>ML675624.1:67451101-67772105 GCA_007922155.1 Mesoclemmys tuberculata
TATTTCAGTTTTAAAAAAAGAACCAATGAAAGTTATAACCAGTACAAAAATTGTGTTTAAAATAGGCCTCAGATCCTTTGAAAATCCCAGTCTGAAGGCATCATGGTGAGCTCACTGCTTTAAAAGCCTTGAGGTCAGAGAGAATCTATCTAAATTGACATCTTGATAACCTTCTCCCAAAAGCAAAGATTAGAGACTGGAGAGAAGATCTCCGACTTCAGTAAGGCGTTTGACACGGTTCCGCATGGGGAACTGTTAGTTAAATTGGAAAAGATGGGGATGAATGTGAAAGTTGTAAGGTGGATAAGGAACTGGTTAAAAGGGAGACTACAGCGGGTCGTGCTGAAGGGTGAACTGTCAGGCTGGAAGGAGGTTACTAGCGGAGTCCCTCAAGGATCGGTTCTTGGACCGACCTTATTTAACCTTTTTATAACTGATCTTGACACAAAGAGCGAGAATGTGTTAATAAAATTTGCGGATGATACGAAGCTGGGGGGTATTGCTAACACGGAGAAGGACAGGGATGCTATTCAGGAAGATCTGGACTACCTTGTACACTGGAGCAATAGTAATCGGATGAAATATAATAGTGAAAAGTGCAAGGTCATGCACTTAGGGATTAATAATAAGAATTTTACATATACGTTGGGGATGCATCAGTTGGAAACGACGGAGGAGGAGAAGGACCTTGGGGTATTGGTTGATAACAGGATGACTATGAGCCGCCAATGTGATATGGCTGTTAAAAAAGCAAATGCGGTTTTAGGATGCATCAGACGAGGTATTTCCAGCAAGGAGAAGGAGGTGTTAGTGCCGTTATATACGGCGCTGGTGAGACCCCACCTGGAATATTGTGTGCAGTTCTGGTGTCCCATGTTTAAGAAGGATGAATTCAAACTGGAACAGGTTCAGAGACGGGCTACTAGGATGATCCGAGGAATGGAAAATCTGCCTTATGAAAGGAGACTGAAAGAGCTTGGCTTGTTTAGCCTGGCCAAAAGAAGGCTCCGGGGGGATATGCTTGCTCTATATAAATATATCAGGGGGATTAACGTTAGGGAGGGAGAGGAATTGTTTAAGTTTAGTACTATTATAGGCACGAGGACGAATGGGTACAAATTGGATATTAGGAAATTTAGACTAGAAATTAGACGAAGGTTTCTAACCATTAGGGGAGTGAAGTTCTGGAATAGCCTTCCGAGGGAAGTAGTGGGGGCAAATGACTTATCTGGCTTTAAGACTAAGCTTGATAAGTATATGGAGGGGATGTTATGATGGGATAGTTTAATTTGAGCAATTGATTTTGGATTATCGGCAGATAAGTCTGCTCAATGGTCTGTGGGAATGCTGGATGGGATGGGAACTGAGTTACTGCAGAGAATTCCTTTTTGGGTGCTGGCTGGTGAGTCTTGCCCACATGCTCAGGGTTTACCTGATCGCCATATTTGGGGTCGGGAAGGAATTTTCCTCCGGGGCGGATTGGCAGGGGCCACGGAGGTTTTTCGCCTTCCCCTGCAGCATGGGGCATGAGTCGCTTGCTGGTGGATTCCCTGCAGCTTGAGGTCTTCAAATCTCATTTTTGAGGATTTCAATAACTCAGTCATGGGTTCGGGGTTGTTATAAATGTGTATGGGTAGGGTTTTGTGGCCTGCCTTGTGCGGGAGGTCAGACTAGATGATCATATTGGTCCCTTCTGATCTATGAGTCTATGAGTCTATAATTACATTTAGTTGTAGAAGTGCTTTCTTTCCGGCATTGTATAAGACTTTGTCCTAATATTTTCTGAAAGATAGCCGGCAGTTAAATCTAATCAGTTTAATTGCAGTGCTTGAGTATTATTTGTCCCATATTTTTTCCTTTGCTTTCTCTGAGGAGTTACATAACTTTCTAATTTCTAATGACTTTTGCCTAAATATAAAACTGTGGCATTATATTATACATCTACTTTGGCTCCAGACCAACTAATTTCAAGTGGTTCAAGGCCAAAGAAAAGTCTATAATCATACCCCAGAATGCTAGGTGAAGACTTTTTTTAAAAAAAAGGTAAATTGGTATTAGTTGAAATTGTTCTTATCCTAAAAATGTACCTAATACTCTAAATTAATAAAAGGTAACTTGAATATATATGTGATCTTATGTATTTTGAATGCTATCTGAAATCCATGTATGGTGGCAATTTCTATAATAGCCAAAACATTACTGTGTTTTGATAGAGCGAACAAGAATGACTTTTGTGATTTAAATGAAATTAAATCATAAGCAGGATTAACTTGTGCAGAGACCAGTAAAAGCTCTATCTTGGTTTACTTCTAGAGAATCTAAGCACCTGCAGCTCCCATTCACTCCATTCCGATTTATGGGTACTTTTTAAATCTGAAAATCAGGGTTACTTTTATTTAGGAGTCTAAATGTGAATTTAGGAGCTTAACTTTCATCATCCAGATTTGAAAAATAAATAGGCAAATACCTTCCATATGTTTAAGTATTTGTCTAGAACACTACATTTCTTAATCATTGATTACATTTCTCAATTCTCATATGTGCAACATGAGTTTAATATCCCCTTTCTCAATGATTTTGGAATTAGTGTAGTAGGTTTTACCTCTTTATTACCATTCCTTCATTCCTACCTAGGTCATCTTGTAGGTTTGGTTTATATTTACAAGTTAGGTTGACATAACTGTATCCAGTCAGGGCTATGAAAAACACTTCACCCCGACCCACATAGCTAAGTGGACCTAATATCTAGTGTAGATACAGCTAGCTTGATGGAAGATGCTTCTGTCAACATAGCTAACTTTGTTTGGTGAGGTGGTGTTCCGACACAAAGGAAAAACCCCTTGCATCAGTGTAGGCTGCATCTATGCTACGAAGATATGCCAGCATAGCCACATGACATAGCTATGCTGATACAATCTCGGTAGTGTAGACACAGCCTTTCTAGTATTAATATACAATAACCAGAAAATCACATTTTGCATTTTTATGTTTTTATGTATTTATTTATTTATTTATTTTACTGCTTTTAACATTGTCAGGTCTTCGTCTTTGTCTCTGACCCGATACTGTAGTTTTTGATCATTCGCTGGAAATTAGCTACCAAATGTGTTTATTAACACTAACATGTCTTCATCCATTTCAATATTAACATCGGCTATTTTATTGAAACGCATCCTTAAAGTCTTTCACATACTTATTGTCACTTTTGTTTTCTAGGCTTGTATGTTGGGAGGAAGGATAGGTTCTAATGAAAGGAATTGAGTATCCTTGAGTAAGTCACTTAACTTCTCTGAGCCTCAGTTTTCCATCTGTGTAACAAATCAATGCTTAACTACCTTACAAAGCTTCTGTTAAGTTTAATTCACTAAAGTTTGCCATGTGCTTTCAGATCTTCAGATGGAATAAGCTCAAAACCAGCAGTAGCTAGTGTGTATTTGCAAATATGAGTTTGTTTTTAAAAAAGAGGATAAGCGGTCTGAGATCTGTTTGATTTAAGGGAGCTACTCTCCTCTTCATGCAGGTGCAGCCTCTTTTAGAGTTAAAAACAGATATGTAGAGGACTGAGTGCCTTTGAATAAATAAACTGGTGAGACATCTGGCAAACAACAATAGCTAACACTTTCTTCTTTATTTCAGCAGAGTGTGTGTCTTTTAATGACAGCTTTTGTTGCACAAGCAGTTGCTGCATTGTTCTGCATCAGCACTGTTCCTAATCCTGATTGGGAGCATCAGCTGATAACTTGACAGGGTGTGACACATGGTATGTTAAAGTGTTTTCAGCTGCGTTGACATGATAAATTGTAATGGCTCCAAAAGAGCCAATTCAGCTGATTGTGGCATTGAACCAAAAACTGCAAAGAAGATTATACATGGAAGACATGTATACAGCATCTTTAAGGCCTAATATGTTGATATACACATGAGTAATTTTCTCATTTAAATTATTTTTCAAAAGAAAGGGACTTAAACCACTTTTTAAATAAACAAAAATGTGTACTTAAAGCAGTGGTGAAAATGAAAATCCTATCAATCTGCTGTCCAATCCTCTAGTAGTGTGTACCTTGCTAGAAAGGTATCACTTTCTCCATTTCCATATAGAGAGAAGCCTGTACCTCTAATTCCCCTCTCAGAGACTGAGAGCCTGACGTGACTGAGACATATTCTGTTCACAACAGGACATAGTTTGCTCTTTCTACTTGTTCACCCCACCCCACTTCCTTTGTTTTTCACAACCTTTATATTATTTAAGCATACTAGGCCACATTCATCCCTTACACAACTCTATTCCATTGCCACAGGATGAATTTGGTCCAAATTTGTCAATAGTCTGCTCTGTTACAAAGATGGAGTTGTATTGGTATGACTGAGAGCAGAACTTGCGTAAATTTTATTACAGTAAGCAAGATTTTATGCGAGTATTGTTTCCAAGAGTAATTTCCATCAGAGACAAGCTTAGCATATTTCCTATTTGCTCAGCCAGAGCTTCTTTTCAGTTCCGTATGCTACCTACAACTACTTATTACAGACTACATGAGTCTCATACATTTTGCTTGTAGTAGTATTCAGGGTGCACATTCAGTGAACCAAATTCTGCTGATTTATATCTTTGTAACTCAATGAGATTCCAGAGCAAGTAAATCAGAGCAGAATTTGACTTACTGAGTCCAGCCAATGGTGAGCGTTTCCACTTAGATTGCTTGTTTTGTTGCCTGCTCACCTATATATATAAAAAAAAGCATAAATAAGCAGTGTTTTCTCAGAGATCACTAACTTCAGCTATAGACTGCTGTCCCAGGATTGTTTATCTCCACCCCAGGGATGTGTAATACATGTTGTGCACTTGCCACTTCCTTGATTCTGTACAAGACACACTATCAGGAGGAGGATTTTACAATCCATTGAGCAGACACAGCAAAATGACACAAAACAGGAAAACCAGAGGAAAGAATAGTGTTTGTTTTTGAAAATATATTTAATCTAACATTCTGCCTTTTGCATCCTTCTGGGAGAAGTGAGGTTTTTTTTAGGAGAGATTTGAATGAGAAACAAGTGTATTGGGAATACATGGGAATGTATCGCTCCATACATGAAGCAGTGTAGAAGAAAACATAGCGGAAATAAAAGGTGCATAAAATTCCAGTGTGTCTTAGTCAAGTCTAGTATTTGTAGAGAATAGTAAAACCAAATTTCAACATCCATAAATGAAAATAACTTCGGACTCAGCAGAATTTCGACTCATATTTCCCTTTCTTCCTTGACATTGACTGAAGGAGCTCTGCAGTGTCTCACCACCTTGAAAAGCAGCAAAAGTTGAAATATTCCTCCTTCCATTTATGTCATGACCACACCAGTGTGATGAAACATGAACATGCAACTGATGACTTAGGTTAACTTTGGAGCATGAACAAGAAGATCTCTGGGCATGCAATTGGGGCAGACAGTTTTGTTGGTGGGTAGAACCTGTCTCACCAAGATGCTTCTCTGTAGCTGAGTTGGAAACTCCCCCCTCTTATTGTTACTAAAATATTTGGCAAAGATGGGAAGTAATCTTTATAAAGACCCTCTTCCCCTAGTTCTTTCCCTTGAAACCAGTATCCAATCACCTGATCACATGATTGGATCAGGGATTGCCGGGAGAGTGATGGTAGAAGAACCACAATGGAGAGAACAATGAGGATGATGGTGATTACGGAAGCAGTGTAGGTAGGCATCAGACACAGGAAGAGTTACGATCTTTCTTTCTTTCTTTCTTCTCTCTCTCACGATGGAACCGACATGCAAGCATGGCTGTGACTGGGGTGAACAGCACTCTGTGCAGGGCTCAGAGCCTTTTTATAACCTAGGGTTGCTTGGCAGATTTCACTAGGGTCGCATGACCCTTCCTGCTTAAGTTTCTTTCCGTTACTCAGTTGCTAGGCAGGTTTCAGGAAAAATGGGGGATGATCAACAACAGATAAAAAAAAAAAAGCCTAACAATTCCCCTCCTTGACGGCATGATACAGCTTTAAGCTATTATGCTGTCATAAATAACCATAAATACAACATGGTGGTGATCTATTTATTAGTAGGAACTAGCAGGTAGTAACCCTTACTAGCAGTAGCCACTTTCCTTTTTACCCCACAAATTATGAGTATCATCTCTACAGTAATAAGCATCTGAGTGATTAATATCACTACTGGGTGAATGCCCAATGGCCTGTGAAGGGATGTTAGATGGGGTGGGTTCTGAGTTACTACAGAGAATTTTTTCTGGGTGTCTGGCTGGTGAGTCTTGCCCACATGCTCAGGGTTTAATTGATTGCCATATTTGGGGTCGGGAAGGAATTTTCCCTCAGGGCAGATTGGCATAGGCCCTGGGGTTTTTTCGCCTTCCTCTGCAGCATGGGCCATGGGTCACTTGCTGGTGGATTCTCTGTTCCTTGAAGTCTTTAAATCATTATTTGAGGACTTCAATAACTCAGTCTTAGGTTAGGGGTCTATTATAGGAGTGGATGGGTGAAGGTCTGTGGCCTCTGTTGTGCAGGAGGTCAGACTAGATGATCATAATGGTCCCTTCTGACCTTATAGTCTATGAGTTTTGAGTGTATGAATGAGAATACATGCTTCAGCAATATTGGTGGAACAAATTCTCCCACCAATGGGCAAAAGCGGATCCTTGCTCTATTTCCTTCAAATTCTTTTGTATCACCATGACGTCTTTGCCTTGGTATTCTAACTGTTTCAAATGCTGCTTGAGGTCAGAGTTCATTAATTAATCAGGTCTCATTAACTGCCTTAAAACTGAAATGTTCACTCATAAGTTTACAGGGTCAAAATGTTTATTCATTATATAGTAGGCGTGGATAGTTTGTATTGTAACATTTCACATAATGAAATTTATATCATAACCCATAATAGTATAGATAGAACAAATGCACAGACTGACATATGGATTATGCAATACATCATAGAAGTGACTTACCACAAATTTTCTGCACCAGCTTCTTAAACACAAACAATTGGAATTTATCAAAACAATAGCTGAAGGATTGTTATTGCTAGAACAAAGTTGGTAGTGGCATCTACCATGTATAGGAGGACTTGTATAGGTGTGGGAACCTTCAATCACTCCTGACCCACATGAGTATCCTAGTCCTTTTTCTAAAACACATAAGTTTAGATTAACGCTATTATAATTATTACTTTGTTTATGAACCCATGTAGGTAACTCTACAGGGTTTAACACTGAATTATTGAGATTCAGGCCAAGGGGAATTAGAGGATAAATCCACTCCTCTTGGGCATCAAGAATGGGAGCTATGTATGCTATGATACTTTGATTTAAATGGTCATATGAAAAATTAATGAGATTCCAGCACAGTTGATGTTGCTTCTCAAACTCTATGGTGAATTTTTCCCATATTATCTTTCTAAGTTCAACAGAGTATCATTCAAGCCGTTTTGAATAATGCTCTGTGCCACATCTAGGAACCACCTTTGAGCTTGGATAGATACCCAACCATGGATATGTTTGCTTGTAAGATGTCTATTGTGTTTACCATATGCATGTGATCTTGCTCTTGTAATTCATGCCAACCTGGTAAGATTTTAGCAATATGTTATTCTATGGTGCTTAACTGATTAAGAGATGTCACCAATGGATTTGACAAGGATGCCATGTATTGTCTTAGAGCACCGATCTTACTGGCTAATACATTTTCATCAATGGTATTTAATACACCTAAGCCTGAACCAATACCTCCCAATAAGGTGGCCAATATATCTCATTTTACTTTAGATTTCTTTTTTTTTTTAAGATACCACACTGTAGACCCATGCATTCCATCCCCTTATTAATGTAGCAGTGTATGGTAAGCAATTGGCTTGGATACTATGAGTGTTAACTGCAAGTACATTGTGATTCGTTTTAACGAATATGAGGGGTTTAATAGAAGCAACCTTCTGATATCCTGTTTCACCATTAAAGGTCCCATGTGACTAGTATATGGTTTAGGCACGACCACTACCTTAGCTATTTCATTGGTTCCATATAGACTTGTGAAAGTCCAGGTACCTCTGTCATTCAGACTGACATTAATGCTAAGCTGACCATAACAATTTGTAAGGCAAGTTACATATTCTTTTCTACAAAAACTTAGAATGAGTTTTACAATGATTTTTGTGCCATTATAACATTTTAGATTTACAATGTATGATTCAGAGGGGATATATACATTTACTCTTATGGTACTCATTACAAACTGCAGTTCCATAATAACATTTATGGTGAACATTCCCAATTTCAACTGCTGTGGGATATTGGAACTTAAGCATGCACATTGTGATGGATCCTTTACTCGTATTACATTTCCACAGCTTTTTAAAAAGTCATCATTAAATTCCCACTTACATATATGGTCAAACTTCTTTACAACATTATGCTGTTCCTCATTTTTATCAACCACCTGCAAGCCATTACTTAGTGTGAAGGCCATTGCAGAAAGGTTATCCACCTCTTCCTTCCAAACAAGGTAACAATATTAATTTATCTCATATGCATAAATTGCTATAGCTCTTTTCACCTCAGAGTTGGGCAATTCAGAGTCTAAGCCCAGTAGCACCTCCTTTCATTGGCAACTGTGGGTATTGGTTATATTGCAAAAATAGTGTTCACCTTCTTTAATTAGCAACGAATCATACATTCTTACAAATATACATAAAGAAAATACTGAAAGCATGGCATGAGTAATGAATTTCCTAATGGGTAAGAAACAAAGAAAAAACACTGATTAGATTAGGTCACCAAACCTTTCCAATCTTTTAACTGTGAAGAATGAAACCATTTGAGGCTCCTTTTCTTTCTCCCTTGAAGCTCAATTTGGTAAACTCTTGGACTCGCTTTATTGATGATGGCCACTGGTCCAACCCACTTAGGACTTAGGGCATGGTTCTTGTCTGAGTAGAACCAATAAAGGACTTTGTCCTGTATGTCCCATTGTTTTGGTCTGAGTACACCACCTAGCCTCTTATCCATATATTTGCTTTGCTTTTTATCTGTAAGGCTGCCTGGTTTTGGATTGTGCTAATAGTTTTCAACAGTTTTGCCTATAAATTGGTCCATTAGCATCTGGATATGGTAATTATCAGGTGGCATCCCTCCTAGCCACCATTGTTCGGGTATCCTCATGATGCGACTTGTCATCACCTCATGTGGGGTGAATCCATGTGTAGCAATGGTTGATCTTAAGGCCATTCATATAATTGGTAATTTCTTATCCTAGTTTTTTCCAGATCTGGCAACCATTTTTTGTAATTCCATTTTAATAGTTTGGTTCATCTGTTCAACCAGGCCCGAACTTTATGGATGTCCAGCAATGGGGAATTTTTTATATTGACAGAGACATTTTATCATTTCGCTTACAAAATGTGGACGTTGGTCTGAGTCTGTTGTTCCCTGGAAGCCAGAACCTTGAAAAAGTCTGTTCTAGAAGGATTTCTGCAGTTGTTGTTGCTGTATTAGTTCGAGTATGGTACGCGTCGACCCACTTAGAAAATGAATCGATAACTATTATACAATATTTGTTTCCAGTCCTGGTGCATCGTAATGGGCCAAAAAAGTCCAATAAAGTCAATTTGGAGACGGGACAATGGGCCAACTATAGATTGGTGTAACAGCAGCCCTTTATTGACTTTCCTGTCTGGTTTATTTTCAGGAAAGGCAAGGCAGTTGTTAATGTATATTTCAATGTCTTTCACCATACAAGGCCACCATTCTACTGATAACAATCTGCTGATGGTCTTTTCAATACCAAAGTGTCCTTGGTTGTGAGATAGGATTATCAACTCCTTTCTTAGGCATGAAGGGATTACCAAAACTGGAACTACATCATTAATGTCCTTTTTTGGGGCCATAGTCAGTCCTTTCTTGTTCTTGAACACTTTCTAATTCCAATGGTCTTCTTTCTCTAACAGCTCCTTCAACTCTTGATCTTGCTTCTGTAAGGCTTGCTAGATCTGCACTTTTATTTGCACAAATTACCCAATCTGAATCAAAGAAGACCAACAGGTCAAGCTCAATATCAGCTGCATCTAGCTAAAATGGCAACTACCACTGCTGCTTGAATTGAATATGGTGTTATTGTGCCTTGCAGGGTCTTGTTAGTGCTCAGCTATCAGGATGCATATCCAGCACAAGGCTTGCCTTGATCGTAACAGCAGCTTCCATCGACTACCAGATATCAATTCCCATTTCCTTGGCTTCCTTAAAGGTAATTCCCACTTGGAATGGTGAGACTATTTTCTTTCAGTTTTCAAAGGGTAGTGGACATTCATGGTGCTCACCTTGTATTAACAATGCATATGGCACTGCAGATACATTTGGTACTTTACCTTCACATATCTATTTAGTAAGCTTAGAGTTCATCCAGCTAACCTTGAATTTTCACCCTTCATTTATTTGTCCTGACAGGACATATTTGATGGGCATATGGGTGGTCTTAAGTATTACAGGTTACAGCCAGTAAGGCCTAGAAATGATTTAAATGAGGATACATGCTGTGGAGCTGGAAGTTTACAAAACAGTTTGACTCGCTGAGCGTCAGGTCTTCTACCACTGATTCCTAGTTGCACGCCCAGGTATGTCACTTTTTATTGTATCATTTGAGCTTTTGTGGGATTGATGATGAACCTAGTCCTTCTCACTCTATCCAGGATGGCATCTAGGAGGCTTAAATTTTCTTCTTTGGTCACTGTGGTGATTAGTTTGCAATCAATATAACTGATAACTTTATTTCTTTCTGGTATATGATCCCACAGCCTCATTACAAATTTCTGGCAAATTGAAGTTGCATTTTGAAATCCTTGGGGCACACAACTGAATGTGTATTGTCTATTGTTGAAAATAAAAGCAAATTTACACCACGATGAAAGGTGGTGGGGAATAGAGAAGAAAGCATTTGAAAGATCTAGGATGGAGAACTAGATTGTTCTAGTTCTAGATTGTGCTCCAGCAGCTATTATCGCCATAATTTCTTGGAATTTTGTGACTACTGGTGTTAACCTTGGTGTTACTTTATTTAACTCATGATAATCTACCATTAGTCTCCATATTCTTTTATCTGCCTTGAGGACCGGCCACATTGGGGAATTGCAGAAAATAGACATCTCTACCAGTACTCCTTGATCCATCAGTGCTTTGATGGTTTCTTCTACTCTCTTTTCAGCAGCCTGTGGATACTTGTATTGCCACTATGGCTTTGGGTCTGGACAACTGACTATTACTTCTGCCTCTAGCCTCATTGTAATTTGTTGGTTGCAAATGCCTTCAGGTGCTTTCTAGTTACTACTGTCATTTCCTCTTCCCAGCTGGGTATTTTCAACTTTTCTGGTGCTTTTATTGCACTTATTCTGTGTGAAGATGGTATAACGCATCCTCCTTCTCTACCAGTACCCTGAATTAGGATTCTGTTCGGTAGATCTACTATAAGGTTGAGATGTGTTAAAACATCAATACCAAGTATTCCATGTCCATCTAACTGTTGGACTCCAAAGGTGACTTCAGTCATGAATCTCCCTATGTTGCAGATGATCAGGTTCAAGAAAGGTACTGTGCTTTCTCTGCTGTTGCATCCTTTGAGAATCTTCACCTCTTTCACTGAAAATTGCTCTGCCTTTGGTTCATCTCGGGTACATATAAGGGATATCGTAGCACCCGTGTCAACAAGCATATTTTGCTTGAACTTTCCAAACTCTCCACTCAGTGTGGCTTGTACCATAGGTCTTCCCCATTGATCTTTAGAGATAGGTGCCACATGTGGGCAAGGGGATAAAGGATGTCAGTGATAGGCCACATTCCTGGAGGGCTGAGAATTGGGCCCAGGCTTTGGACACAAATTGTCCTCCGCAGGACCCCTTGCTTGGGCTAAAAGGGCCATGTACTACATAAGTAATAATCATACACTGATCACAGCAGCTTTCTGGCCTTGGAGTTAGGGGGTGGGGGAAAGTCTGGAGCAGGATAATATTACCTGACTGATAGGTACCATGGTAACGGGGTTGTAATACTGGCAGGCTATGTTCCCCCTCCTATTCCTCTCTTCACCACCTGGACAAAGAATGTGGTAAGAAGAGTGTTCTCTCTTCTTTCCCAGACAGCATGCCTGCTAGGGAAAGCTTGAGATCTCTCCCCCGGTTCTTCCCTTGCAGATGGTTCGTTAGGGAAACGTATGGTCATTCCTGCTGTCAAGATGGCCAAATTCATGTGAAAATGCATATGCCATGCAGGTTAAGTGGTAAATAACAAAGAGGGGCGGGTATAATTATATGCCTCCCACAGCTGTTAATATATATTTTATAACCACTTATATAATCAAATAGGGATTTTATGGAGTGTTGTAGAAGTGTGTGTATTTACATATTATTTTAGATAAAAAGTTGTAAAGTAGTGAATTCGGGGCTCACTTCATTGAACGCATAGTGAAGGGGAATGAGCAGATTAGAAGCTGTAACCAAATAAACACTCCTTATCACTCCACCTAGCTCAATCTCTGTCTCTTCAATCAACCCTGCAACACCACAGATGGAGAAGCAAGGGGAGATTTTCTTGTATTTGAGTTTCTGATTGTGTATATGTGTTGGTATTCAAGGCACCACTGTTTCCTTCATGCTTTGCCATCAAAGGAACATCTCAAGAGACTGGCAATCTATCGATTTGGTCTTGTTGCTTATATCTTAACAGGCATTTCTACAGTATTGTTCTAAAATTTTTCATTTTCGCTGAGCTTTGGCTATAAAACTTCTTTACTTCAGATGAGCTTTGATTGAAATCCTGATGTTTCCCTGACTTAGCATGGTAAGAAACATCTATTCCTTCTGGCTTCTGTGTATCGTTTCTGTAACCATTGAATTTTCTTCCTTTAGATCCACTGGATTTATTGTTTTCCTTAACCACAGCTATTTTTTGTAGTTGCCAGTAACCCAGGAATGCCTCTTTTTGAAGCTCAAAGGCTTCTCTCAGTTTGTCTTCTAGTTCTCTAGAAGCTCTTGGGTTGACTGTTCCTAGGGTCACCTTCAGTGTAGAGGAAAGTCCTTGGATGAAAGCTTCTTTGAATTCAGGAGTGTCATAAGTTGGTGCACCTCCCAGCCAGTATAGAAGCCGTTTCCAGTTTAAATATCTTTCAGGTCTTTCACCCATTCATTGTTTTTCAGAGTAAAACTTTCCTATAGCATTTTCGTGAGGAAAGTAAAATCTGTATACTGCCTCATACATTTCCATTTCTCTCACTTCAGCCATCTGAATCTCCCCTGGCAAAGCACTAAATTTTTTGCCACTCGTACATTCCTGGAGAAGGACAGCTGTGTCTTCCTTGCTGATTGAGGGTAGGCTGCTCATATTCGCTAACCAGTCTAATGTTGTCTTTCTGCTTAATGGATCCAAAGTTTTTCCAATAGCCCTTGCTTGCTCTGGGGTGCAAGCTTTAATCTTGTACCATGTTTCAGCTGGCCGAGTGGGTCCGTAATTGACCACTGCTGTTATTTACGCCAAGGGAAGTCCTCTCCCCTCTCAATCGCTTTAAAAACTTCTGATTGTAGCAGGAGCAGAAGGCTGACACTCTGCTGCTTTCACATTCCAGGACCTTTTTTCCACCAATGAATTCCTCTTCTGAGTCTGAAATCCCTGACTCACATACCCTTAAAGAGTCTAAATGCATAGAAGCTATAACTCCTTGGGTTCTTTTTAATTTATCTGTCAAGCTGCTTACTTTATCACAGGCAGATGATTTGTATTACTCTCCTGTGTACCCCTTATTTCTTTTACCAGCTCTCTTATAGCTGCTTGCAATTCCTTTATATTAGTAAGTCAGTGTGTGGCAATGCTCAATCAGCCTGCTCCCAACAACACTCACTGGACTGAGACCAGAGCTCAACTAGATTCCTTCCAGGGGAATTCAGCAACTTCACAAAGTTGCACCAACAGTAATAATCTCTGCTAGACTCTCTCTCTCCAGCAGGAGTATTAAGTGGAGCTCTCTCAAGAAAAGCCACTGACTTCAGTTCTCCCTCCCACGTGGTTGATGGATCATCGTTAACCTTGAATCTAATAGATAATAAATACTCAAACTAGATATAAGGGATCACCCTCAAGGGTACTGCCGCGGTTGTCACTAAATGTTACCAAAATACATGGCAAAGGTGGGAAGTAATCTTTATAAGGATCCCCCTTCCCCAGGTTCTTTCCCTTGAAACCAGCATCTAATCACCTTTGGTGACCACGTGACCAATAACACAATAGAGATAAGTTAAGATATAAAACAAACAAAAATGGGTTTATTAAGATTACAGCTCGGTAGTTTACCCCAGAGGCATGAAGCCCAGACTCCAAGGAATGGACAATGTGAGTCATGAACAACAGTAAGTAAACATGTACTTCACCACTCTCCAAAGAACCAGAGAAATCGAAGCAAGGTCCAGGAATCACACGATTGGATCAGGGATTGCCAGGAGACCAACAGTACAGGAATCATGATGGAGACGAAACCGAGGATGATGGTGATTATGGAAGCAGAGTAGGTAGGCATCAGACACAGGAAGATGTACAATCTTTCTTTCTTCTCTCTCTCATGATGGAACAAATATGCAAGCACGGCTGCCACTGGGGCACACAGCATTCTGCACAAGGCTCGGAGCCTTTTTATAACCTAGGGTTGTTAGGCAGATTTCACGAGGGTCACATAACCCTTCCTGCTTAAGTTTCCTTTCATGACCCAGTTGCTAGGCAGGTTTCAGGAAAAAGGTTGCCAACAGGTCAACAAGAAGAGGGGTCAACACGGTGGATGAAACAACAACAGATGAAATTAAAAAAAAATGGCAAATTAAGCCTAACATTATGAGACAAGAGAAAGAAGATAAAGATGTGTATTACTCCAGGAGTGGGAGATTTTGGTAGTAGCAAGTCAGATTGTCATAAAGCAGTCAGGGTCTTGAGAATTTGATAAGGGTATTCCACTGCATGGTGGACTCAGCTGTGGCCTAAATACACTGGATTCTTTAGCCAATGGTTTTGTTTCTGTGCCTTGCCAAGGAGCACAAGAAGAGAGATCTGAGTACCAAAACTAAACTTAAACATGGTGTTTATGGAAGGTTCTCACAACACATCCGTGATTGGGGCTAGGGGTGGGAGGGAAGATTGTTTTTAACCAAAAAATTTAAAATCAAGAAGACAAGTGAAATCCAGTAATATCCAACTAGGTGGTCCTTCAGTGGCAAATTCTGATTAGTGAATGTGGCAAGGTACTTTGTAATGATCTCATGCCTTATAATTTTCTGCTGTGTCCTCTGATGATAATCTATGACAACTGTTACGCATAAATTGGAGATTAAACTGCTCACAAATTCTCTGATGGCTAGTGAGTATTTTGTGTATCTAGTGTGCAAAGTGCAGGCTTTGTCAGCCTGTGACACTACTTTTCTCAATTGCTAATATATACCTCTTCTCCTGTTCTGCAGGTTGTAGCATTATGGGCTGAGCTGGGGCTGAGCAGGATGAATGGCCCCAGGCTATTCAGTACAGCAGTCACAAGTTATTTGCTCACAGAATGTGCTAAGCAAGCCGATTGCTATATGACATGAATATCTCTGGGTAGGACTGGGTCCTGTATAGGGACAGTTTTAGAGTCTGATCACTGTTCTGAAAATGCACATCACCAAAGAATGGAACAATCTATGCAGTGGGAGCTGTGCAAAACTGTAGTTGGTTTGGGATACTGCTGTTTTCCTCAATGGCAATTAGAACACAAAGACATTTTCCCAATGCATGTCCTCGAAGTATGTTTTTAGTAACAATGGGAAATTAGCTCTTTATACTTCTTATTCACATATTCTGTCTGAAACTATCACACTGTATTATGCCCTGTGACTAGGCTTTTCTGTGATTGTTAGTCCATCTGTGTTGATTACTTTTTACCTGCTCTCAGCCCTCTCCTCCCTTTTGTCCATTGATATGGCTGTTGAATCTCTCTCCATGCTTCACTCTTCTCCATCCTTGACTCTTTTGCTCCCTTTCCTCTCACAAGGTCCGCCCTTCCAACTGCCAGCCCTGGCTCACCCCCAACAGCCACTTCCTCTGCTCCTGTTCTCACACTGCAGAGCAACGCTATTGGAAATCCTGTGAACAGACTGACTTCTACTACAAATTAATTCTCTCCTCCTTCACTTCTGCCATCTTGCTAAATACTTCCACTTCTCCAACTTAACTGAATCCCACACTTGCTAGCCCAGCTGCCTTTTCACCACCTTTGACTCATTTTTCAAACCCTTCCCTCCATTTCTTTCTCTGTCCACAACTGTGCCAATTTCTTCTAAGAGAAAATTGACAAAATATGACATGGCCTTACCTCTCCCATCAGCTTGTCTTCCCTTCCCCCTCTACAACAGTCGCCTCATTCTCCCCCGTCACAGATGCAGACATTTCTCATCTGCTGTCCTCTAACCCCTCCACTTGCCACAGTGAACCCATCCCATCCAATCTCCTGTGTGCCCACTTTCATCTCCTGCCTTCCCCTTAATCTCTTGTTCTCCTCTGGCTCTTTCTACTCAAAATACAAACATGCTCTAGTCTAGTGTTTCTCAACCTTTTTAATACCAGGGCGTGGTTTGCTGCCTTCCTAAATGGTCCCTGAGTTCTCTCTGAGACAGACCGGTCATTGAAAAATATTGCTCTAGTCCCTTCCATCTTAAAAAAAACAAACAAAAAAACCCATTGACTCTATTTGCCTTTCCAACTACTAACATTTCATCTCTAACTTCATTGACCTCATTGTCTACAATTGCTGTCTGGAGTCTCACTCCTCCAATTCTGTCGTAGGCCCTCTCCAATCTGGCGTCAGCCCCTTGCACTCCATTGAAACTGCTTTCCCAGAGTCTTTAATGACTTTTTCCTAGCTAAAGAGCAGAACCAATAATCCATCTTCTCCTCTTTGACCTGCCAGAGAATCACAGAAATGTAGGGTTGAAAGGGACCTTGAGAGGTCATCTAATCCATCCCCCTGTGCTGAGGCAGGACCAAGTATACATATCAGCACCTGTGACACAGTCAACCAGGATCTTCTTGAAATTTTGTCTTCCCTCGGCTTCTGTGTCTCTCTCTAGCTTCTCCAATCACACCTGCAGGATGACGTTCACATGATCCTCTGAATCCTTTCTCCAACTTTCTGTGGAGGTTCCAAAGGATTCTTCTCCCTCTATTCTTCATCTCTGGGTAAATTCATCCACAAATTCATCTACTATCTCTATGCTGACAACTCACAGGTCTGCCTTTCAAGTCCAGACCTGTCTCCTTTTAAACTAAAATCTTGGCCTGTTTCTCTGACATCCCTGTCTTTCTGACATCTCATGGATGTCTAGCCTTCAACTCAAACTAAACGTGGGTAAAACAGAGTATCTAATCTTGAGCCCCCCGCATCATGTCCTCCCCACTACCTCCTTTCTCAATCACTGTATACAACATCACTTATCCTGCCTGCCGTTCAGGCCCATAACATGGGTGTCATCTTTGACCTGGACCTCTCCCTAGATCCTCATACCAGTTTATCTAAATCTTGCTGCTTCTTTCTGCATAACATTTCTAAGATACAGTCCTTCTTATCCATCCACAGACCTCAAATTCTTGCTCAAGCTCTCATCATCTTGCATATCAATTACTACAACAGCCTTCTCTCTGGCCTTGACACATGCAACCTTGCCTCATTCATACCAATTCAAAATATTGCAGCAGTGATTGTTTCTCTAACTTGTCACTTTGACCAGATCACCCATCTCTCTGAATCTCTTCACTAGTTTCTCCTCCTCTATCAAATCAAACATAAGTTGCTTTTATTCAATTTCAAGGCCCTTTTCAGTCAATCCCACCCTATCATCTCATTTGCTTTCAGTGCTCATCTCTGATTGGCCCATGATGCCAGACTTCATCACCCACTTATTCAATTTTCAAACAATCACATCCTATGCTGGTCCACATGCTTGGGAAATACTTCCCATAAACGTCTGCAGAACTATCGCATTATCCACCTTCAAATCCATCCTCAAAACGCTCCTTTGCTATGTTGTCCAGAAAAAGAATTGACAATGGTTATGCTGCTGGTGCGCAGAGGCCACTTCCTATCATGCTGACCAATATTGTCTTATTGCTTACTTGTACTCCCCCATCTATCTGTCTATCCATTTGTTGTCTCATTTTATTCTTAGGTTGTAAGCTTTTGGGGGCATGGGCAGTCTTTTTGTTTTATGTTTCTACAACGCCTAGCGCAATGGAGTCCTGGTTCATGATTAGGGCTCTGAGGAACTACAGTAATTAAATAATAAATAGTAATAAATAAAGGGCATATTTCATTATACAATGTATGAAATGTACTTGCTGGAATTAAAAAATGTACAAGTTTCCACAGATGCATAATCAATAGTGAGCTGTCTGGGTACATGCTAATTTTGCACATCTTTTAGCTAACTCAGATGTAAAATCATAGACATTAGAGGTGGAAAAGACCTGCTCAGTCATTTTGTTAATCCCTTTGCCATTGCAAGTTTGTTCCATACAGTATATTCTCAAGTGCACTTGGTGGTATCATATGGATTTGTGACACGAGTGACTTTGGCTCCACAAACCAATTAATGGATTACAACTCACCCAGCTCTGGTTTATTTATTGGTTCAGTTCAATACATTTTGACTAGGGATGCAACTGTTGCCAAAGTTAATTGATCAACTACGATAGTCATTGCTTCAGAGAAGTCCTTCTTATATCATTTCTATATGTGGAGACAGATTTCACTATAGTATAGGTAGTATGTTTAATTTACTCTGAGTATTATTCATCTTATTTATCCATCTCAGCACTGGCATGGGAGAACACAGCTCAATGGGAATTGCAATCCCCTCTCATATTTTATATAGACGGCATTTTGTTAAACATGTAGCAATGTACACTTTAGTAATGTAATACAACACCAATTTTGGACTGAAGCATGGCATGGTAATATGCTTTTCAGTTCAAGGAAAGCTGTAACCCCAACTGCCCCATCTTCTAATATGTATTGTAGGCATACAGTATTGTGGGTCCATATGTAATTTTGGATTCCATCAATCACAAATAGTTTATTAAGAATACAAATATAGATTATATTTATTGTTTCTCTTGCTAAAGCATATGTTGGCTAAATTATTTAGAACTTCTAGTTTTAGCAAATCAAAATTAGTTTGATACAAATCTTAGTCACTATTCTGACTTCTTTTATTTAATAGTTGTATTATAGAAGTACATAGCAGCCCTAACCAAGATCAGATCCTATTGCTGCTGCACTTGGCACAGTACAAACAGTGAGAGACCGTTCCTGCTTCAAAGAGCTTATAGTCTGTATAGATCCGACAGACAAAGGATGCAAAGGAAAACAGAGGCACAGCCAGTCTCCTGAGCTTTAGTCCAGTGCCCTACAAAAAAAAGAAATAGTTAGAATCCCATTTTGGACTGCAGAACAAGAACAAACCTCATAGGAAGCCTATACTTAGCTGGAGATAAGGCTTGAACACTGGCCAGATTTGCCAGAATTTGGAGTACAGATCTGGATATTCTGTACATGCAACATTGCCAAAGAAAACAGCACAGAGTATAATGCAAATGTTGCTGCTCTTATAGTGCCCCAAAGATCAGAATTGATCTCCAGTGATTGAAAGAGATACAAACAAGCAGGTCCAGTCCAAAATTTCACCTACTTTAAAAATACTCTGCTGGTTTAGGATCCTGTGGCTCCTAAAACCTATTTTTGGAATTAAGCAATAGCCATTGTAAATGCTGGTCTCTCACAAGCTTTGTTTGTTGCTGAAAAAATAGCCATATAGCCAGCAGATTAACTAATAAACTATTTCCCAGAATTGTGCTGATGACATTAACATTATCAATATCGCTTATGACAACAACACAAGCGGTGAAGGAAAATCCATTTGGCTTGTGTTCACTGAGAAATAGAAGGGAAAATAAATCAATCATTTGTCAAAGAGAAAAAAGGAAATGACCATAGAAAAAGAATATATCCTAGCCCTCAGAGAACAAAAATCAAAATCAACGTGTACTTTGTATTATCACTGTAAATTGTGCTATATGTGATTCTCGCAATAGGATATTGTGAGCTTACAAGTATATTTTCTCATTACTTCCAATTTAAATTTGCTCAGTTTTTCAGTCTAAAGATTTAAGGTAAAAGCCTGGCTCCTTTGACTTCAGTGGGAGTTTTGGAGCCAGGATTTCACCTGTAGATTCAGTTCCCATTATGGGTCCTGATTTGTCCAGTGCTATTTTCAGCAATGGGATTATCCCTGACTTGCTTGGCTTTGCAACCAAAGGCAGCCTAGTGTACCTTCACAGGAACAGACAGCTTCTCTGATTCTGGATCCACAGATTAGGGTGGCCTCCTAGGAGAGGAGGGCATGGAGTCTCTGTTGTGTATTAGTGTGGGCTCAAGTAGGATAAGCCACTCATCGGGAGTAGCCATCTGTGAAATGGGAATCCTGAGACAGAGTAAGTGATGCGAATATGTGTCTACCTCTGGGAATATGGAGGGGCACAACCCAAAATCACAGAAATGTGAGGCTGGAAGGGGCCTTGTGAAGTCTTGAAATCCAGGCCCCTGTGCTGTGGCAGACCAAATAAACCTAGACTGTCCCTGACAGGTGTTTGTTCAAGCTGTTTTTAAAAACCTCCAATGATGGGGATTCCACAACCTCCCTTGGAAGCCTATTCCAGAGTTTAACTACCCTTATAGTTAGAACATTTTCCCTAATATCTAACCTAAATCTCCCTTGCTGAAGATTAAGCCCATTACACTTGTCTTACCTTCAGTGGACATAGAGAATAATTGATCACAGCCCTCCTTACAGCAGCTCTTAACATATTTGAAGACTGTTATCAGGTTCCATGTCAGTCTTCTTAAGACTAACATGACCAATTTTTTTTTTAGCCTTTCCTCATAGGTGAGGTTTTCTGAACTTTTTATTATTTTTGTTGCTGTCCTCTGGATGCTCTCCAGTTTATCCACATTTTTCACAAAGTGTTCAGAATTGGTCACAGTATGCCAGCTGAAGCCTCACCAGTGCTGACCACAGCAGGACAATTACCTCCTGTGTCACTCTGGTTAATACACAATGATATTAGCCTTTTTTGCAGCTGCATCACATTCTTGACTCTTATTCAATTTGTGATCCACTATAAGCCCCAGATTCTTTTCAGCAGTACTGCCACCTAGCTAGTTATTCTCCATTTTGTAGTTTTGCACTTTATTGAATTTCATTTAACTAAATTCTGACCAACTCATCGCCTGTTTTGAATTTTAATCCTTTCCTCCAAAATCCTTGGTGACAGCCACAACTCTTATAAGCATATTCTCCCCTCTGTTATTCTAGTCATTAATGAAAATATTGAATAGTATGGGACCCAGGACTGACTCTCAGTTTGACAGGAAACCACTGATAACTACTGAGTACCATCTTTCAATCAATTATTTTAGACCACATTTCCTTCGATTGCTTATGAGAATGTCATGTGAGACTGTGTCAAAAGCCTTTCTAAAAATCAAAATAGATCTACCGCTTCTCCCCATCCACTAGGCCACAAACCTGGGCAAAGAAGGAAATTAGGTTGGTTTGGCAAGATTCGTTCTTGACAAATCCATGCTGGTTTCCTTATAACCCTATTATCCTCCAATTGCTTACAAATTGATTGTTTGGCCATGACCAAAACGGGTTCAAGGGCCCTGGCCCAAATGAAAAATAGAGTGGCATTTTCCTAAGCATTTAACATTAGCCTATTAATGCTCCCACTAAAGTCAGGAGTGAAGTCAAGTCAATGCTTGGCATTTATAAAAAAGCTCACCCTAAGTTGTTTGCACAGTCATACACCTAACACTAACTCTAATGTCACTTAACAATACAAGTTAAGTGACTTAGGGAATTTAAAAATGCGAAGTTGCTCTGGGCATCAGCAGCTAGCTGTGGAAAAGTATTAGAGGCCACATAGTTCTTTATTAACTTCAGCTCTAAACTATTGGTGCCATAAAAGAGTGCATGTACTCCCCTAACAGGCAATGCTTTCAGCACAGTGAAAGCGTGCGTCCAGGGGTGGGCACAAGGGGAGATAAGCAGGGGCACAGGCCCCTCCCCCAATCAGTGGGGGCACAGAACTCCTCCAGGGCCAGGGTGAGGAGGGGGGTGGTGAAGAAAATCTTCACCATGTGAAATGAGTGTAAACCAACAAAGTGAGTCATTTTCTGCTGCAGAGACCTTGAAACAATAAACTCTGAAAAAGGTATGAAGTGACCCTATGTCATTTTCATTGGGTTAACTTTGGTCTATTTTTTTTCTGTTTGTAGATCAAGGCACACAAGAAAGGAGAGGGGGTGATCATATTAATAAAGATCACTTGTGAGCAGTGTTATTTTTGATGGTGGACTTTGATTTTTGTCCATAGATCCTCACAGCAATTTTGTTCTATCCTTTCTATCCCATCAATGACTTCAACATCTACATTAGTATTCCTCAGGATGCCTGCCTTTGCTTTCCACAATGTGATTCACCTGCAAGATTACAAGCAGGGCATATTGGTTGCCTTGGGTTACAGAAGACACTAGTAGAGTGCATCTGAAACACATTTCCCCATACAAGATGTCCTCTCACTTGGGCTTAAAGCTTTGTGATCTGTGTCTGCTGTGGAGTGCCATGGGTTTCAATACAAGACTTAGTTTTCTGTTTGTTTTGACCTTCCTGTGTTTTACTAATCTGAATGGCAGGTCTGTCTCCTAACTGGGGACAGGGGGAAATACTCAGGTGCAAAGTTAACTGTCCAAATGACAGAAGCACAAAAATCCTCAAATCTCCCACCCATACTTATTAGGCAGCTTGAAAGTTATAAGGGAGCCCCTTGCCTTGGGCCCTCTCCTCTCCCTGGGGCCTCTTCCCACTTTTCGGCTTGGCTCTGACATTGAAGAGGTTGTGCAGGTGCTGCGCTACCTTATGCATAGTCCATGAGCTGCAAAGCAAGCAACGGCTGAACAGCAGGCCGCCTGCTCCCAATTAGCAAGGCCCAGGAAATCAATGCAATTAAAATGATAGATTTGCTGCAGCAGGGAGCAGAGCGCACCGGGCCGCTTATCTGGCGCAGATTCTTCCTCCCTAATGACAGATTGCAGCGTCCTCCCGCCGCAGCCCTCCAGGAGAGGGGCGAGCCGCTCTCGTGTGGCTATGGGGGGTGGCGGGAGCAGCTCGCAGGTGCGGGAGGAGGAGGCAGGGCGGCCGCACTTCTCCGAGCACAGGGCCTGACTCAGCGAGTGCAGGGATGGGGCGGCCAGGGGGCGACCCAGCCCATCCCTAGAAGGGGCAGCGCCGCGGCCCGCAGTGCCCCCCGCACGAAGCCGGCACGGCGGCCCCACCCAGCCCCTTTGTGCCGCTGCCGCAGACGGGACCCCCGGCGGGGCGCGCCCGCCGCTCCATCGCGCTCGGCTCGGCCCCGGCCAGCGCCGCCGCCCGCACCTGCGGCACCGCCCAGCAGCCGGCGCAGGGGGGCGAGGCGCGCGCCTCCCGCGGGGCCCCTTTGTGCGGCTGCCGCGCGCGTCGGCCCTGAGCCACGCGGCGGGCGCGTCACGGCGGAGGCGCTGCCGCTGCTGCTGGCGACACCCAGACACGCGCGCCAGCCCGCGGCGACCCATCCCCGCTCGTCCCTGCCCCGCGCCCGCCCCGCGCCGCGCCGCCATTTCCGAGAGCTGCAGGAGACGGGCTGCGAGCGTCCCCGCCCCGCACCGGCCCGCACGCAGGGAAAGCTGAGCAGTAGCCGGGTAAGGCCGAGCGGCGCCGCGCCCCGAGCAGGCGCTCGCTGCTGCCGCTGCCCGGGGAGCTTGGCGCCCAGCGCCTCGGGGCGGGGAGGACCCGGGAGGGCTTCTGGCGGCGCCCCGCTCGCTCCGCCGCCTCGCCCGGGGACGGGCAGGTTCGGCAAAAGGGGGAGAAGGGCCGCGGCGGGGACGGGGGCTGGCCGGAGGAGCTGCGGGATGTGGCGCTGGGTGTAGGGACGCGGGGCGGGGAGGCTGTGGGTGTCGAGAGATGGATGCAGGGTGGATGGAGCGGACTGCGGGGATGGACGACATGAAAAGATGTTGCCTGCTCTGGAGAGTCACCCTAGACTGGGAAGGAATACATTGTTTTAATTGATTGGATGTCTAAAAATACCCCCTCCCCCCAATTGTGCAATTACAATCTAACCCTAATGACAATTCAGAAAGTAATAGTGATGTACAAAAGTGGATACAGGTCACTTGAGATCAACAAAAGAAATTTTGCTTGGAAAAACCCCAAAAGGTAGTTTAGGGTTTGTGTGTGTGTTTGGGGGTGTATTTTTGGTGCAATATGGGTTTGAGACACATCACTGTGTTATGCTTTTCATTTTGTGTGTGTGTGCTTGTAAGAAATCTTTTTTTTTTCTTTTTAATTCCAGGAAGGATGGTGAAACTAGGGAATAATTTCAGTGAGAAGAGCACAAAGCAGCCCCTCTTGGAGGATGGATTTGACACTATCCCCTTGATCACACCCCTGGATGTCAATCAGCTACAGTTCCCACCTCCTGATAAGGTACAGTAGGCCCCAGTTTCCACCCCAGAGAATCACAACCAAATCTCACACAAACAACAGGAGAATCATTTGTGTACTAGGTCACCTAGACATCTCATTTATTAGAGGTCATTTTAAGGAGTGGCTGTCTCCTCATGGGAGAAAAAAATAATTAAGCCAGTGATAATTATGAACATTTCAGGAAAAGTGATTTTTTCCATTTAAATGCCATCAGTTATCATTAAAACATTTACAATGGGGTTAGACGGTACTGAAAAAAAATCACTGATAAGTACATTTAGATTTCTTTGTTGCTTTGGGGACGCGATGTGATATTTGCAAGCTTGTCTGTGATATGTTATGTTACTATTTTTATTGTATGCGCCTGTCTTTAGAATTTGTAAAGCAACTGTGAAAATTCATTGTGGAACATCCTGCAATGTGAAAGCATTGCTTTAGAACTCCACAGGGTGGGCTCAGGCAGAACAGCCACACAAGGAACTTCCTCACCCCTTGTGTGTCTCAGAAGGGGCTCCGGGCTGGCCCTACATAAGCCAACATGAAAAGGGAAGTTGTATATAGAGTAGTGGCTGGGCTACTGGATTGCTAATTAAAAGATCCTGTGGTTCAAAACTCCTGAATAGAAAATATGTGTATGAGGGGCTTAGTATCTTCTATTCCAGCTCAGAGGCTGGAATCTGGATCCAAGAAAGGTTGTACTGCTGCCCCATACCCTGTTCAGTTGGGGAAGAAGCTTGTATTCCAATTCTCTGACTACTGTTTAGTCCCTCTCACAGAAGGGCAACTATAGGAACCTCAACACTTTTCATTCCCTTCACAATAAAGAATCTGAGAACACTTATGGGTTATGAGACATAATGGAACATATACAAGAAGACTGGTTTTTCAAACATTTTTCCATTTGTGTAACTTAAAAAGCATAATGGTCTCAGGTGTCGATATATCGTCTAAAAAATAAAAGAAGCAGCCACAAACTTGAACTGGCAAATGGTCACTAAACATATTTAGTAACAAATAAACAACATTTCATGGTCAGTTTTTGCTTCCTAGCCCCTGAAGTCTGTTCTTTTCTTAGATAAAGGTAGGTGTAGGTTGCATATCTTGAAAATTTCATGTGTTCTTACCCTAAGGATAAAGAATATCTGTAAAATTGTCTAAATACATTCATGTATGAGAAACAATAAAGGTCTGTTTATACCCTCCATTACATGGGTGTAACTCCCATCAACATCATTTCTGTTTAGTATGTGGTCATCAGTTGGTAGGCACATCAGACAGGATCAATCCATAATAGCTGATTCAAAGCCTTAAGAGTCCATTTCTGACCTCAGTTACATGGGTGTTGTTAGAAGGGTCCTGCAGCCAAAGGCTGAACTTGCTGAGCGAGTGTGCATGTTTTATTACTCAACTGCTAAGCAGAGTCTTGAACCAGGAACACTGTGGTCCACAAGCAGAAGCTTAACCAACATGGAGCCTGTTTGGTTAAGCCAATAGGAGCT
The DNA here is from genome assembly GCA_007922155.1 of Mesoclemmys tuberculata. Taxonomy (NCBI): domain Eukaryota; kingdom Metazoa; phylum Chordata; order Testudines; family Chelidae; genus Mesoclemmys; species Mesoclemmys tuberculata. The sequence continues at coordinate 67,477,234 of ML675624.1, forward strand.
ATTCTAAATTTGTCAGTACTGGAAGTTGTTCTTTGATTAGTACATGGTCAAGTAGCACCGGGCAAAGCTCCCATTACAGAAAACAGAGGTGGTGTGAGCAGAACCAAGGATAAAATATGGAACCAAAACCGAACAGAGGACTCAAATATTTGGTTAGCATTTCTTCTTTCCCCACTACCCAACTTTGTGTGTGATAGTTGCCTTTCCTTTGTGCAATCATTTAAACACAAGTAGAAGAGTATTTTATAGGCCTTAATGGGTCCCTTTTGTGTCCATTTGATCAGAGCCGTTTAAGATGCTTCTTAGCTTGTAGGCTACTGATACAGACTTATGAGCTCTATTAAAAAGAAAGCATTTATTAACAATGTCAGTAATAGTAAGGATTGACAGAGATCAAATTCTGAAGCAGCAGTATAGGCTTGTGTAATCCAAGCTCATTATTCAGTTACAAAACTCTGGTGTGGCAGTGAAGCATTAAGATAACTTCATGAAGAGTGGCGACTAACTTTAAGAATTTGATGGTTTTGACTGTTTCTAAATTAAAGGCTGAATTGATTTAAGTATATTTTTGGTTATGTTAAACAAAAGAAAATATTATATAACTAGGCAGATAAAACTGTGTTCACTGTCAGCTGAATGTAATTTTTGAATGCCTGAGATTATGCAATATGATGAAAGAGTGGGTTAAAATGGAAAAAAATTCAAGACCAATTAACTCCCATGATGCTATTGAACACAATTATAATCAAATGTATGGAAAATAGCTTCCAAAACTAAGCACATCTATGTAATAGTCTAAAGATATCTTGTAAGTTTTGTGGCATTGGGCCCAAACCATCACATGTTCAAGATGCTATTTCAGAGAAAGAGCTGTCTGTGAAAGTGGGCAAACCAAAAGCTTTCAATTCAGTGTCTAGTTTAAGTGTCTCAGTTCTGCTTTCAGAGGTGTATAGTTCCCCTTGACATCAATGGGTTTTATCTAAAGACAGTATTGGGCCCTAAAACCAAAAGGATGCAGAGTTCTGTTCTTTGGAACAAAATATTGAACAGATCCTTAAGGCTTAATACGAAGGGAGGAGTGCGCCTGGTTTTGAGTTGGACACTGTAAAAATGATATTGAAAAAGTTGTAGAAGAATGAAAACAGGACAGATAAGATGAACTATAGCTTTGTGAAGGAGTTACGGAATCTAGGTTTGTATTTGTCAGAATACAAGAGATTAATAGGGTTGTGATTCGGGTATGGAATATTTTAAGGATATGATGATGGACTGAGATTGGGCATTTTGCTGCTTTCAGTCCCAGAATGCTACTGTGAGAAAATACTACTAATATTGCGATGTTGTCATCTGCTAGAATTTTGCTTTAACTGACCCCATAATTGATTATCTGATCCAGTCAATCTCTGGTTTGAAACCTCTCTACTTGAATTTCCCTGAAGCTGATGTAGGTGACCATTGTGGCAGACTGACAATATCTTGAGCAAACCTTATGGAATTAAGCTAAACTTTATCGAATTAAATCTTACTTAATTAGGGTTAATACCTTTTTGGGGTACATTGTATTAAAAATGCAATAATTTGTGTTATCGTGTATCTTATCTAGTAAGGAGGGTGAGGCTAGTATACTTGTTTTATCAGCCCATTTAAACGTGTTCCCTTTCCTCCCCAGAAAGGTGCTCAGATACTAGTTCAAACTAGATTTTCCAGGGACCAACAGACAAATAGTTTAGTTTTAAACTGGCTCTTGGCCTTCTTCCTGATCCAGTAAATGGACAGAACCCTGGTCTGTGAAGGGCTCCAATCCTTTGGGAAGGATTGGGCTTAATGAGGCCCCCTAAGACTGAGTGCTTGTTCTGAGCTGAAGCTGTGATGAGCTTGTAACCACAAGGAATCCTCTTGTGGGGGAGGGGGAGGGTTGAAGGACTGTTCCTGACAGACTCCATGTTAGGATGATCTCTGATAAGCTTATTAATATGCATGTAGGTATTTTTATTGTTTTTTAATGTTTCCTCTGTAGTGCTTTTTACCTTAAGAATAAAATAGGCTTGCATAAGAAGTGCTGGGTGGTACCTTTATAATTATAGAAATTATACCTGGTAACTGTTGTTAGGGCAACCTCGGTTCCACTCTGAGTCACAGCACCAAGATGTTTGGGCTCCCCTGCCTCTTCCCTCTCTGTTCCCAGACACAGTTCACTGGAAAGCAAAGGTCTAAAGTTCAATCTGCAGGCAATGTGATGGGTTTATTGGGACTAAACAAGCAAGCATAAAATCATAGCCCTTCAGGCCAGTCAGGTGTCCTCTTCCATAACAGTATCCCTAGGCCCTTCACACCAGTCGGGCTTATCTTTATACCTCGATAGTTTCCTCTCTACCCAATCATAGCTCTATATGCACATACGGCTCCTTCTTTCTCTAACCATATCTCTGCATGTCGACAGAGCCTCCTCCCCCTCTTCCTTCTTGGTAGGCTTAATTAGACCTGTGGTGCCCCCACTCCTTCCAATTTGTCCTTATGTTCTATTTTAGAGAGTTTTGAGTTTGGGGGCTTTGATACCACCTCTTTTGTACCTCATGGGAGGGGTAGGGAGTGATGCTACAATCTAGCTAAGGTCAAATTTCTCATAGTCTCAGTATTTCTTCCTTACACCCTGTCCCCCCTCCTCCCTTGCTTCTTGGTTACTATAGCAACTTCTGTCCCGGTCTGTCCCCTTATCTTGCCTTTCTGTAATAAAAGAAGATTTTAACTGTTTGGGCAGAGGTGAGTAAAATTACCGCAGTTTAACCTTGTGATTTTTACTTACATTTTCTTGTTTGCCTCTTAGCCTATTTGGGCTAAAAGCAAGACCAGAAGCAAGGTGGTTATTGTTTAGTTTTCTACCTTATTTACTTCACATTCTCCTAACAACTGTCTCTGAAGAGAAAATAAGCAGGTGTCCTTGGGCAACCTGTCTATGCAGGGAATAACACAGTGAAAGCAGGGAACCGTGCAGCCTGGAAATATCCCAATTGGAAGGGAGAGAGACATGGATCTCCACTACGCAGAAGGACAACAGCTGGGAAGCTGGAAGATTGAGAGTGGATGCCCTTGCTGGTCTAGTGAGGGGAAATACAGGTGCAGCTTCCCTCAACTGTGACAGCTATATCTAATCTCGAAGTGTACTAAAGGAATAGGGGGGAAAAATCACTATCACATCATATATGATCTCAACCAATTGTGTGCTGAACTAATCAGTTGCATTTCTGATGTGCTTACATACACCCTTCTGCACAAATAAAATATAGCAACAGAGCAATGCAGCATTTGAACAAAACTAAACACTTATGGAATAGTCTTCCAATTATATGCTCCCTTAAGCTGCCTCAAAAACACACAGAAGGGAAATTCATCAGTGTTTGCTAGTTGAAAAAGGATAAAAGTGTTAGGAAGAATGTTTAAACTTTCATGTCCTCCATAAGAAAATTGTACATAATAATAATAATTAATTATTTAGTTAGTTAGCACCGGTGGTGTTCGATGCCAGTAAAAGTACCATAAACTAACTCAGTGATGTGTTTAAAGGAAGTGTATATTTACTCCCATTAAGTTAATAAGCTGTGATGTGTTTTTGTGTCTTTAAAGGAACAAACGAACCATATTATTTCTCTGAGCTGTCCAGGAGAGGCTGGGCATTGCAGAGCACATGGTTCTGGGAAAACTTGGGACTGGGCGTGTGCTGGGGTCACCCTTCAAGCTGTAACCAAGGCTGGCGGAAACCACAGTGGGGCTGCAGAATCTGTTCTGCAGAAGCTGTTGAATCAGGGCTGTCTAGCGCACAGACACTCCAGCCTGCGGGTCACTCCTTGTGGTGAACGGCCCAGATTGGAAGATGCAATAACAAAGCATCTGAAGCACCCAAGGCTACAGAGCAGGCGGTGGGTGACACAACTCCTCACTGGTTCAGATTGCATCCCAGGACATAGCAATCGTGTCCTTTTAAATATATTGGGAAATTTACATTATTTCATATTTAAAGCTATGAACAAGACTCCCATGTCTAGCGCAAAGCTATTCATTTTTGGGAAATAAGCCTTAGGGTGTGCTGATCTAATTAGTAATAGCTTTCTTGTTGTTTTTTGAAAAGGTTGTGGTCAAAACGAAAACAGAATATGAACCTGATCGCAAGAAGGGAAAATTTCGTACTCCCAAAATAGCTGAATTCACAATCAGCATCACAGAAGGCGTTTCAGAAAGATTTAAGGTAAGCAAAGCTATCTATGCTGTTAACTCAGTTGCAGTTACAGAAGTACACTCAATCAATTACCAATTGTAGTCAAAGAAAATGGATTTAAAGAACAAAGATATGGCAACAAATTAGAAAATTGAGTGCAACTACGGTATCTCAGCATTAGTAATTAGGACCAATTCCTGCACTCCTTACAGCCAAGTGCTTCACTCCTTACTTTGACTGAAACTGCCACAGGATTTTTGTCAATTGGAGTTTAATGTAAGTAAGTGGTGAGTATCTTATCCCATTACATGACTAATACTTCCATTAGCTTTAGAGAAGTACTACACAGGCACTTACTTTCTTTTTTGCTTATTTTTGATCATATCCAAAACATTGTTTTAAAAGAGCAATATTTTTTCTCAGCATTTTTTCTTGTGGTGGTTGATGAGAATGAATGCACTGAGTGACTGGATGGCTCAGGGAATTGGTAGCAGAGTTGTTTGGCAGCAGCTTACTGGTTCACATATATCCCCTGACATGGTGATGTATAAAAATTGTGTTACCATCTGATACCTGTTCAGTGAAAGCGGGTGGTCTAAAGCCATTCTTTGGCGAAAATGCATCCACATCACAACTTCCTTTGTAGGTAGCCTGACAGAGATGAAGGATTTAACAGATGAAAAAACTTGAATCATTCCCTCCCAGAGGATAGGGTTCCTTGTGCCATATTAGCCAGTGATGAAAGTGATTAGGAAAGTGATGAAATGTCAGCGGCGGTGCAAGCTTCTGTATCTGTTTTGTCAAACTTCAGTTTCCACTGCTGTCCGTCTGACACCTTGCACAGGGAATAAGTTCACTCGGAAAACATTTAAAAATATTTGGCAGGTGATGGCAGTTTAGTGCACAGACTAAAACACAGCTGGAAGGTGTATGGTTTAGGTTGGAGATAAAAGTTGGAGCTGAAAAAAAGCATATTCTCTTCCTATTAGTGTTAATGGGAGTTTTATGGGCATGTCAAGAAAAGAACATACTTTTTAGCGTGCAGAACAGAACACAGCAACCACACATGAACAATGATTCTGAAGGTTCTTTGGGCCAAAATCTGCCCTCAGAAGTGTACAGATAACTTTCAATGAAATCAAAGCAAGCTGTATGTATATAGCCAGCAGTGGAATTGGAGTCTTTGTGCCTGTGTTGAGAGAGAGCTGAGCAAATAAGACCTCTCTAAGCAACAGTAAATAGCCTGTCATACTGTTGTATAGTCATTTCTAATTTGTAGGGCTGAGCAGTTAGAAGTGAGAGCATTTTTTTGTTGCATTTTTATGTACCTTTGGATGGCATACTTGAAACAAAATGTCTTTTAGGTATGACTTGGCAATTACCACTTTGGGATTAATCTCAAAACAGGGTTGCTAGGTAGTGCTGCTAGGTAACTGCTGTATCAGAGAGAGGTTTCTTTAGGATTTTTGTATCTCTGCAGGATTGCATGATGAATCACACTGGCGGTATATCTAGGTTTCTGAAGGGAGGTTGTGGGGGGGTGACCAGTTTGGAAAATTGTAGTTTAGTTAATTGAAAATGATGATTTCATACAGAACAATTAAGCCCTAAAATTGTCCCTCGATTTCCTTATATCAGTGTTAGGATTAAATTACACTGCTTTGTAACATTTTAAAAAAGACTGACTGCTTCTGCAGCAGGGATGATTGTCTTATTCACCACACCCAATAGTAAACAGTTCATGAATTATTGATGAAATTTCATAAATATGCAGATGAAAAGAAGAGATTGTTGTGGGGTTTTCTCCTGGGTCCTTATTAATTGTGAACCATCGTATTGACTGCTGCTGTTGATTCTGAGAGAGCAAAAGGATGTTTGTTTGAAAGTTAAATATTTGCTATAATTATAAAATGCAAACTGGTGGGATATTGTATTTGGCTTGTGTGCATGAAAAAGCTTCAGAAGCCGTTTTAATGACTTTAGTGTTGTTCATCAGCTGTGGACATGCTTTCTGCAGACTAAAAATCTAATGTTGCACTAAAAGTATAAACAAACATATTTACTAATAATTCACATGTGCATTCCAAGATGTAGTCCTTAAACAAGGACAAAGCAGATTGTATTTTTGGGATTCAGTAGTGCAGATCATCTAAAGCTGTGCTTTTTAAGAAGTTATACATTATGACAAACTAAGCAGCCAGCATATATGCATATGTCATGTACCTCATTTGTTTCAGCAGCTGGGTGAATAAGAAGTTATAAAATACATTCTCTGCATTCAAACCATGCTATCATAGTTATAATAAAGCTGAAATTGTTTATGAAGTAGAATTAAAGTGTAAATTTCCCCTGAAGCTTTTAGCTGTATACAGCCAGATTCTGGTATCAGTTACTTCAATACAGCTGAAATCGGAATTTGATTCAAATGTCCAAAATGGACAGAATATGAACACTGTATATGAGAATCTATATAATCCCATTCTGGTTTTCCACAAGTAACCATTCCTGTATAGATATGAATTTAAATGGCTAGTTTTAAATGTGAATTAGATATCTGTGGAACTCTTTGAGAACTGTGGGGAAATACAGGGAATTATCTGTCACTTTTGGAAAGCCAGTTTCAATTGGATTACATGTAAAGGCTTTTATCTGATCTCCAACAAGTTGTCCACAACACAGAACCACTACACATTGTTCAGCATGGCTTGCAGTCTCTGCTCAGAACGGACCTATTCTGGGAAATGGGGATGAGAGGAGGAAGGTATTACAGATCAGAATTGTGGAGCCAGGATGTCCAATCTTCCTGTTGAACACTGATATAGTGATGCACACGTTGTCAGCTGCACACAACTGTTTCAGAAACAATAATGTACACTAGAGAACAATTGTAAGCTTATGCTTTTACCTTTTGGGAAAGAAACCTAAGTAGAGAAACACATACAATTTAAGTGATTTTTGGAAAGTAAATGTTTGTTTTCCCCAATAGATTTCAAGTCTTCCTAAAAATTGTAGTGTACTTTTATAAGCCATGACTTGTAAAGACAAATTAATTCTTCAGACATTATCCTTGACATGTATGCTCACGTCAAATTACACAGCCAAAGCCTGAAGCTTATTTGCAGCACGACCATATGGTGCAAGTCATGTGCTATCAAGTAACAGTTGCTTAAATGTTTACAAGCGGTTATCGAAAAGCGAATGAGGCATCCTCCTAAAATAATCAGTTCTCCTTATTCAAATCCTACAATTTGGTATCTTTTGCCTACTGTCTCATAAGTTATTTTAATTGATGGAAGAAATGCAAGTGTATAAAACATATTGAAAGGTTTCATTATTGATCTACTTAGAGAGACAACGTGGATGAGGTAATATCTTTTCTTGGACCAACTGCCATTGGTAGAAGAGATGAGCTTGAAAACTCCACAGAGCTCTTCTTTATGAAGTTGGTCCAAGAAAAGATTACCTCACCAACCATCTCTCTCCCATATCCTGGGATCAACACAGCCACAGCAACACTGCAAACAGCGCTTTATCTAAAGACTTTTTGCCTGCTGTAACTAAAATTTCTGTAACTTGGAAAGAGACAAGAAAAATATATTTCTGCATTTTTTTTATTTAATTTGTGTATTTGGTGGCATGTTGACGTGAATAATCCCATTCCTATTCAGCAATTCTTTAAAATTCATTTAAAGATAAGCATGTGCTTACGTGCCTTTGTGTCTAGTCATTAAGGCCTGTAACCTGCAAACACCTCACATGAGTAGATCTTTTGCTTTCAATGGAACTACTCATGGAATTAAAGTTACATGAACACAAATATTTGCAGGACTGGGGTCTTGGTCATGTCCTCCTTTTATTTGGGCAAGTCTTTCCAGAGCAATAAGGGAAATAATTTTTACTTTTTTAAATAGGATTGCCACTAAAATTACACAAATGGGTAGAGGGCAGCACTCAGTGGCAATTGCTATTTTGCATTTTTGGTTACTGTCAAGTTGATGATGTCCCTTTTAAACATCTCTGATTGAAAGGCATTTGCTTACGATTGGAACCAGTAGATTTAATATCAGCTGCAAAATGGGAACATAATAACATCTTACCTGGTCCAGCAACAGGTTGCCCATGCCTCAGTTTCAGTGAAAATCCTCTCTTTCTGGGACATGGCAACACGCTAATAACAAAAGAGTGTCCTCCTGGCTGTCGCCAGGCTTCAACACTCCCTTGGTCCTCCTTCAGGCTCAATAATCTTTTCCTCGGGACTGTCGTCCCCAGTGCCTGCCCTACTCTCTTGCTCACAGCATTTACAAGGCTCTTCACTCCACCATCCCAGGGTTTCCCTCAGTGTTGTTCATCTAGTCACAGGGGTTACAATACCACCATTTGCTGGTGCTATGTCTTCATCCCTTTATTACAAGCCCCTTATTCTGAATCCTATGCCATAGACTGTTCACACTCAAACTGCCTTCTTTGTCTGTTTCCAAGGACCATTTCCTATTACATCTGTCTGCCACTTCCTAAACTCTTCCCCAAGAGTTGTTCGTCAATCCCCTCAGAGGTTCCAATCCTGGCTCACACTCCAGTTATGGAAACACCTGGTACCTTGCTAATTTTCCCTGTCAGTTGTCATCTTCCACAGACCTCTTCTGCTTCTGGTCTTTACCAGAGCTGTCACCTCCCTGGAGCATCTCCCCAGCCAAGTACTGCCTCTTCCTTGATCTCTCGCTTTTGAGAAGGACAACTGTAATATTCTGCTGCGTCTCACGTCATGCATTGCAGCCCAGCCAATAATTCCAAGGCATCTCCCACCCTCCTTAGCCTGAAGAGGCTGGGCCTTGGAATAGGGGTGGCCATAAAAGCAGCTGTGTTACAGGGAGTTTGAGGGAAAGTCTAGGGCAATGTGTGCAGGCCATATGGCCAAATCTGATGCAGCATGTTAAAAATATCCTTCTGAAGGAAGGTGCCTATTAATTTTTTGAACTAGCAAAATAATACACCATATGTAGTACTGTAATTTTTGCAATTTCTTGTCAATTTCACAGTCTTGATTAGTTGGTGCCTCAGTATGCACACAGACTTCCATTGTGAGAGACAATACACAATGACCAGACTTGGGCCTGGTCTACACTAAAACGTTAGGTCGACCCAGCTGCATCGCTCAGTGGTGTGAAAATTCCACACCCTTGAGCAATGTAGTTAAGCAGACCAAACCCCCGGTGTTGGCAGTGCTAAGTCAATGGAAGATTTTCTCGTTGACCTCGCAATGTCTCTTGGGAGAGGTGGATTACCTACACCCATGGGAGAATCTCTCCTGTCAGCGTAGGTTGTGTTTATGCTAAAGTGCTACAGTGATGCAGCTGTGCCACTGTAGCATTTCAGGTGTAGAGAAGCCCAGAGAGATGAGCATCTCCTACCCCTTGCCTGAACAGAACATGTCCGAGGCATGTCACCTCTGGGTCACGTGCTTTTAACTTCAAGGCTTTAAGAACATAACTTCCAGTATAGATATATAACTTCTTAAATTTTATCCATACATACATTTACAATAATTACGATGACCAATGGGCTACTGGCTTTTGGCAGAGATATTACAGGACACTCTTTGGTGTATTATTATGTATATACTTGGCTCTGGGGATACTTCTAAAACTCAATGGCCCCTTGTTCCCTCTGCCAGTTAGCACAAAGAGATTTTCTGGGTCTCAGAGACCATCATGGAAGGCATAGGTGTCACTTAAAGTGGAGGAGCTGATTTCACCAGTGATTCTCTTCCAGTTTACTAAGTCCTAAACCAATGCTGTAACATAATGGTGGGGGTCACTGTGCTGTTGGAGGTGCAGCCTTGCAGTTGGGAGGTCAAATGGATGTTGTGACCATTTAATTAGGAGTCCATGGTATGTTTCACAACGGGCATTAACCTGCAGTGTTATAGCCAGACTTTGTCTTGAGTAATTATGTTCTGCCTGCCTACAATTCTGCAGTTTAAATTGGAGAACAGTGGACTTCTCTTCATGGCCTAAACTGTTCTGCATTGTTGCTGCATTTCCTCCCAGAGGTGCCGGCCCTTCAGTGGTAAATGGAGCATATATATAGGTTGAGAGTCACTGGGATAAAAGGTACATGTAATTTTTCACTTTGTTTAGCATGGAGTGCGCTGGGTGCCTTACAGACAAATTGGAAACAAGGTTCTGGTTCCACAGAGTCTACAACTTAAATTGTTAATATGGAGACCTAGATTGGGTGATGGGATGCTACCAAAAGCAAGTGGCTGAGCAGGGAAACCTAAAGCATGTTAGTTCCACATTGACTAACATGAACACTTTTAGGAGGGGAGGAGTAGGATTTATATGAATCATCGAAGATTAGGGTTGGATGGGAGCCCAGGAGGTCATGTAGTCCAACCCCCTGCTCAAAGCCGGACCAACCCCAACTAAATCATCCCAGCAAGGGCTTTGTCAAACCAGGCCTCAAAAACCTCTAAGGATGGAGATTCCTCCAGAAGGATGTGATTTGAGGAAAAAATTGGAAGGAGGGGAAGGTGGAAGCATGATAAAGTGGGTTAATGAAAGGCTTCAGGCAGAAAGCGGCTGCTTGAAAGAAGGTGAGCTGGTGAGGACACGAAAGGAGCAGTAAGCCAATTCATGGGATAAGAGAAAGTGAAAGAAGGGAGCTGAGTTGCACATGGAATTGAAACAAGGTGACTTTTAGATAAGATGCTTACATTGAATACAGGAGGGTAGGAGAAACCAGTAAGGGGTTTGAAGAACAGACAGTGTTGGAGCAATGGATAACTTCTGCAGTAGCATTCTGGGTTGGTTGAAAGGGAGCAAGATAAATGCCAGCAAAGTGAGTGGGGAGGAGGTTGCAGTAGTCAAGAAGAGGAGAACACAGCTTGGACAATGTTGGTTTGCAGCTATAGTGGGGAGACTGGTCTGACTGAGACCTGGTAGCACTACACCTGTTCCATTTCTTTTCAGACTTTTTGATTTTGTTGTCTGTCATTTGGTTTCTCCTTTGTTAGTTTAATTGTCAGAACCTATGAGTGAGTTTGTTCAGTATCTCCAAACGGCATAATCATCTAACTGTTCCCGCAGCAAGGACCTCAATTCATTAGCCATCTCTTGCCTCGATTACTGTAATGGACATCTGGCACAATTCTCGGGTTACCGACAGGCACCTCCTGCTGTTTGGGTGCTGCAGAACCAATGTAAACCAGTGTAAACAGGAGTCTCAGAACTGAATAGTCTGACTGCCTTTTGAAGAGGGTGGGGCACCTGGCTCCCAATACCCTAGTCCTTTTAGTATAGTTCCCTAACCTGGGGAAGGTTGAGGATAGCGGTACCAGCTTGGCAGCTTGCCTTGGGGCCTGCTGAAACTGTCCTGCCCGTGCCAGTCTGCTGTCTCCTTATAGGATCAGTTTGATCTTCTTAAGGGCAGTTTCCCTGAAGCCTTCCAGAAGTCCTTTCCTGGGAGATGTAGTGCTGTTGTCTGTTTTCTCCCAGAGCTGCCCAGTCGTTGACTAGAACTTCCTGCTTTTTAAACCCTGATTTGACCCCTGACATTACTGACAAGGCTGGAGGGATGGGCCAGCCATGTCCATGGGAGCTCTTTAGCCCCTTTGCCACCAGTGTGGGTTTATACACCTCACTACAGCTTCTGGCTAGACTTTCTGCTGCTTCTGCTTTTCACTTAAAATCTATTCAGACACTTGCCATATACTTAATATATTGTCATCTCTTCTATTTGAGCAATTACTGTACAGCTCTCTCCAAAAGTAGCTGAAAACTGTCAAGTGAGGTGCAACATTTCGATTTTGTCTGGTTTTCCTTTTAAAGAACGAGGTAATAGAAATATTTGCATGAACTTGTTCTGCACTTATAAAAATCGTTTTAAGGGGAGAACACTCCAGTGCGATGATGGAGACCCAACCACTTCCCAGGAGAGTGCTCTGGAATGCACACTCACTAGTACACACTCACTCAACTCCCAGTGGGTACGTACCTCATGCTCTCCAGCAACTGGCTGCCATGAAGAGATGCAGAGTCCCCTTGGGGGAAGAGAAGAGTTGTCTGTACCAGAATTTCCACCTCCTCCCCCTGTTTGAACAAAGGATGAGGGTAAATTGACACCAAGATTTCCATGGGAGGAAGAAAAGAACCTTCCGCTAGGTGAGGGAGAGGATGGAAAGCTACTGAGGAGGCAGAGTGAGTTTCAATTGGGAGTCATGGATGTGATGGAGTACCTTGCTCCTGTCCTTTGCCTCCATCCTCCCACCCGCCAAATTGTAGTGGGCAATTGGTTGTTCTTAAGGGGGTGGCTATAGATATCAAATGTGGATGCAGGGGGGCAGCAGGTGAGACTTGTGTTAAGAATGGGGATGAGTTGTGCAGGAGGAGTGGATTTCTGACCTGGTGTTTGGATTGGAGCCTGGAGGGTTGCTCTGGGGTATCAAGAGGAGGGTTATTGTATGAGCAGGGAAAATCTAGCTGTTGGAAGGTAGATGAGACATTGCTCAGGCTAGAGGAGAGCATGAGTGAATTGGGCGGAGTTGAGTGGAGTTCAGACTGGACTCTAGGGACGTTCTTCTTTCCTTCTCCTTGTATGTGCCTCTGGATATGAGCAACTTGTGTCCCGGAAGGGGGCGGGATGGGCGGAGGATAAGGGACCTGGTTGAGTTGGAAGAAGCCAAGAGATTTCTGATGAGGGATTTGGAAATGTGGCATGGCTGTAAATTGAAAGCACACTGAGAATAAAAATTCACATTTGGATGCCTTTATTCTGTAATAAAGTGTGGGATATTGGTAAGTCCTGGGAACTGAGAACTGGGAGATATGGGACCTATTCCCAGTTGCAAACTGTGTAATGGTGGGCAAGTCATTTAGGACCTGATCTGCAGAAGCATTGAGCACCCACAACTCCAGATGAGGTCCGTGAGAGATGTCAATTATCAGCACCTCTGAAAATCAGCCCCCCAAAGCCTGATTCTGCAAGGTGGTGCGAAGCATCTGCGACTCCCAGTAAAATTGCAGGATTGGACATAAGAACAGCCACACTGGGTCAAACCAATGGTCCATTTAGCTCAGTATCATGTCTCCCAAGAGTGACCAATACCAGGTGCTTCAGAGGGAATGAACAGAACAGGTAATCACGGAGAGATCCCTCCCCTGTCATCCACTCCCAGTTTCTTACAATCAGGGTAGCGATGCTCAGAGCATAGGGTTCAATCCCAGATCTTGGCAAATAGCCATTGATAGATCTATCTTCCATGAACTTATCTAATTCTTTTTTGAACCCCATTGTAGTTTTGGCCTTCACCATATGCCCTGGCAATGAGTTCCACAGGTTGACTGTATTGTGTGAAGTACTTCTTTGGGCTGGTTTTAAATCTGCTGCCTTTTAATTTCATTGGGTGACCCTTGGTTCTTGTGTTATGTGAAGGAGTAAATGACACTTCCTTATTCATTTTCTCCACACCAGTCATGATTTTAGAGATCTCTATCATAACTTCTCTCGGTAGTGTCTCGTCCAAGCTGAAAAATCCCTCTTTTAATCTCTCCTCTATTTTGTTGCCCTTCTCTGTACCTCTTCCAGTTCTAATGTCTATTTTTTGAGATGGGGTGACCAGACCTACATGTAGTATTCAAGGTGTGGGCGTACTGTACCATGAATTTATATAATGGTATTATGATATTGTCTGTCTGATTATCCATTTCTTTCCTAATAGTTCCCAACATTGTGAGCTTTTTTGACTCCCACTGCACATTGAGCAAATGTTTTCAAAGAACTATCCCCTTATACTGGTCCAATGGGAGGTATTACCTCACCCACCTGGTCTCTAATATCCTGGGACCAACATGGCTACAACAACTAGGATTGTCAGCTTTTATAATTCACCACCTGTAATTCAAATCATTATCCTAGGGTGGACAAGGCCTCAAAATCTGATGCTACGATCTTTAAATGTCAAAAGCGGTCCTATGCAATCAGTAAGGTTTGTAAAATGGGGTTCCCCAGCTGCAATTAGCACTTACTGAAAAGAGACCACAGGTTTCCTTTTGTCTCTAAATGAAGAATTCCAAAATTCTTTTGTGCCTTCTAAAATCTCAGAAAATTGGTGGGGGTTTTTTGGGTTTTTTTGCTTATTTTAAGCCTTGTGCAGTGAAATTCATCTCCTTCAAAGATCTGTATAGCTGGCTCACTTAGCTCTCTCTAAAATCCAAATTCCATTGAAATCCTTCTCTTTGATTATTTACATAATTTTGTTTGGCCCTGTTTACTATTGTTTCTCATGCTGTAATGTGTGCTATTTTTTGTGATTTGTCCCCCCCCCCCCCCCCAAAAGAAAAAAACCTCTTGCAGCATCTAGATGTGTGCATTAATTTAGAATTGCAACTAAAAATAACAAGGTCATTTCAAAGACAATTCCTCCAGCAACACATGACATTCACTTAGGCTACACCTCCCTCAGGCAAAGGCCTGATGAGCTAAGCTTTGCAACATGCCCATTAGCTCTACCAACTTGGCTTTTTAAGGCCAAGGGGAAAGCTAATTCCAGAGCCAAAGCACTGCTCACAGTTCCGTCTGGGAAATGAATAACATGAACATGGGGACTTTCATCACAACCATCAGGATGGTGCCTAGGGAAAGAGATTGCCTAATGCTCTGCACCCGCACCCCATTCAAGTCAGTTGGATTCTCTCTGTTGATTTCAGTGGGTATTAGAGCAGGCCCAAACATTGAAAGAATCTCAATCACGGGGGGGCTTTCTTGGTCAGAGTCAACACCACGAATTTTACTCTATAACAGACTGGTAACTAGTGCAGTCTTTTGAGCAGAGATTGTCACATGCATTACTAGGTAGCTGGGCAATTGTATTTGGAGTTTCTAAATGATCTTCAGAGAGCCTCATTTTGAACACATTGCTGCATTCCCAGTTGGAGGTAGTAAGGCACTTCCACAATGCAGCCTGCATGTGATAAGCAACTGGTGCAATTTTATGAATTCTAGAGCACCAAGGATCTAAAAAGGATCCCCAGATTGCAAATGTCACAAACAAACAACAAAAAGTCACACATCCCCCTAACTAGCAAGCTCAGATAACTTTCTCCATACCCTCTGGATGTTTTCTGTGCACCCACCAGTGGCATCTCTGTTGTATCTAAATTGATCTTATGTTGCTGACATCCAAACCCCTGTTTTGGGAAGGCAATAAAAAAGGAAATACGCTTAACCAATCGCGTCTAATACAAGCTAGACTTAGTTTGTTATCCCCATACTACTGGCACAGCTGCCCCAAACCACCTCATTCTGTCCCAGCAACCTCAAGCACATACTGAACAGGAAAGGGGACAACAGAACCTTTCAAGACAAATTTTATATTTTAATACTCTTTATATTAATTTAGATTAAATAAATGGTGCAAAAGCGTTAGCCCAGTCACTATCCAACATTAAACTAGAAAGTGGTGTTGAGACAAGTTACAGCAGTGATCAAAAAGCATTGTAATTACGCTTGTGCCTGCCCACACTGCACTCATGTCACCAAAGTGCATCCACATTTGGTGCTCTAGCATAGACAATGAGAGCAGTGCACTGTGGGCAACTATCCTCCTGTGCAACTCACTCCCTTGTGCTGCTAGGAGTTGTGGGAAGTCGGAGAAGATTGCAGTGCACCATCGGTGAAAGCTCAATGTCCCATGATGCAGTGGTTTCTGTCCTGTCATTCCATGGGTTTACAGTTGCGTTTCGTGGCATTTTTCAACAGCCCCAGTTACCTATACGCCCGCCATTTCTATCTGAAAGGATGGCTCCTGCACTGCTCTCCACTGTTGTTGTCTGTGTTCTGAACACATCGCAGCTGCTCGTGCACTATATCATGAGCTCTCAAGCGGAACTGGAATCCGTGGCACCTGACCTGTTGAGTGCCATGCAAACAGTTTGCATTCACGGAGCACCTGCATACGGTGCACTGTCGCTTTTGCACTGAATCGTGGGATTGCATCATCACGCAGGTCTGGGATGACGAGTAGTGGCTGTAGACCTTTCAAATGTACAAAGCCACCTTTGTGGAGCTCCCCCCTGCCCCTTGGCCTAAGGACACCAGAATGAGTGCTGTCTTCTTGGTGGTGAAATGTGTGGTGATCACCATATAGAAGCTGGCAACTCCAGACTGCTAGCAGTTGATTGTGAATCAGTTTAGAGTCAAGAAGTGCACCGTTGGAGCTATGTTATCACAATGTGCAGGGCCATTAATCACATTATGCTACAAAGGACCATGAGTCTTGGAAATGTGTGTGAAATAGTGTACAGAAAGCTGCAAGAAGGGACTTTCTTTCCAGACCAAAAGATTCCAATGGGAGATGCTAAAATGCCCACAGTAATCCTGGCAGACCCAGCCTACCCCTTAATACCATGAAGCCTTATAAGGGCAACCTGGATAGCAGCAAGGAGCACTTCAATAACAGGCTGAACAGGTGCCAAATGACAGTTGAATGGGCCTGGTGCCCCTGGGCCTGTGGAGGTATTCACAGGTCTCTTGGTGGTGAAGTTGGGGTCACCACTAAGGATGGCTTCCAGCTCCTTATAAAAGTAGCAGGGTTTTGGCTGTGCACGAGAGTGACCGTTTGACTCCCTAGCCTTTAAGTATCGCTACTGCAGCTCCTTGATATTCACATGGCACTGCAGCATGTCCCGTTTTTATAGCCTTTCTATGCCATTAAAGAGAAATTTGACCATAAGTATCATAGTTCCTTCAGCTGCAACAGAGCTGGGAGTGTACAGCCGCTTCTCCCCAAATGCTGATCGGATCTGGAAGCTCTGGTGCGCTCCAAGCAGGAGAGCATTTGGTGCATGAAGCCACCATGGTCAACTGGGAAGATGAGATGTGAGCTCTCTACACTGACCAAGCAGGAACTGGAATTTCAAAAATTCCCAGGCCTTTAAAGCGGGTGAGGCAGCAGAGTTCAAACTGATGGCCAAAGTGATCAGGATGGACGTTGTGGGATATAACAAAGCGTAGTGCCTATACTGATGCTTTGTTGTTAAATGTTTGATGCAAAAAGCTCTCTGCCTCTCACTGAGCTGGTTTTATTTTGCCAAAAAATCAGGGAAGTTGGGTTGGTTGAATGGAATTGCAGTGTGTACACCACCGTTTTGGCACAAAAAGCTGTTTCTTGTGTAGACCAGAATTCAGATAGTATCAAAGATGGTAATAATTATCCTTTGGGGAAAAGAGAAGCTAGTTGAGATGGGCTGGAGGAGGAGTTGTGCCTACTTCTGTTTGTTTTAATCCCAGGTGGCAGCTGGGATTCGGCTAGACTGATAGAGGTGGTGATGTCATTTGGGGTCCCTCTCTCTGGCCTGATCTGGCTGGGACATCTCTCATAACCAGGATGACAAAGGCCTGGGTCCCAGGAGATGGTGGGGGTGGCAACCATGTGAAGCTTGCTCCAGTAGTCTCCTGTTCTTTCTCTTTTTCCTTCCAAAGACTCTTTAAGGACCCAAAAAAAGGGAGTGGTGACTGGAATAGCCCATCTCCTCATTATTCTGTCCACCAGTTAGACCAAGTTTCCAAACACCAATTGTTGTTCTTTAATTTCCAGATACTTTCTTGTTTACCAAGCATGATCTCGACAGTCTTGGGAGTTATATTAATCTTCCTTTTTATTTGGATTAATTCAGTTTGTATGTCTGGATTTTCTTGCATCTGTTTATAGAATTTTTTTATTAAAAATAGCTTGACCTACTTTTTATAGTTCATTCCCAAGCAGGCAAAAAGTTACAGGCCCAATTGTCACAACAGCCCTCAAGGAGGCAATGAACAGGTGACCAGAACTATCTTCTGGCTTCTCTGGGTGGGAGAAGCAGGGGCACTCATGCTATTCTGTTCACCTCTCTTAGTGGTCAATTATTTGTTTCATCTGTTTGATTTTTCTTTTATTGCAAAGCACAATGATACTAGACAGGCATTAAGTACATTAATGAATGATAATGTAATAAACAATGCATTGCTAACAAGAATGTTGTATTGTTTCTGTTTGCAGGTAACCGTTCTGGTCCTTTTTGCCCTTGCGTTCCTAACATGTGTTGTATTTCTGGTAGTCTACAAGGTTTACAAGTATGATCATACCTGTCCAGAAGGATTCGTTTTCAAGGTAAAGCACAAAAATTCTAGAAAAATGGAAGAACTGGATCTGCTTTTTCCTTATCCTTGAGCAAATTAAGTTTAAGAGAATGTGCTCTGTCTCTCTTTGTTTCTCTCTGCATAGCTTATAAGTGAGGCGGTGACTATCTCCTAATTTTCATAATGTTCTTATCTCGTACGCCCTTAAAATCAGGGGATCTTCACCTGCAGCTATTTGAAAGATGTTCTTTTTAGGCAAGATGGATGTCACATAGGAAGGAACAAAGGTATAAATCTAAAACATGGAGTGAAGCACCTGGACTCAGCTCCTACTTTGGATGTATGACAGATGTATGATAGTTGTCATTACAGCCTGAGACTCTGTAAAAAGCTCTCATGCTAGAATGACCACCTACAGATATATATAGATCAGACTTCAATTTCTGGTTCTGCTTTGGAGACCTATTGTGTGACCTTAGGCAAGTCACATACTCTGTGCCTGTGTCTCATCTCTAAAATGGGGATGATACTTTCTCTCCTAATCTGTGTCTGTCTTGTCTACTTAGATAGTCCCTGCTCCAAAGAGCTTTTCAGTGTGTTTGTACAGTGCCTAGAACAATGATCTCAGCAGGGCCTGTTAAGTGCTACTGTAATAAAGGCTATTTGTTCCAGGAAAACTTCATATCATGGTCTCCTCAGCAGTAACCTCTTCACATCCTCCCTTACTTGAATTGATGTCCCATGTCCTTCTTGTCTTTGCTTGCCTTTTCTACCTTGACTGGTCAGGGAAGGGAAGGGAAAATTTCTTACCTCTAATTCAGTATTTTTGAGGATATTATTTGACTGGAGTCCTGTTCTTGTTCTTCTAACAAAAGACAGGTGGGATCTCTCATGATTCAAGTTTCCTGGATCCTTAAGGCACATGTAGCTCATGCAAAGGCCCTTATTGCTGCTTGCTATGGTCCCAGTGATGGGGGTTTTGTGGAGACTATTTCCAAAAGGAAGCTTAGATCAACGACCATCTCCAATGATCATGAACATACATTTTTGTTACATAGCATATTGAAGCTACACAGCAATACTTGATCTGCATGTCTTAGGCCTGAAACTGACACGATGCTGACTTGAGTGTCTCTCTGATGGTGCCTCTCTCTCTCTCTCTCTTCTGGAGGAAGAGGAAAGCTTTGCACAAATGTCACAATCTGAGACCAAAGCGAAGTCTGCACTAACAAAGAGTACATTTTAACTGGCTTACATTGACCATGCAGTTCTTTGGGCAGACTGTCTGCACTAACTGCCTGCATTAACATCCCTCAAACTAGGATGCTGATGTGCTTTGCTTGCAAAGGGTGAAGTGCCCCACATCAGTCGTTCTAGTGCAGTGGGGAATCTTTGCATAAAGGCCATACTTCAGTCAAACTTAGTTTAATGCACTCTGCTTTGATACCCACACATTTTGGGGCATCTTCAAACTGAAACAACTTGTTTAGGCCCTTGTTGAATCAGTGCCTGGCTGTGATGGGCAGTCCTGCTATGTCATGGATTCTAAAGGCTCCATTGTCTCAAACTTTTATATTGTGCTGTGGATCCAAGGCTTCAAAGTGTCTATGTATGCTTAAAACAGCGACATTGTCATCTCTCATAGCAATTTTACAGCTGCTTAGACCATGAAGCACCAACTGCATGACAGTGATCTGAGGCCTTCAAGGTGGTCGTTCTTGCTTGGAGGAGCACAGAGGTGTAGAAATCTCAGCAGTAAAACCCTGCTTTGACCATCAAAATTCTTGGATGGCTTTGTCAGTTCCACCTGACTCTTTAGCTACTTTGAGAGGTGGATCACGTGGCATATCATGAATCTGGAATTACTTGTGTCAAGGCTTTGGTAGCTACGCTTTATGGAATGACTTTGCACCTTTGCCACCATAAAATGGGTGTCTTGACTCCTGCTTCAAGGCCCAGAGGGTTCTAGATTGTGAGACAGCTCTGTGCCACAGCAACTAAGGACTGAGACACAGGTGTGATGGGCTCTCCAGAGGTGCAACCTGAGACTGGGGTACTGCTGTGCCCTCTTAACTCTCCAGCCTGGGCTCTCTCTCATAATGCTCTGCTAGTGACAAGCAACTGCACCAGGAGGGGTTTGCTATTACTCAGCCCAACAGCATGTGAAGCCACACGCCCAGCTAGATAGCATGAATTCTCCCAGAGCCACTCTCAAATCTCAGAGATAGGCACCAACCAGTCCACCCCAGCTTCCTGCCTTGTACCCCAAAGTTGCCTTGTCCTGCCCTGGTCAGAAACCTGACCAGTATAAGTTTATTACCTAGTCTGCCTTCCCCTTCCCCTGTGTGGGGAAGTTTTTGTTGATTGTGCTGAGATTTCTCCAAACACTTCAGCCGAATCACAGTATTTTAATTCAAATATAAAAATGGATTTAAGTACAGAAGGATGGATTTTAAGTGAGTATAATTGGTTGGTGTTAGTGATCAGAGTTAGGTACCAAAGCAAACAAAGATAAACATGCAGTCTAAATCTTAAACCTTTTAACATTAGGCAGTATCTCGATTAAGCAGTTGTTTTCTCATGCCACTGGATGTTACAGCTCTTTAATCCACAGATTCTTCCCTCAAATCTGGGGCCTATTCTTTGTTTTTTCCATTGTCTCTGTTGCTTTCAGCATGGGTGGGTAAGTGAAAGGCCCAGGAATGCATCCCTTTTCATTATTTTAGATCCTTTTAACCTGGTGTTTAGTAGACATTAGTCCAGGCATATCCAGGTGGGCTCTGCTGAGTCACAAGATTGCTCCTTACCTGTCTGGTGCTTGCGCAAAAGTCATTGAACTGTACATCCTCTCATTACTGTTCTGCAAAGGAGTTGTAATTGTAGTCTCTTAACATCCTCCTGGGTGGGGACTACTGCCCTTGTAGAAAATATTCTTAAACTTGCAGCATAATTTGTAACAACTATATAGTAAAAGTTTTATAACTTGATACACACCCACAATACACATAGTTGGACAGCACAATGGGCTTTGTCAGATTATGATCTTTCATTAGACCTCTTACATGACATGCTTAGCATGAATTATTACAGCCATACAGAAATGATGAATAGGGGGGTTTACAGTGCTGCTTTGGGGTAGAGTGGATCACAACAGGCAATAACTGATGCCTCTCATCTTGAGGCTTTAGGGAGTCAATGATCCTGTCCCAAAGAGTTTCTGAGGACCAACCTTATTGCTTCTGATTGATGCAGCAAAGTTAATAGAGCTGAATAGAGTCTCTCTCCTCCTAAGGGAAGCATTGAGGCTATCAACACCGCCCACCTCAAGAGAACTGTAAGAGTCATCTTGATGCAGCCAAATTCAAGCAGAGCTGGAAACCATTGCCACAGGCATCAAGGGCTCTGCCTATAGCTATTGCAGCAGGCTGTGAGAGACTGGTGTCCTAGCCCTCCAGTGTACCCACTACCTCTGTCACCCCTCTGTGTTACTTTGAATTAGAAAGACAGATCAAAAGAATACAGGATGATGTCCTAAACTAAGACAAAGGCTGCAGGACAGGATTTGGAACCAGCCCCAAAAGTACATTTACAACAGGGAGCTCATTTGCTAGCTATGCCCAGTACCTTACTGGTGGGGAATGTTCAAGGACGCTGGCTGCGCCATACAATAGGTAAAACTACTAGTTCCTTAAAGGGCCAAAATCCTTTCATTGCAAGTAGGAATCCATTCGAGATGGAATCTTTAGTGTATGTGTGTTAAGCTGTTCTGCCAAGTGGTGTGTGCATTTCTGACTGTAAAAAAAAAAAAACAAAACATAATATGGATACTGTGCCATTTGGGAAGTTCTTTGGGTATGACAAAATAAAGTGCCTTTATGATCAGTTAAGATCCTGTGGTACCTTTTGTACTGCAAGTAGCTTTGGCTTAGTTCCAATGCCGGTAATTCTGTTCTCCCCCTGCAATTTAATTAGGTAAGTGGATTGTACTCTCCCCCTGCCTCCCATCTTAAAAATACATTCCACTATAAGTGCTTAAAGGTATACAGCACCTTTCATCTCTAAGGATCTCCACACACTTATACATTTAAAACTGATACATCTTGGTGTAAGTGCAGGAAAGTCAGAGAACAACACAGTTAAGGTTCTGATAGAAGCATATATAGAATATGCTATATCCATGTAGTGATCTCGATATGCACTGTGAATGAGTTGGACATCCAACATGGAATATACCTACGGTTTGCCAAAGTTACAAGCAACTGAAAATGAGCCTATAATGAGAAGTGTCAGACAACCTTCACTAGAGGCGTTGCTACCAGCTTATGCCTATAAATGAAAGCACAGTTGCCATAAATGCCAACTACTCAACATGACCAACTACAGCAGCATTTGTCATTTTACTGTTTAGTGCTAATGTAAACTGTTCTAGTTTTTCCATATTAAGAATAGATATTTCCAGACAATGATGTGATTACTATAGCTGAGCAAGAACTACTACATAATCACTGTCCCAGAGGTGTTCTTGCCATTCCTTATCCAGGCTCCCATCTTCCAAATGGCTCTAGCTGTGTTGACTGCTATGCTCATGAAGAGCCTTAGGGATTTTGTTGGGGTTCTGCATGAGCCCAGGCCTCCACTCAGTTCTGGCCCCATTGGAAGCTCTAGCAATACTTCTATTTACTTCAGTGGGGCTAGGACTTCATCCATGGTGGCAGTTGTAGGATCAGGGCTAGTGCTAAGACAAGTAGGAAAATCTAGGTAGACTGAATCTTGTTGGTTAGAGCCAGAATCCCCTGTCACATGTTGTTAATTTGACATGCATTCAGCTTTTGTAAAAACTACTGAATGGGTGACTGGGTTAGAACTGCTAAGCCATCAACTCTAGTGTGCTCTTACAAATTATTAGAGGTTTCAAAAGAGTGTTTACTTAAGTGCCCTGTGGCAACAATGCCTCATGCATAAGGCTAAGATTTAGTCCAGGGTATTTTTAGTAAAAGTCATGGCCAGGTCCAAGGCCATGCATTTTTGTTTATTGTTTGTGACCTGGCCTTGACTTTTACTAAAAATACCCTGGACTAAATCTTAGCTGCTTCAGGGGCCCCGATGCTCTTGGGAACTCCAGGATGCACAGAGCAGCTGACCCCCCCCCTGCTGCCCAATGCTCACCAATGGATTCTGGGACCACTCCAGCAGCAGTGGCCATCATGACTTCTACAACCTGTGTGATGTTTTTAGTCATACTCATGCACTGGTCAGGCCTACCACAATATTTTATTCTTCAGATCCTTTCTGATAGAGCTAACACATACAACCTCATGGTTCTGGTTTCTTTGCTTTTTCCTTAAGTTTTGTGTGTTTATGCATGTGTGCGCATGGCCCATAAACACTAACCACATCCTAAAACACTCTCTACCCAAACAATTTAGAATTATTTTTGTGTCCTAAGATAACACCTTTCATTGTATCTGTCAGAAGATCTTATTTTATTTTTGCCTGTCTCTTAAACATTAAGAAGTTTGGGGATCTAAGTTATGGGTACTTAGTTAAAAGCCACTTTCTTTTTTACAAAAGTGAGGATTCTGACAAATAGAAAAGTAAATACAATTAAAGTGGTACCTCATCATAGAGGTTGTAATCTTAACATGCCCTCTATTGTGCCTGAGAATTGCTGCCACAGAATTTTATTACTTTTGTGGAGTTCTGTGGGAATAATGCTATCAAAATGTATTGGAGCATTACATTTCTGTAAGGAGATTTAACAGCATACCATTTCTTTTAAATATGTTTGTCTGAGGTTGACATGATTAAACATTCATTCCTCAGACTGGCCTGAGTACTGCAATTACTAATACCTTGAAAAAATAGATTTTTATTCTTAGGGCTGGTCTACACTGGTGGCGACGGTCGATGGGAAATACACAAGCCATATTATGTAGCTTGCTTATCTCCCATCAACGTACTTAGGTTGAAATAGCGCGGCATCTTCACAGTACGGTGTTGGCAGGAGATGGTCTCCTGTCGACGCAGTCTTACTCCATTGGGGAAAGTGGACTAATGGCATCGACTGGAGAGCCCATCTCCCATCAATTGAGTGGGTCGCGTAGACCTGCTCAATCAATTGCTGCAGAGCCTGTATCTTACTGTGAACTAGCCTCCTAAGAGGAGTTGAAATTGCCTTAGCTAATAGTGGTGTTGCTTACTGCAACATCATTAGAATGATCGCTTACAGCTAGCCAACAAATAATGCAAGTGTGTAGATGCATGCACACCCATAGACCAAGAATTGTTAGACTCCTAAATCCATATTTGGATACCTAAATATAGATTTAAGATCAACTACCTAGTTTTGAAAATCTTGGCTTATATTTTTGCTGTGGCATTAGGTTTACTATAGTGTGTTCAATTATGACCGAACCCTTCCTTCCCACACCACGTGCAATGTTTGTGAACGAGACTATGGTTCAAGGATCAGCCTCCTTAGTCACCAGAGACCCCGTATAAAATAAAACACCTGTGAAAGATCCTCCTCGCCTATAGAGGGATCATCTAAAAGTGTGTTAATAGTTTGGAAACATGTTAGCTTTTTGCAACACAGACTGAAACCAGTCTATTAAAGTGCCTACAGTCGTATGTAATTATGGAAAGCAGATCCTTGGCATTCTAGCTGTAACAGCTGGAATTAGCTAGCTGTTATACTCAGAGGCACCAAAAATGTAGAAATTTAAAATCTTTTAAAAAATCATGTTAAGGTAAAACATTAAATTTGATTGCATGATGTCTATTTTAGCGTATCTGTATTATTGTATTGTACTTTACTGAAGTATGCTTTTGGAATACAATTCTAGGACTGTCCCCTTGGGACTCACGAAAAGATGTGATCTAGGCAGTTATCACAGTGAGGAACATATTTCAAAATAAATTTGGATCACTGAGACCAGTATATAGTGCTATCATCACAACAATTCAACAATATTGGTGTGTTGCTTCTAGACTCGCACAGAAGTAAATCACATGGACTATAAATAAAATTACTTGTTTTTACTTGATGCATCTGAGGAAGTGGGTTTCTGCCCACGAAAGCTTATGCCCAAATAAACGTTAGCCTTTAAGGTACCACAGGACTCTTGCTGTTTTACTTGTTTTTAGTGTCTTTGGGATCGTATCTAATGTAAGTGGTGGATTTTCTTCCAGAATAATCAATGCATTCCAGCTGGATTAGAGAACTACTACTCTGAACAAGACTCCAGTACTCGAGGGAAATTTTACACGGTCATAAACCACTACAATCTGGCCAAACAAACCATTACGCGCTCCGTGTCTCCATGGATGACAGTACTGTCAGAAGAGAAATTGTCTGAACAGGAGACTGAAGCTGCTGAGAAATCAGCTTAGTGTGATAAGCTAATTATTAATCTGATGTCATTTGAAGGTAACTAAGGGACTTTAAGGAACTTTTAATTAAATATAATTATGGATAATTTAGAGGTTACTCATGTTTATGGTGCAATTGCTTCTGTTTGCTGATACTGCTTTGCAAAAAAACTTGCTACAAAACATTCATGGGCATAAAAACAAGGTGCATATCAGCATTGCTTTAGAGCTCTGACACCATTTTCAATGTTAAGAAATCCAACTTTAGATATTTTCTTGCAATTTACTGGATGCTGACAGAATTTTTTCACTGAATTTCAGTGGTTTGGACTTCAGATAAATCATGTGCTTTACTGTCTGAACACGTACTTTATCATGTAACCATTTTTGCAAACTGAAACACCATAGCCATAACTAGAGTGATCTCTTGTTTAGCTAAGAGCTGTATTTAAAACTTGTTTTCAGCTCAAGTGAGGGTGATATCAGTACCGATATCAAGGACATGCTGTAATGATCGGGCTGGAGAAGGAAAGAGAAACTGTCAGGTAGCATATTTTCTTCACTGTTGAGTTGTAAGTGCTAATGAAGTTCTCTGCCACAAAGCATGCGCAATGTTTTATTATTGCTGTCAACAAAACTTCACTACATGTCCACTATGGCTTTAGTAGGTTAGTAAGGCTGTGCACTGAAACACAAAACTAGATAGGACACGGGAGACAGACACATTTTTAGGTATGGATATGTTCAGGTTGTGTAAAAGCAACTTATGAAGTAGAGGATGTTCTGAGAAATGGCATATTTTCGTCAGGCTGAAGAAAGTGTCAAAGCCTTTCCCTGTAGATGTAGTCCACTTTTGTGATTTGTCTGATATGACCAAGGGAATAACATTTAAAAAAAAATCTTTTATACAACATTAACTTTCCCTTTTTATACATTCTCTAAGTAACTTTGAGTTAACTATACTGATACAGTCTGCTAATTTTTAAATACTACAGGACATCACAAGTGAAACTGTAATGTATTAGATTAAAGTACTTGCAGTTTTAAAGGCGTGAAAACTAGTGAAGAAGCATAACTCTGCTTATGTATGATTTTGGAGGAAAGATGTAGGCACGCTTAGTAATGTGGGTGCACGTTAAAGTTTGACGTTTCATTGTACTGACATTTCTTAGCTATTCTTTGTATGAAACCATGTTTTTTCATTTTTATTAAACCTTAAATATGCATTACAAGAATTAATTTTATTACTATGCTCAGACAAAATAAGTGTGTAAAGCTTTTAGAGAGAAGATCCACTTTTCCTTTCATATTACTTGAATCTGATATTTCTAGTGGACATGTCAAAAGTTTCATTATTGTTGTAGGCACTATACAAAAATGAAGGGAAATCATTGGTTATTTGTCTAATTCTGTAGTAGAACAAATTAGGTCAGCTCCACTTTTGGGTTTTCTTCTAATCCATTACTAGTATATATAGTATCAAGAACTTTGCATACCAATAAAGTACAAAAGGGCCACTGCTTGTCAAGTCTATAGGTTTGATACCAAACACTGAGTGAAAATTATAAAGTTATGAAATATAAAAGGCTTTGTTGTTATGCTATGTGAAATGCATAAAAAGCAATAAATGATGTGCCAAAATTTCTTTGCATTTTAAAAAAAGTTCAAACTCATGTAAACACATACCATGTTTTGATTTGACAGTAGACCTGTACTTTATTGAATGTAAATTTACATGTAACTTTTGACATTTTCACTTCATGTAAAATAAAGAATAAGGGTGATATTGCCTGTTGTATGTTGACATGCATTTCACAAGAGACAGTAAAATGAATCTTCTAAATCAAACATTTTTACAAAAATGAATTCACATTTTACAAGATGGAAAAATTTGCTTCCCATTATTAGCCTTCATAGATGTGATTTAAAAATATTTATCGCCTTAAACTTCGAACAGTAAACAACTTCCTTGTAGAGCCAGCTGCTGACAATGAGGCTCATTACTACCCTCATAAAAGTAAACAATCAAAAATATAAAAATGTAATGCTGAGGTGATTGGAAACATCCAACTCATTGGGTGACTATCCTGCACCCCCTTGAAGTCAAAGGGACTTAGTTTTCCCACTGACTTCAATAGGAAATGGTTCATAAGCTCCTGGCTCCAACGGCTTCTGAGGTTGGCTGTTTGAACAGGTACTTAATAACTTTACTTCTTCAAACTGTTTGGCTTCTATGTTTCTATTCTTCAGCTTTTGCTCCAACTTCTTAATCATGATCTGTTTACTATATATTATTTACCATAGGTTCCAAAAAGTTTGGGAAGTGTTCTGTAAGTAAAGCCTACTTACAGAACACTTCCCGGAACCTATTGTAAGTAAAGCTTTATAACAGTATTTAATAGACAACTATTTTTTAACAAATACAAGTGACCCCTGCAGAAATTAATTTTACAGGATTAGGTGTGGCAGTCACATGTACAAAGTTATTACAGTGATGCAATTAAAAAAGCCTGAGAAGATAGATATAAAAGCCTCAGCGCTGTATACACTGCAAAAATTTTATTCATTGTACATCCTGTCTGCATTGCGAACTTTCCACTAATTGTTGTGTGGGGCTACACTTTCCTAAACATTGTATAATTTACATTTTATTGAAAATTTCTTGCAACCTACTAAACTCTAGCCTGCTTTTTACTTGCTAGCTGATTCAAAGTTTTTAGCGTTGAAAGACTGTTGTTTTAGTGAGCTGCTGAATGGAAGTAACACAAATGGTGTTGGGATGCCTGCTACAAGAGTAGGTGTGTACACACACACTTTTTTTGGCTGGAAAATATTTTTCAGTCACAACCATACGACAATTGCTCAAGAAGATAACATTATTTACTATCTAAAGCACATAGCCTTTGTTTTATTAACTGTCATACCAGTCCAGGAAAAGCAAGGAAAACGAACACATCACAAGGAAGAAAAGGATCCATACCCGAAATCCAGCATTTTTTTTAATTGCCTGTAGGAAGATATGAGCTCAATGATTATTTTGCCCTAAAATACTAGATTTCAATAATATGACTCAGCCAACAGTCAATCTGGGCCCAGTCTGGCCCTCCTTCAATCCCATGGTGAAATTCACAATTGACTTCAGTTAGAAAAGATTTAGGCCATATTTCTCTAGATTCTGACCCCATGAGTCAGGCTTCAAAATCTCAAAAGCAGAATCAGCTGAAGTAAAAAAGGCAGTCTCCCATCCCACCAATATAGTTGGATTAATTAATGAGAGAACATAGGCCATGCACAATAATGAAGAGTTCTAAAAAGAAGTTAGATAATACATTATCTATTTACATGCCAATAGTTGACATTCTAAGAACAAGAGAAACAGTTCCTCTACACAGTTCTGTTAAAGCTCTCCTATGCTTAAATAACTTGATAATGAGTGTTTTGGGGGCTGACTTAACATTGGTCAAGGCAATATTTAAATAAGTAATAAAAATAAAATAAAATAAAAATAAGTCCAAGTTCAAAATAGCAAACATTTATTCCAAGATCTGTTTCTGCAACTGATACAAGTCAATAACAAAATGGTAGCTATGAGGAATTATTTTAGACAATGTCAACAGACTAACATTAATAGCATCAGTCTCAATTCTAAAATATAGCAGTTTTCATTTATGGATCTCAAAGAGCTTTACAGGTGAGAAAAATAAAGCACAAAGGTTAAGTGACAAGATCTGTGTTCTAGTCCCAGCTCTACCACTCATACACTAAATGACCATAGGGAAGTCAGTTTCTCTGTGCATCAGTTCTACCAGCTGTAGAATGAAAATACTGATGCCCATATTTGTGAAGTGCTTTGAGAGCCATGAATAAAATGTACTGTACCTTAGTGCTGAATATTATTATTAATAATCTATCAAATCTATCAACATTGAGTCTCAAAAGATTCATCCCTGCCATTATATGCCCGGCCTGCTAGGCCCCACTACCTTTTGGACAACTGAATATGAGAAATAGCCATCCTAAATCGAGTCTCTGAAAATAAAATCCCAAACAGATTTTAAAAAATAAGTGCCTAATATGTTGTTTAGGCATGTAGATAAGTGACTCTATGAACACAACCATATGCAGTATGGGGAAAGGCTTCATCTGATAAAGGTAATGTATGAAGACTCCATTCCCATTGATTTCAGTGGTATCTTTTCCCAACAAACTCCTTAGGGACACTCCATAGGTGACTACATGCAGCCCAGGGTCACGCTCTTTAACGAGGTGAAGACCAACAAAATTCACAGTCCCAGTGGTTGTTCAGATCAAAATTAGTGAGACAGGAAGTTCAATGTAAATGAACAAGGTAACTTCCATCGACACCATTACTATTAATCAGGTATGTCCCTAAAACAGCCTGTAGTTGCAAATGTGGCCATGGTATAGGATATTTAATGCAGTGCTTAGGCAAAAATACTTCAATAGGAGCAAGAAATGCATTGAACACTACTTAGTAACATTACCTCTCTAATGTCTTCATTGCCTTCTTTGATATTCTCTGTTGCACCCACAACTAACTGATGAATATTGTCAATTTCGGTGTCCTGTTGAGCAAAAGTTCCATAAAGACAATGAAAAATTCTGCAGAAAAATGTTAACTGTAAAAATCTGGGTCAGAATAGATCACAAATGTGAAATAAAGAAGTGTGTGTGTTAATATCTTATGTGCATCTTTATCAATCGTCAAGGGACAAAGGGTTAATTAAACCTTACATTTTCTGTCTATGTCACTAGGAGTCTGAAATCAATAGAAAATCTTCCACTAACTTCAACAGCCTTGGATAAGACCTAAACATCGCCTATCATTTTTTGCCAGTTGTCTTAGGACAGATGTTATAGTTTCAAAAATGCCATTAACTGAGCATAAACAACAAGCAACATTAACAATAAATACACTGTTCTGAGGCAAGAGGAATTTAATTTGAGTGTTTTTATCTTTTAATGCTGCTAGGAACATGTACCTACTATGAATATTATGCAGGAAAAACTATACTATATTTGGCATTTAAACATGACGTTTAAATTCCACTTTTCCTGTGCGTTTTTTTAAATTCATATCTCCCATAATGTAATGTATCTAACAAGACAGAGCAGTTTCACAGTTGAGAAATGTCTTAAGGAAAAGCTCATTTCACTTAAGCATACAGTTCAGTTATTTCTCTTGACATTTTGACAGCAAACATTTTTACCTGTTGCAAAACTTTTTCTGTGAATATCTCTTGAAGTCTGGAGATTTCAACCACTTTCCCTTCAATTTGTCTTGACAAAATAAAACACAAAACACCCAAATATGTCACTTTGTTAGTGAAAACATTTTCAAATGTAGATTCACTCTAGACTCACATTCTTTAACCCAGCAGCTCAGACTATTAATAAGGTAGTCATTTTGTGAGCAATTTGTTTATTTAGCAGTAACATACAAATATTCCATGATTCACAGTGAGGAGTATAGCATGCAAAGATGTTATGGGAGGAGTACGCTGGAAGTTCTGTAGCAGCTTCTCTTATATTAAAAATGAGGAGGTAGGGGTGTATTGAAATAATATGGAAATGAATAATGTAAATACAGTAGCTCTTGGGTTAGTTATTTTGACTTTATTTCCATTTTATTTTATGATGACCCCATGTTTACAATTTTTGATTACTGAAGACTTGTACTGACAACACATGCATGGTAAAAAATGTCAGAGAAAAGATGGAACAGCTTGGTAAGTGGGCAGTTGAGTCTTTTGCACCTGGGAGGTACATGGGTGGTAACTGGAGATTGTGGGATAAACACAAACTGCATGTTTTTGTGAAAATTATCAGCAATTGAAGAGTTAATATTTAAATTGCTCATTTTTAAGTTTCAGACATAACCCATCAAATGGGTTCAGTTTACACACCTTGCAGATATTTTTTTCAGCCTGCCTGCAGATTCAGGAAACAATATGGCATGCGTTTACATGCAGTCCACATTTTCAAGGTTCATTCCCAACTCCAATTTTTCAAATGAATGCCTATATTCTGGAGCAAGATATTAGCAAGGGATAGATTCTGAAGCCCTGGAGCACAGGGGACCCTTGTTATAAAGCATGCGAGCCCAGCAAATAAGATAAAATTGTACCTCACTTCATCAAATAGGCTATTCATCTCACCAACAAGTCGCTGGTTTTCCTGTTCAAACTAAAGCAGAAAAACAAAACAACAAAAAACAGCACATGAAGTCACAGTTCATACCAGAGTGTTGTAAAAGACTTTCTAACCAAAAAACCAAGATCTCAAATGATATTAATTATAATTCATTCACTAACAGTCAATATTTAAGTGCCACAGAGATTTTTCAGCATTATTCACCCGTTTCGGAAGTAAAAACAAACAAACAAAAAATAAAGTAGGAATACATTTGCTTATCTTTAACCAGCCACCTGGAAAGCCATCATCTCCTCTTTTCTCCAAAGATGAGCCAACAGAAGAAAATTACTTCCATAACTTTGGGTCAGTGATTATTCTATAGATTACACGAATATACAAGTAGACAAAAAACAAAAAAGCAAAATTCCTCCTGATGTAATGTTTTGACTTGAGAAGAAGCCACAGTATGAATTATTATTATAACCGAGTGTAGTATGAAATTAAGAGCTTTGAGTTTGCCAAAATATAAAATCTTTTGACATTTGATACTTTAGAAAATAAAGCAAAAGCAAGTACAGTTGCAGTCTCTCTAGCCTGTCACTTTCCATTTTAAATTCGGGATACTCAATGAAATAGTGTTTACATTTACTATTTATCATTACATTTTCCAAGCAAATAATCAGAAGCAGATTTTATTAGGGAAATAAGCTCTTCTTTCATAGATGGACAACATTCATTGCCAATTCATTTGGAATTCACCAAAGTAGTAGTTTTGGATGAGCATGACAAAAAGACTAACAGAGCTGAAGATGATTTGACAAATCTGCACAGCCAGACTGTAACATAGAAATGACAGGCTAAGAGCAATCCTCATCTTAAAGAAACTGTTCCAAGAAGAACCAGCTTCTGTGCCCTAGTCACCATATTATGAAACTCTATATAGACGGGATGGGATTTTCAAAAGTGACTTAGGAGAACAAATTCCATTGAAAGTCACAAGTTCCATTTGAAAAAGCCACCCAACCCCCAGGTAAATTCAGAATTATGTTGATTACTTCTACAAGAGCAGTGCTTAAGTAAGATCTGAGAAGGTGTGCTTCTGAAATTGCCCATTATAAAGTTTCAAAGAGTTCCTGAAAAGCTAGATGTGGAAAATGCTGGGTCAATTTATTTTCTGTGAAAATTTTTACCGGCTGTGAAATATTAGTACTTATAATACACATCCTAGGTAGGATGTGCCTGTGATATATTTTATTTCTAAATATAGAGCCCCCTACATAGCAGTATGAATACTGGAAAATGTGGTCCTTGCAGTCCAAATAATTTGACATGAGAGCAGTGTGAAATTGTCCAGCATCTTAACTGTGCAAAGAGAATGGGAATTATTCCATTTCTTTCAAGAACAATTGCTATTTACACTGAATTCATCTATTAGAACACTTCCTTTGTGTTTTGGCATAATCTAATCAAGTTACAATTTCATTATCTATAAAAATCCAGTGCTCCCCCATACTCATACAATAAGTGTCTATGATCTCTTTTTAGACGCTTTTATTATTGTTTAAGAAGGAAGCAGAAATGGCGTATAACCAAAGTTAAAACTGTCAATACACCAAGACTGCTTATGAATCTGGCTTGGATTTCAATCTGTCTAATAGGAGTTGATAGCAACCTGAGCAAATGCCCAATATTTCTAAGGCAGTGAGAAAAAGGAATTCTGTAGGGATTAAGTGAAAATTATTTGAGAACACTGTACCCAAAGGCAAAATTCAAAGGAAGTCGGTAACTGTCTAAACCACTGAAAAGCTATCTTTAACAGGAAAGATGGGTACTTACATTCATATGGAATAGTCATATGTAGGTAGCTAGACATTTTGCTTTCCACACAGACATTACTGAAAATGCCTTCAGTAAGCTGTATTTTTTTTTAAATGATAGATGGAAAAATTTCAATACTTCAGAGTAATTTAAACACTTAATTCATCATTAATTTTTTCAAGATACTGCATGTAAATCAATGTGCACAATATGACAGAGCTAATCAGACTCACCTTTTGTGCAGCTTCAATCTGCGTGAGTAGGCAACTTTAATTGCCATTATGCTATAATCTTTCATAATTAATCGCAATCTTTGTTGCTTACCCTAATCACTTCCCACCAGTCTCCTTAGCCTAATACCTTCCCTAGCACATCTACTTGCACTGTCCTTCTGTGATGATTTCCATTAGTTCTTGAAATAGGCCAAAATAGGCTGACTTCCCCATATCAGATACTTTTAACAACATTATTATTCACACAGGAAAAAACGTCATTGTGCAACAGTTAGAGTTGCCACATACAATACACCCGATATAAAATCACAAAAGCAAACGAATTAAAAGTTAAGCAACCTAAGAACATGCCTACTCCTCCAAACATGGTCACATCTCTCTGCTATCACAACTACAATATACCACACTCCACTACTTTAACTATAGGAATGACATTTTGCTTCATTCTCATTAGGACTAAGGAAGGCAATAGCTAGATTCTCGCTGGAAAGTATCAAAGGAGGCTATGGCAAGCTGGGGAAGACTCTTAAGGAATTTGAGGCTCAGGTGATCTTCGGTGGGATTCTGCGTGTCTCTAGAGGAAGACAACAAAGGCGTGACAAGATTCTGATGATCAACAGATGGCTCAGGCAGTGGTGCTATAAGAAGGGCTTATATACAGCTTTGGGTTGTATGGTGACTGGGAGGCATTCATGGACAGAAGACAGTTCTGTTGGAATGGACTTCA
This sequence comes from Mesoclemmys tuberculata, assembly GCA_007922155.1. Lineage (NCBI taxonomy): Eukaryota > Metazoa > Chordata > Testudines > Chelidae > Mesoclemmys > Mesoclemmys tuberculata. The sequence continues at coordinate 67,511,864 of ML675624.1, forward strand.
CCTGGGTAGGGAGAGAAATGTACTTCTAGGATGGAGGCTGGCACAACAGATTAAGAGAACTTTAAGGAGTTGGGGGAGATGGTTGGGAGATGCCCAGGTAATCTTCATGCCTGATTTTAGATTTGAGAGGGAGGAAAATGAAGTAAGAAAGGCACAGCAGTGGAGAGCGGAATAGACATTAAGAGAAGGGTAGCGTAGACACTAGTGTAGTAGGTGATATTGGCAGTAGAATGACTGTGCCAAATCAGGTGAGGAAGCTAAACAGCAAAAATTAAGATGTTTGTATACAAGTGCGAGGAGCCTGGGTAACAAAACGGAGGAACTAGAGCTACTGGTAGAGGAAGGGAAACCAGATATTATAGGGATAACAGAAACATGGTGGAATAGTAGTCATGACTGGTGTACAATTATTGAAGGGTATGTGCTGTTTAAGAAAGAGAGATATAAAGGCAAGTGTGGCGGAATAGCATTGTATATCAATGACGAGGTAGACTGTAAAGAAATTAGAAGTGATGGAATTGATAAGACAGAGTCTGTCTGGGTAAAAATCACATTGGGGAAGAAAACTACTAGTTTCTCCTGGGATAGTGCTTGAGGTGTGCTACAGACCACCAGAATCTGCTCTGGACATGGATAGAGACCTTTTTAATGTTTTTAATGATGTAAATACTGCTGGGAACTTTGTGATTATGGGAGACTTTAACTTCCCAGATATAGACTGGAGGACAAGTGCTAGTAGTAATAATAAAGCCCAGATTTTCCAGGATGTGATAGCTGATGGATTCCTTCACCAAACAGTTACTGAACCAACAAGAGGGGATGCCATTTTAGATTTGGTATTGGTGAGTAATGAGGACCTCATAGAAGAACCGGTTGTAGTGGACAACCTTGGTTTGAGCAACCATGAGCTAATTCAGTTCAAACTAAATGGAAGGATAAACAAAAATAGATCTGTGACTAGGGTCTTTGACTTCAAAAGGGCTAACTTTAAAAAATTAAGGGAATTAGCTGGGGAAGCAGACTGGACTGAAGAACTCATGGATTTAAAGGTGGAGGAGGCTTGGAATTACTTCAAGTCAAAGTTGCAGGATCTATCTGAAGCCTGTATGATGCTGGCTGGATTAGTGGGACCATTTATGATATTATTTAACATTAATATTTCAAAATTACAATAAATCATATGAGGTAACCATGTCAGGTACTGTTATAAAGGTTATACTTTGCTAAGTATGATGATATTATTTATGTGCATGTGCCAGGGACTATACCTGATGAGTCACCAGGACTTACTCATGTGACCCTGGACTCCATCTTATTTCTGTAAATTTCCACAAGCAGCATGGAAAAGACCAAGGGACATAAAAAGCAGCTGCACCACATCCATTTTGTCTTCAGTTGTTAAGTCTTCACCTACCTCTGGATCAACTCCTCATCTACAACTGAAGCTGTGAAACAAAGGACTGAGACCCATCCAAGTACTGGATGTACACCACAGGGACTCTACAGGCCTGCAAACTCCACAATTCTACTGAAAACCTGATATATTTGGAATTTCAAATCATTTGTATGATTTGTCTGATTGCTTTAGTCATTTAATATTTCTCTTATAATTTCTTTCTTTCCTTTTATAATAAATCTTTAATTTTAGTTACTAAAGGATTGGCTGGCAGTGTGGTATTTTGGGTAAGAACCAAACTTGTACTGATCTGGTGACGTGGCTGAACCTTTGGGGTCAGAAGAACCTTTTTGGGTTTATCTGCAAGCACCATAAACTTTGTCTTATGAGGAATAATTGAGAAATAACTTTTAAATTTATTTTTAAGTATGAAAATCTGCCCATGTTAGAGATTCTCTAACCATAGATATGGGAGGTGGTTGTTGGTTCCTTTTTTTTAGATAAAGGAGCATAAAAAAAAAAGAATTATGCTCACAGCACACTTTTTTAAAAAAGATCTACTTTTCTCTTAAATTAACTGATATTTATTTGGAAACTGACAGAAAATTTAATCTTTAATCATAGATTATGTGATGAAAATTTCAGGAAGATACACAAGTACATTTGTACTAACACAGAAATTGAATCCTTACTTTCAGCTATTCAAGAGGGCAGAATCAACACTACTTTAACTATGGAAATGTGAACCGTGCCTCCATAATGTCTACTAGCTGATCTCTAGGATATGTCACTGAATACTGTGTGTAACAGTCCCAACATTTTTCTTTCCTGCTGTAACATTACTCCTTAACTTTCCAATACAGCAACAGTACAAATTCATGTTTTTTTGTATAGTCAGGCACGTCTTCCCTTCCAAATGGTCTTAGTTCATAGGGCAGCCATTAGACTACTTTCAGGTGTAGTACATACCACACATATAGGGTGAGGAAGTTTGCCCTTTAAGAAAGGAAGCCTGAATTCTAGAATATTTCTTTTTAGGATACACTGTTGTGGGATTTATTTATTCATTATGGATAGATGGTGTCACAGCATGACTGGCCCCATTAAAAGGAGTTGGAACCAGCCTGAAAGAGCAGGGCTAAGTGATGTCAGATGATGCTTTAAGGGACACCTGGTTACATAAGAAGGGCTGAGAGAGATCAGTCTGGAGTGGAATCACAGGCTCCTGTGAAAGGCCCTGAGTGACAGTCTACAGGATGCGGGGTACTCCACGGCTACTAGCTTTGGGGCCTGGTGCTCTGTACCAGAGCAGGAAATGACACAAGGAACAGAGCCCAGTAGGGGATGAGGACAGTAGTCCAGGGGATACAGCCTGAGGGCTGAGCACTGTAACCCAGAGCCAGCCACACTCTCACAGGTAGCCCAGACAAGGGCTGGGAACAGGGCCCGCAACTGAAGAGAAGCTCTTGAAGGGCTGAAGAATTTGTGTTTGCTGGAAATTTTAGTTGGACTTGTGCTACGCTGGAAGAAGGCGTCTGTCTGTGACTTGGCCACATCTCCAGAAAAGACTGGTGTCTGGAAAGCTGAGGCACTACATCCCAGGGAAGGAAAGTGAGGTAGGGGGTGCCTTCAGTGCCAAGCTCAGTCAGCAGAGGATGTTATGGGTGGTCATCACCCCACAACAGATGGTCTTACATTTTGAATGTAATTGTGTGGCATTTATTTCATTCTGATATTTAAAATGAGCATTAACCCATTAAAGGAGGTCGGTGTCCAATTAACATTGCCTCAACATTTCCAACAGAAGTGGATGCTGAATACAGTAATTTTTAGCAAATCCACGTATCTGTTTCTTCTAAAATGTTCTACCTTGTCTACAGACGTATCTTTAGGGGAATAGTCAGCTGTGTCCACAGCCATGGCCTACCCACCCTCAGCTACAGAGTGATGCTAGAGCATGATATCTAGTGATTCAAGCTCCCTTTTCCCCACAGGCATTGAAGCACTCTAGAAAGTGGTTCTAGTGGTTGAATCCCATCAGCAGCAATCCACCCATAGTCCAGCCTATTCCCCTGCCCATTGATTCACGATTAGATCATGGCAGAATCCTAACAGCCCAATCTAAAGAATGTAATTACATCCCATCATAAGGACCCTGTCTTTGGAGACTCATACTTTAAGAAAATCAATGACTAGTATAGACTTTTTACCAGTATAGTAACAAATGATTATAAATGTTAAATCCCTGGGACCTGATTCACCACTGCATTACTTTTTACAACAGTGTAAATATTAAATGGACTTATACCAGTTTGAAGCTCAAGTAAAGTGGTGAACCAGGCCCAGAAGGTTCAGCACCGAGCAGTCAAGATGGTCACTAACTGGAGAAGGGAACCAATTTATAGCAGTTTGTAAAACTTTTGGGGCTGAATTTTTCATGCAGGACTATTCAATCTTGTTCATGCTGCTGCAGGAATAAATTGGAACAATCCCGCATGAAAAATTCAGTACCCAAAATGATAGTTTTTTAGCACCTGAATAAGAATTACATAACCAATTTAGAAGTCAGATTTTCAATACAACTGAAAGCTTGTGATGTTACAAACAGTATAAATCCACTTTGAGAAGATATTCTGAAATAAATCCAAAACCCTCTATCCATATTTTTTTTAAATACCCTACATAAACTTTGCAATTTGAAATGATGGCTGATGAATTACTTGGTCCTCACTGTAATAAGCTATGATAGAACAGACAATTGAACAAAAGGTTAGAATACAGAGCATATAATACGTCATATGTCACAAAAGAAGTTACATGATAGGAACATAAAACTGAAACTATGACAATCAATATAGCTCAGCTATCTATGGCTTAATAAAGAAAACTCTTCTTATGGCAGTAAAATATGCTGTTACAAAAGGATGGCACAAAATGACAAATTGCTTAGACTTTGCCCAAGATTTAATGAATAGAAGTAATATAAAGAGTTCTTTTTTGTTATCCCAAGAGATACATCATTAAATGTCTATGTGATTTCACCGTAGACAAAAAATAATAAGATGAAAGTTGAGGAAAATTAGACCTTTTCAGAACAGAAACAGCAGAAACAGATTTTATTCTTCTCAATCAGACCACAAGACATCTGCTTACAATAACTATAAAAATATTAATATACCTGTGCTATGGGTTATAAATTGGAATTTATTGTGCAAATCATACAATAGTCTACAACCATTTTGGACCATATAATGATCTCCCTGTGGGTGAAATAATGAATTAAATTGCTGTTGTAGCCATATGATAGAGGTTTAACTCATTATTTTACCCTCAGGAAAGATCATGAAATGCTGATTGTGAATTATGGGTATAATTTGCCCCAACACATTCCAACTTAAAACCAATACTGCAATTTCAACAATATTTCTCACCCTGTTCGTTTTGGGAGGTAATTACTTAAAATAACTGTAACTTCCATGCAATTGTACTATTATAGACTATTATTCACAGAAAAAGAATTAAAAAAGTAAAAATTAACTACTTCTGTAACAGCATACATAAAAATAGAGGTGAAATATCTAAACACCCCTTACTGAATCAGTTACTGGATACTGTGAAGATTCATTAACATTTGTAAAGCACATTGAGATTCTTGCATTGAAGACACTAGGTTGTTGCAGTGTTGTGATGAAGCATGTTATCTGACACAGTGTCCTAATGCAGTGCTCGAGAGCAGAGCATATAGCTGCCTGATTTCTACTCAGACTAGTGTAATCCACTGAATTCAGGTTTTGTACATGAATGGAAAAATTGGGCCTAGTATTTTGTTAAATGTTTTATTTCTACCAGGGGAGAAAATCTTTCAGAACAGCTTGGAAATTCAGCAGATTTCAGTTTGTGTGAATCAACATAATCATATTAAAATAACCTAAAATTCATCAGAATGTACACAAAATCCTTTGCCTAGGTACCAGTAGGTCTCCAGACCTCAGGCATACCTGGAGAACTATTGCTCAAAAAATGCTTTCAGGTGTTTGCCAACAATGCAGTTTTATTTAGGCAAAACCACTACACACATCCCTGAATTTTGTAAATGTCCTCATCTAGTTATTATATTTATTTAATAAAAACAATTCATATTAGGTCTAGAAAATAGAATTAAGGCTTGCTAGAAGTACTTCAATCAATTAGTGGGAAAATATTATGTCAGTAATAGTCTTACTGCTCATATGAAGAGAGAGAGAAGGCAATACCAGTAAAGAATGGTTACTTAGCTCTCATAACTGTTCTTCAAGATGTGATGTATATGTTCATTACACTAGACGTGTGGGCGACGTTCCATGCACTGGTAGAGAAGAGTTTTCCCTAGCAGTACCCACAGGGGCTATGCCTATACCCTGTGCCCTCATACTCCAAACTGAGGGTATAAAGGGCAGAGCCACCCCACCCACCCTTCAGTTCCTTCAGACATGAAAACCCAACCCTTAGGTGAAACACCCAGGTTTGAGGAAGGAAGGAGAGCTGTATAATGGACATGCAACACATCTCAAAGAACAGCAGTTAAAAAGGATGTAAGAGTTCCCGCTTCTTTGAGTGATTGCATGTGTCCCTTACACTAGGTATCTCCCATGCAGTTTCCAGTGGAGGTGGAGCTAGGAATCTCACCAGAAGAGGGACTGCAGACCTGCTTTCCCTACATTAGCTTCTTCCCTTGACACGGTGGAAATCACATAATATCTAGCAAAGGTGTGGACTGACAATCACATTGCTGCTCTACAAGTGTCCGCGATAGGGATGTTTCCTACAAATGCTGTGGATGTTGTGTGCTCTGGTTGAATGCACAGACAATATTTCTGGAGGGGTGAAAACCTTAAGTGTTGTAGCACACGACAATAGAGCTGGTGATTCACTTTGACAGTCATTGTTCTGCACAGGAGATGAATAGTTGGGAAGAGATCTGGAAGGGCTTCATTCTACCTAGACAAAAAGCCAGAACATCCAAAATCTGGAGCTTTTGTTCATTCTTACATGCTTGTGACTTTGGAAAGAAAACCAGTAAATATAGACTGAGATGGAAATCATGTACTACTCTGGAGAGAAACTTAAGGTGTGGCCTAAGCTGTACCTTGTCCTTAACAAAACAGTGTATGGAGGATCTATTACTAGGGAGGTCCTACAGCTCCCTAGTGCTAACATAAACACATTTTAAGTGAAAATGTGTAGTTAATATTTAAAAGTAAACTACTGCACAATCCCAGGAGCAATTTACTTACCATATTAATATATTACTTTGCAAGCAGAATTTTTTTTTTTAAATCTCAATAGCATTCTGCATCTGACCAGGCTATTAAATTTGGAGCTTAGGTTAAAACTTCTAACACAATTTATTCCACTATACCTAGGCATGGCAGGGGTGTCAGATCATTGTCATATTTGGGGTATCGTCCTGCAAAATGTTGGCAGAACAAGGCATGTTAAGAATAAAGTGACATGGTGGTCTTGTATTTGTTTGTTTAGCTCAGAACTTCAGTGTTGTTTTTGTGCAGGTTTTTTATATTAAGTGTCACTTGTGACACACAGCCGATGAAATCTAAAAAGTGAGCCAGTGTAAGATGAATGGTGCCAAGTTCAAATATATAAAAAATAAAAACGGCGAGCAGAAGGATTTGAAAAGGTGCATGGAGTAATAACGCACTTTCTAAAAACATCCAGCAACTGTCCCTTAGAAACAGCGGACAGAATGTCAGATTAGAGCTAGTTCAAGATTGTGAGTTCTAGAACTCCTTCCATTGTCACATTGTGAATATAATATTAATTTCTGAATCACTTTAAAAAAATCTTTTCATACTATAAAGTGACTCTATGAAACTTGATCCTAAACTGCTAGGGTAAGGGGCGTGACAACTAGTCCAAAACATGGTATATAGTACAGAACCAAAAGAAAGGAAACTAACAAGGTTATTAATCAGCTATTAGAAAACATTTTTAATATATCAACTCAAATTGCTGTTGTTAGCCTCCATTTGATCTGCAGGAGATTTACATGGAGAGCACTAACATTATCATGCAGGCTGCTGGAAGAAAACAGAAGAAAATCGGCTCTGTGGAAAGTGGCCTTTTATGTCAGATTGAGAAACAAGATGGTGATGTTTGAGGAGGAGGAGGTAGGCATAATCATCCAGGGAAGCCTGTGAAGGGCTTTATTAAGATCATGTCTGCTCCATTCTCTTGAGAGGGGGTACATTCACTCTTTCTCAATGTGGTCTGCAATTCAGTGGGCTGTTTGGGGCTCTCTCCTTCCTCCTAGACTCTCAGTAACTGTGGTCAAGCGTATTTGTTTTTTCAACCTGCGATTAACTAAGTGAATATGAACTTTTTCCTTATATATAGCCCTTCCCAGAGTTATTTATACTTTTTGTCATCTTTAGGATGGCTACTATAGTGCTCGAGCTACTACTACTACCTACCTACTACTCTTGAATACCATCATGAAAACTTCAGATATGGTGGAATGCAGCAGCATTTCTGCTTAGCAAAACTAGTCATTTTGAGGACATTACAATCAATTGTATTGCTTTCCATTTGCTTCCAGGTGCAATGCAAGGGGTTTATGTCAAAGCCCTATGAGACCTGGTTTCCAAATACTTTGGGTCCTGTCCACACTAGAGAAGTTTAGCAACACAGAGACCTCATGTAGATGGGATGCAGCTGCTACTTGCATTTTAAACCACCCTGTCAATCAGCTCTGCCAAGAGCAGGGTTAACTGACACAGAGCATGAAAAGATAACAACAGCTAGCGGCCTATTTACACTGCGGTTCCTAATATTGCTAACTCAGACAGAACTGAACTGGTGTTAGCAATGGCAGGACAGATTTAGAAAATTTCTCTAGTGCAGGAAGAGTTTTAGAGATTGCTTCTCTCCTTACCTACTCTTCTGACAATCAGGATCAGAGCATTTGTTAGACCTAGGGTTTGAGTTTTCTAGCTTCTAGTTTTCTAGCTCATAAGGTGGCAAATAGGTGAGCTGCACAGACAGCTGTGAAAGAAAGCTTGTAGGTTGCCTATTCATACTAAAAAAACTGCTCAATCAATCTCTTTTATAAGCACTAAAAATTCACAGATAAAAAGAATACAATTAAATAAGAGTAACTGAACTGTGCTCTGGGAACAGGAGCACTCAAAAAGGGACAATAGTAGCAGCAACAATCTTTATCCTCCAAAAGTTTCTTTATGCCTCTCTTAATGTTGCCATGACTTCCTTTGTTTGCAGATTTAAACAGCAATCCACATAGTAATTTAAAAGGGCAATTTAAATATAAATTTCAATGGACAGTTTTAATTGCTGAAAAATACTCTCTCACTAATATCATAGCTGCACAGCACGCTCTCTTATGTTGTAGCAATTTTAAATATTAACTGATACTAAGAAATAGGAAACCAAGTGGAAAAGGCACATCTAGGAACATTTCTTATTAAGTTACTCTGCATAAAAAGCAAGTTGAGAGCCAAGTGAGAGTGTGTATTCTGCTCCTTAATACACCATATGCACAGATAGCATTAACTGGAAGGGTGGGGGAGGGAAATCAATTAACTAAACTTACCATCTGAATCTCTTCAGGTGACAACTCATCTTCACCTTTGCCATTCCTCCACAGCCCAAAGTCAGTCTGCTCATCCGTCACATTCTGGTCTGTAAAGATAACCAAAAAACACCAAACAAATCAGCATACTGAAATGTGAAGCTACAACCATTGCTTATTCATTTAGTATTAACTATTGAACTATTAGATTTCATTTCTAGTCAACTGAGATTCATGCTCTACATTTATTATCAGATCACACAAGTAAGGTACAACTGCAGAACTGGGGTGGGGGGTGCAAAGATTTATGCACATGCTTAATTTTGTTCTCTGGAAGTAGCTGCACTGAAGTATGGACACTGTGGCCACTGGAACTACTCATAATGCATAAAATTAAGCCTGTGCAGAAGTCTTTGTGGCATCATTTCCTTCGTCAGGAAATGAGACATCTGTAAAAGTCAAAATACAGTCATTTCCCTCATAATTTGCACTTTAACTGAAATATGAGTGAACTTTTGAAAATGACACTGTCTGTATAAAGCCATCATCACCTCTCTTGAGATTTCAGAAAACTGCTTCTTGCTACTCACACTATTTTGCAAAATTAAACAGGGAACCTCATTTTTAAAAAGTTAGCGTAAACCTCCCTAGACTGATCTCATTTCTTTATGTTGTTGAGTCTGCACATTAGGGTCCCAATCCTGAAATTGATTCCTCACAAGGGGTCTTCCTGCACGCAACAAGTTGCAGGATCAGGTTCCATCCTGCAAAACACTTATAACACCTGCTTACCTCACACATTGGAGCAGCCCCATTCGTTTCAATAGGGCTACTCTCAAATGAAATTTCATATCAAATTGCAAGACTGGGGGAGTATACAATAGAAATTGCAAACTAAGATTACCTCCTATGAGGTACTTCCGGACATGCAGAAAAATACCTCTTTCTTTTCATTCCTTTTATCTCACTGGAAACAATTGATTCTGTTTTTGCCAGAAGCAGCATCGGTACCCAAAGTGTCAGAGTTCCTGCTGTACTCCGGGGAGGTTCTCTATCACCCCACCAGCTGGGCCCACAGTTTCAAACCTCAACACAGAGACCTGTACCACTCCCCAGGGGACTCTATGCCTTGGTTGCTTAGAGATATCAGATGCAAGTTGCAAACCTAAAATACAGAAAGGTTTTTGATTTACCTTTTCGTAGGTTTTGGATTTGCTGTTCATCATAATATTTTTTCTTATTTAGATAGATACTTAGATACCTTTTTATTTGCTTTATTTTAATTGTTTATAATATTGAAGCTGAATGTTTTCAATTATATAAGCAATGTTGATGCACCACTCAGAGAAAACAACTTCTCTTGGGAAACCTCTGAAAGTATTGTTTAAAAACAATTCTATGTGAGATATTATAAGGAGATATTTTCCCCTCGTTCTTTGTTATCTGCATGAAACCCATCTTCTTTTTCTTTTCTTTTTTTTTTTTTAAAGGATTGGTGCCTGAGGAAATGATTGCCATGTTACAAACAAAAGATTGTGAATAAGCAGCAGGCCCAGCTTAGTTCTTAAGAAAACCAGACCTTTTGTTTCTTGCACATGCCCTAATAAAAACAAGTAAAGGAAAGAAGCATTTTAAGATTGTTTAGAAATAATTCTGGTTATGTTTTCCATGGGGCCGCATCGACTTCTGACACGTATTTCACAGAGAAATAAATTATTTTGCTTAGATGTTTCATCAAAATTATGAATATATGTCATTGCAAAAAAACATCCTATTCAGTTTTCAGTGAAGTAGTTCAAGATTTCATCTGTCATTCTGATCTTATTCACTTGATTCAAAGAAAAGAGGATAATTAGTTTATGGAACTGGCTATAAAGAAATAATAAATATTCCCCTTTTTTATCCCAAGGGAACCAATTATTTCCAGGCATTGCCAATATTTTGCAAGAAACAGCACCTGTATCCAACAAGTTCATTAATAAGCAAATACACCCAGGGTAAGCACTAAGTCAAAGACATTCTCGCATCCTCCCAGAATTGCTCCTGTCACTATGGCACATTTCCTGCTACTGGGAAAACAGATTTAGGGGTTTCCTGGAGTACACTTTGATGGTGTTCTATGACTATGATTCATCTAGTACAACCTAGAGAAAGAAAAATATCTATTTCTTAGAGTTGCTGAAATGAAGTACTTCATATCTCTGTTGTTTCTGAAAGATCCCACTGGCTGTTGCAATTAACAATCAAATTATCCTAACCCACTTCCAAACTGGTTTACTTCACACTGAAGTGACAGATGTAAAACTGAAGAAATAACTGAAAAACTATCATTTATATTTCATTCCTTAAACAAATTGTCCCTTTTGTAATAAGCAAATAAAAACTGGGGAATATATAATCTCTAATATCTTAACAAACACACACCAAATGGGCATTTCCTACAATGCTGCATCTTTGTTATAATTCTGATGTAAACAATGGTGTTCGGTATCAAAACTAAGTAATCTCATTTTTCTTTCACACGTGCCAGAGAACAGACTAAACCTGAGTTGTACCATGATGTTCTGAGGTAAAAGATTTATCCAAGATTTCAAATGTTCTAACAAAGGGCAGAGTTCCCCAGCTCTAGTCTGAGTTTGTCCCCTCCAATAAGATGCTATGTAGGTGCGGATTTGGGCGCGAGCAGGGCGCAATCTTTGTACCACAGATGTTTATTTATGTAAGAGTGCCCAGAGGCTATGAGGATAGACACTTCAGAAATGCAAGCAATCGCCACTCCCCCAAGCTACTGATGCCCCATGGAAGATATCCTATTTAGAAATAACCTTCGTTACATTTTTTTTCCAATTTTCTTTTGTTTTTTATTACTAAAAACATTTTTAAGAAATCAAAGGTCAAACGACAAACTCACAAAATTCCCTATTGATAGCATAATCGTCATTTCCACAGCAACTAAGTGATGTCACAATGAAAATTGTTTTATAAACAGTAGCGAACTCTGAAGCCAACCTCATACATGCAACAAAGAACACAAGGGTGCAGGGTGAGTGGGGGTATTTTATGTATGCATAAAATATTCCAGGTAGAACTATTTTCATATAGAGGCCTCAGAGTTTTCTCAAAGAGTAATCTGCATCTCTAAGAGCACTGCATCAGCTTCACTTATATAATAAAACACACTTTTAGCTGCTTGCTTCTTAACAATTAAAGTTAGGCTAATAATGAAAGAAACTAGCACAATCAGCATCAATCCTGAAATGTAGTGAAAGTGACACCTCTTTTCAATGTAATGTTGTGATTCAGATCTGATGGCCCTAGGCAACCAACGACTTGAGCCTCTTGTGGCATGGCACAGATTTCTGGAATGAGTATAACAACAGTGCTCTAGATGATGGGGCTGCACAGAATTGTCCAAAATTACAGTGGTGTTTCATACATCGGGAAACGCACAGAATCATTGAAAATAGTAGTACATTGCCAGTTCTCTGCTGGCATGCTTCACAGCTGTACAATTCTGATAATATGAGCTACGGAAAAACAACTACCACCTACATGCTGCATTGCTCAGACATACTACGGAAATGTAGTGTGCATCATAAGCAGACACTCAAAGCTTTCAGCTTTATTTCTTACAGCAGTTTCAATTTGAGAAGAAAAAGCTTACTATGAAATTGCAGAAATGTAGTTGATTAGGTAGATAAAACTACACCATCTAAGAATTAAAATGTTTGCATGTGCTGAGGGACAATTCAAAATTAGAGCCTTCATTCAGAAATGGAGTTTCTCCACTTCTCCCTAAGCACCCTGCTGCATGACATGTAAAATTACTGCCCAGAGGGGCTTGCCTCTTTCACCAAAATTGTTTAAGAAGAAGACACAATAGCTGATGACCAGAAATACCCTTCTGATTAATAGACCTCCTCTGTGTACATCTTCCCCTGTCTATCAGATGCAGATATTGCCTGACCCTAACTTGAAGTCACATTCATCTCAGTTTTTGTTTCCCTCTAAACAGAATTTCAGTGCTGTAAATCATAATCATGTAGTACCCCAGGCTCCTCTATCAGATCAAAGGGCAGAACTAAAACTGGAGAAAGCACTTGTTTCTATAACATCATTCAGAAAATAGAAGTCCTTTTGTGGATGAACCCTGAAACTATCCCTGAAGTTGCTGTTACTGCTCAGAAATGCTTCCTGCAAAAAAGTACTGCCAGTTTACCTGCCCTGATGCAGACTTAGAATATGCTTACACTGCAAAAAATGTGTGCTCTTAATTTGCCTTTAGCTAACTCACATTAGCTAACTCAGGTTAAAATAGTGGCAAAAACACAGCAACTCAGCTTTTAACTCAAGTTAGTAATCCCAGGCCCCCTAACATTGAATTAAAAACTGAATTGCTGTGTCTTCACTGCTATTTTAACCAGAGATAGCTAATGCGAGTTAGCTAACGCACGTAAGAACACTTTTTTGGGAGTAGGGAGTGGCTTGCTGTGCAGACATACCCTGAGAAGGCTATCTTGACAGGTAGAAGAAAAAAGTGACACATCTCACAGGCTTAGACAGACGCCTTTAGAGAATTTGCAACACTATCCTCAGGCTCTGCCCTGGAGGGAACTGGCTGAATTGAATAATAATCATAAATAGCACCATTAACAGTCTCGCTATCAGACAATGCCCACTTACTGATGGACAGGACAAAATCCCTCTCGCAGTAAAAATCAGCATTGTGGAGAAAAAGCATTCCCCCGGGAACTAGATATTTGACATCCCATCTGCCTCTTCTCCCGTAGCTCTCTCACACTTTTTTTTAATGTTCCAAATCTTGTTGTAGGGGGTGCATTCAGTGTCTCCCCTTGTCTTGAAAAGAGCAGATTTTTTTTAAGAATGGAGGAGGCTAATTTTCAGACAGTCTGCATTTCTATCACTTAAGGGAATTCTACAAACTCTTACAGCACCTCAGAGCACATGCATTTGGAGGAGTACTAAAAAAGTGAGAACCAAGATATTCACAGAGAGTTAGTTTAATATGGGCTGAGCTGTCACATCCTAAATATTGAAAAAAAATCAGGAAATTAGAAACAACCGGGGAATAACAGCATGTGGGAAAGTTCATAGTGATCTCTGCTGGAAGCTCTGGATGGAAAGATGTGCTCCAAAAAAACACATTTGCCCTTGGTAGAAGAATGCATCTGAAACATGCCACAAAGTTTAAGACTTTGCTGCCTCACTCAGAATCAACTTTGTGACAGCCTGGTTAGCTCAGGAAGGGAGAGAAAAAGAGAATGCGGTACAAGTGAAAGGAGAAAGGCTTACAATAGTTCTGTGACCTGAGGAAGATATAGAGTTGGATGAACAGAGCATGCCACAAAAGTAAAAACTAATAGGACTGGATTCTTACCTTTGTTTTCCTCACAAGCAGGTTTTTCTTCAGATTCTTCTGAAGAATTCTGTAAAATTTTTTCAGGGGAAGAGAGTGCTTTAGCTTTATTGCTCTGTTCAGGTTCAAGCCTGGACCTAAAAGCACAAGAGCTCATCATTTAACTAAGTTTACACAACTGAATTTCCCTAAAATGAGAATAAGATGTTGATCCAAGATTACTTGGAAATATAGCACACAGTAAATCAGCCTTGCAGAACTCTTACAAATGTTACCAGCCAAGACACAAAATTTATTTACCATCCTTTACCATGATGTTTGAGAATAATGAAGAAACTGAATGATAATTTAATCACTCCTGAAAAAATAATTATTTGCTCAGGGTAAGTAGAATTTTGTAAGTCTGCAATAAATGGATACAATAGATTTTAATACACTTTCTTTTATAAACCTAGCATATTAAAATGTCAGTTCTAAGCCAGTTTTTTTAAACTGTCCTCTAAAACAAAAGACTTCTGTAACAATAGCAAATTCAACATTGCTTTGCAAGTAGTTTTTGATTTCTTACTGTACATAGTCAAATATCATCAAGCAAAGGTAACAAAATATAAATTCTGAGCATCTGGTTTAAAAAATAATTATCTTTACTCGGCAAGCTAAGGAAGCGCTCCAGCAATGCAGCCAGTAAAGTAAACCAAGTCTCATATATATTGTTTGCAGAAGAATAAACAGACACTTGGAAGCAAATCAAGGAAGTTTGCATGGGATGGACCAATTTATTGTTAAGTCAGTTCCTGCAACTGTCGGCAGTGTTAATAAGTGTTTTATGGCTAGAGCACTGAACTGGGATTTAGGAGTTATGAATTCAACCCCCAGCTCAGCCACTGGCCTGCTAAGTGACTTTGGGCAAATCACTTCACTTCTCTGTGTCTCAGTTTCCTTTGCTGTAAAATGGGGATAATAATGCTGATCTCCTTATTAAGGTGGTTTGAGATTTACCGTTGAAAAGAGCTACATAAGAGCTATGGATTAAGTATTATTAAAACCCCAATACAAATATCAGTTGTTTATTCAGTGATCTTTTACTAAATAGCTGTCATACATATTTCTCCTAAAAATACCAAAATAGAATAACAGTGGGATTGAAAATTAGTGATAAAACATTTTATTCAGTAAACTTCAATAGTTTGCCTTTGCCTGCTATCAATTCTAACAGCAAGAGAGTGGAGAACCGAAGCCAAACCATTACTCTGTTATATGGAGAAACTAAAAAACATATGCTACTTCTTTACATTTTTTCCAGTGTTGGTGAAAATTTGCCACCTAAGAATGCAAACGACTGATAAAAGCTAGCAGATAGTAACACCTGCCAAAACAGCGCATTAGGTATTGCGCTAGCTTCCCTGTGAAAATTTTTAATTCCTTTGCTGTGTAACCATTTAGGATATTAATTTAAAAAAAAAAAAAAGAAGAAAGTGGGATAAAGTCTAATCTGGTCATTGTCATTATATTTAAAACAAGGCCAAAAGAGAATTAACAGGAAACTCTATTTGGTCCTAAAAATTAACTCCAAGAAGGGTTACTCATCTGGTGCAGTAACTAGTGTTCAAGATGTCCCCCTGTGGGTGTCCAATTCAGGTGTCGTCACGTCCTGCAGCCTGAATCGGAGATCTTAGCAGTATTTGCTTGGGCCACACGCGCGCAGCTTGTCTCACAGCGCTGGTTGGTGTGTCTTCTATCAATTGAGTGGCTTGACCTCTCAGTTCCTTCTCCTCCACAGAGTCCATGGTTAGAACTCCAAAGCAGAGGGGAGAAGTGAGGATAGTGGAGCTCCCTCAGGGATGCAAATCTCAAAGAACATCCGTTACTGCACCAGGTGAGTAACCCTTTCTTCTTCTTTGAGTGATGTCCCTGTGGGTGTTCCACTTTAGGTGACAGTTGAGCAGTGCCCTGTATAGGAGGAGGGACTTCGGAATTAACTGTTTTGTACAGATGACAGAACCATTAGTCCTAGTGAGGCATCCCTGGCTGATGCCTGATCAATAGCATAATGTTTTATAAAGGTATGAACTGATGCCCATGTTGCAGCCTTGCATATGTCCGTTATAGGAACATCATTCAAGAAGACTAGAGAAGTGGATACTGTTCTCGTGGAATGAGTTCTGGTCCATGAGGGAGCCTGTAAGTCTTTTTATTTGTAGCATAAGTGAATGCATGTTCAAATCCACTTAGATAGTCTTTGGCTGGAGATGGCCCTGCCCTTTGAGCACTCCGCCAGTGACACGAGTAACTTGTCTTGACTTTCATAATGGTTTCATTCTTTCCAGGAAGAAAGCTATGGCCCTCGTGACATCCAGAGTATGCAGTGCCACCTCCTGTGGATTGGAAAATGGTTTTGGATAAAAGGTAGGTAGGTGTATGGGTTGGTTAATATGGAAAAATGACACTACCTTTGGTAGGAATTTAGAATGTGGTCTAAGGGTGATTTTATCTTTGTGAAATATCACGTAGGGGGGATAAGCCATTAGCACACTAATGTCTCCTACTTGTCGGGCAGATGTAATAGCAACCAGAAATGAAACCTTCATGCACATGTGGAGGAATGAACATGTTGCAAGAGGCTCAAATGGTGGTCAAGTAATGGCCCTGAGTATTAAACTTAAATCCCACGATGGTGTGGGGGCATGAACGACTGGAAATACTTTCTGTAACCCCACTAAAAATCTTTTTACTGTTTGGTGAGAGAATAATGTCATTTTGTTTATTTTGTTGTGGAATATGGTGATCACCGATAGATGTACTCTTACGGAACTAATTGATACCCCTGGTTTTTTAGTTCCATTATATATTCGAGAAGCATCGGAATAGAAGAAGATAATGCATCAATTCATCACTTTTCACACCACAATTGGAATCTATACTATTTCTACAGATAAGTCTGTTGTAACGATAAAAACATGTTTGTGAAATAAATGCCCTGAGTACATCTTGAGAAAAGCTACAAACCCATGTGTGGGGGACTCAGAGACAGAAGAAAGAAAAAACCTTGACAAAGAAGTAAACCCAATATAACAGGAATTTGCAAAATGTAGCAGTTCCACACAAAGATAAGGGAATTTGCAGTCGTTGCAAAAATTAGCTCTGCAAGTCGGCAGTAAATTTTTGAGAAAGGGAGCTGCTGATAAGACAGTAAAGGAAGGGTCAATCATAGGCTTAGCAGATGCATTGGCTGGAGTAGATAAATGGGTTTTCAGACCACAGGCATTCCAGAGAGCCATGAATCAAGAAGGGGAGTGCACCAGAATCGCACCGCATAGAGGGTCTGATCAACCGTCTTGCCTCTCTCCAGCTCGTCGCTCAAAATAATAGGGTAGGGTGTCAGAGCTGATAACCCATTTGGCTTTGGTCTGCGGATGATAACCTGAGTGTGAATACGATAAAGGTTCCACCTGGATGAAAATATATCATAAAAGTAAGGAGAAGCTGGCCATGGTATGTTTATTTTTTTGCTGCAGCTGAGTTCATTTGTATATGTGATGAGTAGTGAGTGTGAATGTAAAACCAGTAATAATTCTACTTGTATTCCAGGGGTAATTGTCGCTGTAACTTTTGGGGTAACTGTTTTGGGTACATGTGTTATTGTAATCAGTTGTTTTTAAGTTTCATTTGTGTATTGAGAATTTGTAAAAGAATAAGAGAAGACAATTTGTCCCCCCAATAAATAGTGGATTTAGATTGGATATAGAATGTGTTGTTGTGTAAATGAATGATAGATTTATGAACCATTGACCAGGTCTTGGACTAAGACAGGTTCTAGCCACCCTCATCCGTCCACAAGTTGGCCGGGGGAATAGCAAAGGGGCCTGTCTAAACCAAGTGGCCCAACAGGCAGGCGGAGTGTGTGGTTTGAGAATCAATCCCTTTAGAAAAACCCACCGTCTTAAGCAAGGAGACACCCCCGCAACAGACTGTAAAATTAACACAAAGCAATAAATTAACAAAAGTAAACCAGATAAGGAGCTCTCTCTCTCCCCCCTTTCCAAAACTTCTCTGAGATAGGGAGCTCTCTCTTCTCCAACCCCCCCGCCCATCTAAGGCATGGAAAATAGATGAGTGAAAAAGTTTTTTAACCCTTTGAAATCACAAAATCTTCCTAGTTGTTAGCTTTCTGCTATTTAATAATATCTGTCTCATCTTTTCAGAGCATTTCAGAGGGGTAGCCATGTTAGTCTGTAAACAACAAAAACAACAGTATCACTTTAAAGATTAACAAATTTAAGCAGGCATAAGCTTTCGTGGGCTGCAACCCACTTCGTCAGATGCATCTGGGTTGCAGTCCACAAAAGCTTATGCCTGCAGAAATTTGTTAATCTTAAAAGTGTTACATGATTCTTTTTTTTTTCTTTCCCAGAGCATTGCAATTCTTTGGGACAGAATCATTTATTAAACATGCTGTCAGGTGAGGTTTTCGTATCTCTGGGTGATAAATTTGGCCCGCATCCTGACAGAGGAAATCATGTCCCAGGGGATGTGTGATTGGCTTGTGTATTGACATGCTCAGGAGATTGGAGAACCATGTTTGTCTCAGCCAGGCTGGTTGTGTTATCACAGTTGCCTTGTCGGCCTTGATTTTTATCATTGGTATGGGTGGAAACACATATAGTAGTCCCTTGTCCCAGCTGAGCATAAAGGCATCTCCGATCGATCCTCCTCAGTCCTGCTCTCGAGCAGAAAAATGTCTGAAAAGTGTCTGCTTAGATTGGCTGCGATGATGTTTTGTTTGCTGGGCAGGTATGCTGCCGATATGTCGATACTGTGTTTTATGCACCAGTTCCATAGTATAGGGAGTTGGATCTTGCTCTACCCTGGCAGTTTATGCAGAACATGCACTCTATATTGTCCGTCATAATTTTTATGGATTTGTTCATTATGTGTGGTAGAAAATGTCGGAAAGTGTTGCATACTGCCTGAAATTCTAATATGTTTATGTGAAGGTAAGTTTCCAATTCTGACCATCTGCCCTGAATTGTGTATTCCTGCATGTAAGCTCCCCATCCTAGGAGTGAGGCATTGGTGGTAATCATAATTGATGACTTCTGGGAAAAATGAATTCCTGTCATCATATTGTTTTCCTGAGTCCACCATATCAGAGTCCTTTACCACATTTGGTATTGTTAAGAGTCTGTTCAGATTGTTTCCGTTCGGTCTGTATACTGAAGTGAGCCACACTTGGAGACATCACGTGTAGAGATGCATGACACACTACGAACGTTGTAGCTGCCATGTGACCCAAAAGCTGTAGGGCTACACGCTATACACTATAGCTGTTCCTTACTAATGATATCAAGTCCGTAATAGCTCTGAACCTTGGGATTGATAGTGATGCTCTGGCTACTGTTGGGTCCAAGGCCATTCCTATAAATTCCAGGCATTGAGTTAGATTTAAAGTGGACTTTTTAATGCTTATCCTTAGTCTGAGGTTTTTAAAATATTTTTATGGGTTGATCGGTAGCTGGTTTGGCTAGGTTTTGAATAGATGCCTTTATCAGACTGTTGTCCAAGTACAGGGAAGATGGTAATTCCCTGTCTCCTTAAATGTGCTGCTACCACTGCGAGCACTTCAGAGAAGACTCTTGGTGCCATGAAAAGGCCAAATGGTAGAACTCTGTATTGATAGTGGTTGCCGGAGACTGTAAATTTTACTAAATGCCTGTGCACCGAGTGAACAGTAAGTAATATGAAAATGTGTGTCCTGTAGGTCAAGGGCTGAAAACCAATCCTCCTTTGCAGTGCAGATATTATAGTCATTAGAGTGACTATTTTGAATTTCTGTTGCCTTATGAATTTGTTTAATGCCCTGAGGTCTAACATGGGTCTCCACCCCCCACTCTTTTTTTGTACTATGAAACAGTGGGAATAGAATCCTTTCCCTACATGCTGAGGCGATACATGTTCTATTGCCCCTATTTGTAGAAGATGTTCTATTTCTTGTAGCTATACTTGCATGTGAGATGGGTCCCTGAAAAGGGACAGGGAAGGGTAGTGGATGAGGGGAATGGATATGAATGGGATGGTGTATCCTGTTGATTATTTCCAAAACCCATTTGGTCTGTTGTTATTGGTGGCCAATTGAGATGTAATGGTCTTAAGCAGAATTCAAAATTTTTCTTTAGTGAGGCAGGCACTGCCTGCTGATTGGGGTTTCTCAGACCCTCAACCAACTTCTCAAAACTGTTGCTTACATGGTGTAGGTTGAGAATTGGTAGATGACTGTTGTAGCTGTCTGTGTCATGATCGTTGTCTTCCCCTTTGAGGTTTGTACTGTTTATACTGGGGTTGGAAAGGATATCTGAGAGTGTAGGGCTGAAACCTGTGTTGTTTTCTTTTCCAGGTGTATATATGCCCAGCATTCTGAGGGTCACCCTAGAATCTTTCATTGAGTGGAGGACTTCATCCGTCTTCTCAGCAAAAAGCTGTGCTTTGTCAAAGGGAAAGTCTTCTATTTTTGTCTGCATCTCCCTTGGAAGACCTGCCAAATGAAGTCAGGAAGCCCTACACATGACGATGACTGTGGCTATTGTCCTAGCAGCGGTATCTGCCACATCTAAAGCAGCCTGCAGGGATTTCCGTTCTGCAAGTTTCCCTTCATTAATCAGTTTTTTAAACTGATTTCTTTTACAGTCCAGGATGTTGTTGGTAAATTGTGACAACTTCTCATAAATGTTGTGATCATAATTAGATAGGAGTGCTGCATAATTAGAGACCCTCATTAACAAAGCAGAGGATGACTAGCCTTTCCTGCCTAATAAATCAAGACGTTTCCAGTCCTTGTTGTGTGGTGTGGCCTTATAGTTTGTCTGCCTTCCTCTCTGATTAGCAGCATCTACCACAAGTGAGTTTGGAAGTGGGTGAGTAAATAAAAATTCCATCCCCTTGGCTGGAATGTAATATTTCCTATCATTCCTCTTGTTGGTAGGAGGAATGGTTTGCAGTGTCATCCATATATTATTAGCAGGTTCCATTAAAGCCTCATCCATGGGGATTGGGATTTTGGATGGTGTTGCCGTATGCAATATTTTCAGCAATTTGTGGCGAGATTCTGTTATTTCCTCTAGAGGGATCTCCAGATCTTGAGCTACTCTCTTAAAAAGATCATTGAACTTTTTGGGATCATCAACACCTGTAGGTGCTGGGGGAATCACAGCTACATCTGGGGAACATGACGATTCATTTGTGGGAGGAGACGTATCCTGATCCACTGTGAAGCTCTCTGTTTGAAGTTCCTTCCCCACGTCAGCCACTGTATTTGAAGTTGACAGTCTCAGACATTTTGTGGTGTTGACATGGGAGCTAGTAGGCCTCTCGTATGCTCTTAAATGGGAGGACCAGGCATCCCAGCTATGTCATTGCCCATGATATGGCATAGGAGGGGCAAACCATGGTGGACCATAGCAGGCATATGGCTTGTGTCCCCTATGGCAGGCATAATCAGGAGGTGATAGTGAGGGTCCAGTAGGGGAGGAGTGCTCAATCTGTAAGCTCTGCTACTTGGGGAAAAGAAAAAAAAAGGTGGTAGTGTTTTTTTTAAGAGCAGATAAGTAACTGACTAACCTACATTTAACTATGACTAAACTACACTAATAACTAAAAACCGGCAATTAGGAAAATATTTCTGACTGCTGGATGGCTGAGAAGGAACTGAGGGGGATCAGACCACACGCATGATAGAACATGCACCAATGGTGCTGCGAGATGAGCTGTGCGCACGCAGCCCTAGCAGATACTGCTGAGATGATCTCCCATCAAGGCACAGGGCGTGACAACATCTAACGTGGAGCACCCTCAGGGACATTACTCAAAGAAGAACTGGGTCTTGGGGAAAGAACAAATAGTAAAGAAAAGCCTCCTGCATCTGTACCATAAAGAGAAATCTATGACTTGCTGACAATGACCGTAACCGTTTGCGTAACTGTTCTGAAAACCAATAAAATACTGATTCCCCATAAATATGAAAACCAACGAGTTGAATAAAAGCTCTGTTCTCTTTTTAAAAGCTGTATACAGTGTCAGAGTTTTCAGTCTGTACCTATGTACAGTTTATAATCAGAGATAAAATAAAAGTTTAAATATCAATGAATATAACTGGGTTTTTTAAACTAAGTAGGCACATTTAATAAAATCATGGAACTGTTGGGCTGGAAAGGACCATGAGAGTTCATCATGTCCAGCCTCCTGTGCTGAGGCAGGCCAAAGCAAACCTAGACCATCCCTGACAGGTGCTTGTCCAACCTGTTTTTAAAAATCTCTAATGATGGGGATTCCACAACCTCCCTTGGAAGCCTATTTCAGAGATTAACCACCCTCATATCTACCCTTTATCTCCTTTGCTGCAAATTAAGCCCATTACTTCTTGTCCTGCCTTCAGTGGACTTGTAATATAAAGAGGACTGTGATCTATTGTAACAGCCCTTAACATATTTGAAGACTATTATCAAGTCAGGTTTTCTGAACCTTTAATCATTTTTGTTCTCCTCCTTTGGACTTTCTCCAGTTTATCCACATCTTTCCTAAAATGTGGAACCCAGAACTGGACACAGTATTCTAGCTGAGCAGTCTCACCAGGGCCAAGAAGAAAGGGACAATTACTCCCAAGTTTTACACACAACACTCCCATCAATGCACCCCAGAATGGTATTAGCCTTTTCCCAACTGCATCGTTGACTCACATTCAACTTGTGATCCACTATAACCCCTAAATCCTTTACAGCAGTACTGCCACTTAACCAATTATTCCCCATTCTGTAGTTGTACATTTAATTTTATGCTCCTAAGTGAAGTACTTTGTACTTGTCTTTATTGTATTTCATCTTGATTTCAAACCATTTCTCCAATTTGTCAAGACCATTTTGGAGGACAGAATTAGAATTCAGTTTCGTGTCATGTGCAAATTTTATAAGTGTACTCTCCACTCCGTTATCCAGTCATTAATGAAATTACTGACTAGTACCAGACCCAAGACTGACCCCTATGGGACCCCACTAGAGAAACCCTCTCAGTTTGACAGCAAATCATTGATAACTACTGTTTGAGTATGGTCTTTGAAACAGTTATGAATCCACTTTACAGAAATTTAATCTAGACCACATTTTCCTAGTTTGCTTATAAGAGCATCATAAGGGATTGTGTCAAAAGCCTTACTAAAATCAAGATATATTACATCTAGTGCTTCTCCATTATCCACTAGGGTAGTAACATCAAAGAGAAAAACAACAGCCCATTTCTCTTAATATTTCATTTTGGAAAATTAGTCAAATGTGATTGGGAGAACTTTTTATCATAAAAATTGAATACATAAAGCCAAATTCTGTGATGTCAGGAAGTTACAATATCCAGATAATTTAAGATTTAGCTCATCTAAATTAAAAGAATTTACTTATATAATACTAAAAAAGTTTCCTGTTAACAAGCTTATATTTAATACCTGCTTAACTGCAGTAAAGAAGATCTGATGAGGGATTAATTTACTTTTAAATAAATATATCCCTTTATTTTTTGTAACCCTGAAGTTCCAGAGTATGCTAATGTACCAGTTTTCAATTAAAAATGAATAAAAAGTCTGAAATGCAGCAGACTTTTATTACTTAAGAATCTGTTTAACAAAACCTAGTTTATTATCACAAAGTGTCTACTGAAATCCTTAGGGAAATTACAAATTAACTAGTTGAAGGCATATGAAAAAAAACAATTTTTCTTTAAGTCATCAGAAAGATTGGCTTATGCCCTATGGTTCATTTAAATTGAATTTTAATTTAAATAGCAATTTTAGCTATTACATTACATCTGCAATGCATACTGCCTATTCCTAGTTAACCTCTGCTTTCTGGTTCTTACACTGAGTAAAACTAGCAAAACGACATCATTTGGTCTTCTACTCAAGTTTTTATCTAAGTGTTATATCGTTGCTTAGAATTTGAGAAAAGTTTGAACTTTTAGTATAGCTCTTTTGCTTCATGCTTAGTGCACATAAAATTGATTTGTTTTCCCCATTTATTTGGTTCACTGAGGCATCTTGAAAATGGGCTTCACACGAAGGTGATAGCATAAGGGTATGATGAGCAGAATAGCAGGGAACATTTATTATCTTAATTAGATGACTGCTTGAATCAAACTTTTTTTCTTCAAAATTCAATATGAAGAATATAGAATCTGACAAGATTTTTATGCCTCATGTGCAAGGCTTTACTGCTGGGTTTGTTGTTCACTATTGTGTCATCAAGAGAAGCTGCCTCTTGATGGATTATGAAAAATTTTAAAGCGTTATCCTGACTCTCTCAAATAGTTATTTTGAACCTCTCCACAAAATAAAAATAAAATAGATCTTACAGCAATGTATTTCTAAGGGGATAATCCTCAAGTGAATCCCATCACCTTTAATTATAGCTTAATTATTAATTATATTTATGATTCTAGATGGAATATACATCCCAGAGAATATTTAAAGACCTCCCCACTACTTTTAATTTAAATAATAACTGGCATGTTCACACTCTACTCAGACAAAGGATATGAATTCTTTGAAAAATATTCTAGACTTTTAACTACTGGCACATATATTGTGCAATTTGTAATTTACACATGAAAACCTGCCTAAAGGAAATTAGTGTTAGAATTTGCATTATGCAAACTGAGAAAAGGTTGGCCGTATTATAACTTCAGAGACTGTTTTTGGAAGTGACAAACTTAAAATTGTTAACGTTCTCACTCAGTCTCCCGACATGAAAATGAATAAAGAAAAAAGAAAAAACTTGCAGGAATCTGTGTTTGTAAACCTTGGTTGGAAAAAAGAACAACCTGCATATTTTTTCACAGTAGCCGTAGCTTCCTTGAGAAAAATATTCATTTGGATGACTGGATGTCTCAGGATAGTAGTAAAACAGTATCGGACTTTTCAACTCTAGGAGACTGGTTCGAATCTAACTCATACTGGTAGCAAGAGGAAGCTATTATTTTCAGATAGCTGTTTGATGAGCTACTAGTTTGTGGTTTCAATCCAGTTCCTAGTAATCTTCATCACAAAAAACACCAACTCAAGTAGCATTCTTTTATCCTTGTTAACAGTCTCCGCAGAAAGATCAGAACATAACAGGTCTGAATTACCTACAGAGAGAGTATATCCTTCATGCCAGACTTGAGGAATATTGTCAGGTTGCAGCATCTCCAAACTGGATGATATTACATAAAGTAGCATATATCTGATTTTAAAAAGGATGGATTACATGGGCACTTTCAGATCTACACAAGAGTTTCCTTGCATTTGTAGGTTCAAGTCAGATTTTTAACCCTGACTATAACAATTTTGTGGTTAATTCATATACATATCTGAAATCTGGAACAATTGGTTATATATTTTAGCATTCAGAATGTATGGCCTTCACTGTGTGACACAGGCATAAAAAGTATTAATATGTAACCGTTCACCATGAAAATTGCACATCTTGCTGCGGTCAGTTGAGAATTGCTAGTCCCATGCACTAGGTCTGCATTTATTCAGTTAAAGAATTACATACAAAATCAGGCAATTTAAAGTAACAATACTCACAATCTTTTTTTATCTACCATTCGTTTGACTCGGATGGCTCTTTGTTCAGAGTACAGCTTACACACTCCTGTTCAAAAATGTTAAAAAGAACAGAAAAAATGTAGTTAGATGGTGATGATTTTCTCTCAGAAATTACCAGTATGTTTTAAAAAATCTGACAATAAAGAGGTTGATAATATTGTACTATCAAATAGTCATTCATTCTGAACTGTTATACATTAATAGAAAAACATGTACAAGATACTTTTTAAATAATCTTCAATGAAGTCCAAGACAGCTACTCTGTGCTCCTTCACTTGTGGGGATTGGACATCCTTGTGCGCTGAAATGAAAAAGGGAGAAGATAATTGTTAGAAATAACTAAACAGGTTGTTCCTGGGGCGGATTGGGGAGAAGGAACCCTTTATTGCCTGCTCGTTCCACCTTGACGCTGCAAGTGAGCAACGAAGGGGTTACTTTACAATCCTTTTATCCATAACATTATGTAAATGTATACATTTTCAGCAACTCTCCATACACCCTTATTTGGTTACACTGACACCTATAAAATGAATATTAATAACTACATGATGAATACAATTGTTCCCACCCGTTTGTTGTTTACAGGATTACCATACAGAGGGCAGGCACATCACCTCAAAACCTATTAATTTTACACTAACATTCTTTGAAGTAAGGCATGCCCCGGCGGGGAAGGAAGATAATACTTTCTTCCCACCCTGGCCTTGTGCCGGAGTGGTTATAGTATCTTGTTAGCAAGTAAACCTAGGGTTATCTGACACTGACATAGTATGCCCAGCCATTTCTTGAATTTGTCTTTACCATGTGTTCCAGTCTCTTCTCTTAATAATTTACTCCCTATGCTGATGGTCCTCTCTGGAAAGCTTCCATTGGTATTAGTTATAAGTAGGGCATCTGATTTTAAGGTTTTAACTGATAAACACTGATAAAAACCCCAGATGGGTGTGGAAGGGAAGAAAGAAATGGGTATTTATACAATAAACACAAGAAATGGCTACTAGTTTCTAAGGCCTTATCTACAGAGAGCAGTAATGTGGACTACCAGGGTGAGATTTCTAAAGCACACTGAAGTGTTGCACATTAATTTATCCGTGCAGACCTTGCTGGTATGCACTAAAGGTACCCCAGTGTGCTTTAATGTAGTGCTGTTTGAAACAATACTATGTTAAAGTATATAAGAAACGTTACACAGAGATTGTAATATATATTCTGTAATGAGTAAGGTATATTATATATAAAGAGTATATAAAAAAAAAGAGAAAGCCCTGACCTCCTCTCCCAATGTTTGGACATCTATGATACATAAAACTAAAAAATTGTTAAAAATAATCTCCCAAAAATGAAATTAGTAAACCCTCAAAATAGATGCGCTAGTTATAAGTTATTTTTTACCAGTTCAATGAATTTTGTCATCTTCTTAGAACTTGACCTATCATGATTGATTACGATCTTAACGTGCCAGGGTACTGACATGACACTCGGTCCGTGCATTCAAATCCATTTTAAAAAGGCAAAACATCTTTCAGATCTAGAACTCTCATAAAATAGATCCTGTAAGGCTTTCATCTGGATATCAGAAGCTTCTTCCTCCAACTATCAACACTGGCCACATTCCTTTACAAACTCAAGTGTCCAGCAATGACCACAGTATTCCAAGAATGGTATCAAGATGGTTTTGCATAATGAAATCATTATCACTTAGTTATATACTACTAATTCTTCTTGTCTTGTCTATACGACTGCTTACTTTGTGGCAAGTGTCCAGGTAGACTCTGCTGCTATGCACTAACACTTCCCTAGTGCGCTTTGATATATCCCCCTTTCAACCAGGAGTAGATCTAAGCACACTATGGAACTGTTAGTGCACGGCAGTCTAGTGTGGGGTAGATTTACACGCCAACTTACCAGGAAATGTTTGTGTAGACAAGCCCTCTGTTATGAAATAATAGAAAATATAAAATCGTTTACTATCAGAACACTTTGCATCATTGAAGGGTTTCATTTTTTGTTAGAATTCCTTCGAAGAAAGGCTTCAAATTTAGCATGGACAATTGATCAATTTTGATTTTTGCCATATGTCACTGAAATCTTTCATTTCACATCTTATTTACTAGAACAACTAATATAACAAATAACTTGTTCCATGTCCCAGGATGATGCTAATCAGTTTGAAAATGAAAAGGAATTTCACATCAAGACACTATATTTTTTATATTTCTAGACCTATGTAAGACATTATAAGCATTTTGTGCAAAATTTACCTTCTGTATTGTTTCCCGAAACCTAGATTCAATAAAAACAAACAATACACAACAACCTTTCTTTAAACACTTGGCCCCATTAACTTCACTAGGGCTAGCATTTCACCCTTTAATACTAAAGCTAGCTCTGTTTAAAAAGAGAACATGCTTAGACATGTTGGGGAAAGTAATGATGAAGATTTGGTATCCATTCAATCTGATTAGAAATATTCATATTTTAATACTGTGTATGTATTGGTCACTTAAGCTGTTTACTTTTGTTAGTACAGCTTACTGGGAAAGTCTCCTATTGACTTTAATGGATTTTGAGTCAGGCCTGTATGCCACTTTGCAAAAAAATATTATTTATATGATAAATGTTTAGAAAGACAGTTTTTATTCTATGTGCTGGATTTTCCTCTTACTAATACTTACGTATATCAAGAATAATTCCACAGAAGTCAGTGGAATTACATGGGTTTAAGTGAATGGAAAATTAAATCCTATGTATCTTTCTTTTTAAAGGTTGTTCTGAATACTGTTCAACCTTCAGAGTCATGGCAGCATTTGTCATTAACTCTTCAATAATTAACATAATCCATTTACCGTTTTTCTAATTTTACCTTCCGTTCTCAGCTGTTGAATGGCATCAGCACATGTTCTCATAAATATCTGAGCATCTTGGTCAATCTGATCACGTTCTGTGTCTGTCATCCTCATGTATTCAGACATAAGATGGCTGGGGAAAAAAACCAACAAATACTGTCAATTTTTTTCATCCTGTATAATTTACAAATGTATGTTTTGGACATTCCTTCCCCACTTCTCTTCATATAGATATATATTTTTGTTACACAGCCTGATTTTCATAAAGACTAAAAAAGTTCAATGGACCACTCTCAAAGTATAACACCCAGGATATTGGTGGAATATCACTAAAAAATGGTCACCTATCTTTCTGCGACTGTTGTTCTTTGAGATGTGTTGCACACGTCCATTTCTCTGTAGGTGTGTGCCACTGCATGCACGTTATGATGGGATCACCGGGTTACAACCTGGAACTGTGGGACTGCCGTGCCCCTTAATTCACCAGCCTGCATTGTTTCCCACAATGCTTTGTTAGTGACAAACATCAAACCCCTCCAGGTGCTGTGATCACTCAGCCACCAGCATGCAGAGACACACCAAGCTAAGCTGCATGAATACTCTCATGAATGATACATAGGGAAACACCAGCAAACTTCCCAAGCCTCCATCCCATCTCTTGAGTAGTGGGATGCGCTGCACCCCATGTACATTCTTATAGTGTGCTTGTGTATCATTCATGTTCACCCTTACAGTGTAACTGTGTATTGTTTAATGCAAAGTATGTCATGTAAAGTACGTTTGGAAAGCTCATGACATACTGAACATTATAGTTATAGTAGTATGTTTGCTGCAATGTCATACGTATGGTTATGAAGCTCTGTGATGTAATATTCCCAAATTTGTGTCTCACAAAGCTTGAGGCAGATCTAGGCAAACTCTAAAAGCAGAGAAGCAGTTCACGCTTCACTAAGGCATGCACAAAACAAACTAGCTCCTCCAGGAACAATAGACTAGCCGAAACATAGATAAGGGGATGCTCATG
This sequence comes from Mesoclemmys tuberculata, assembly GCA_007922155.1. NCBI lineage: Eukaryota > Metazoa > Chordata > Testudines > Chelidae > Mesoclemmys > Mesoclemmys tuberculata. The sequence goes on from ML675624.1 coordinate 67,541,709, forward strand.
TGACTCAGGACATGGAGGGATCCATGCACAGACACAGTTCGTCACCTAACCGGGGGCGGGGGAGGGGAGAGGAACTTGTTAAAAAGGGCAACATTTTGGCAGCTCGCTCTCTCTCTTCCACTTCCATCTACAAAACAACATCAAGCAACTGAAGGACTGTTCACAGCAGGAGGGTCTGGCTGAAGGAGTTCAGCCAGCCTGTGGTGAGCATTATCTTACTTCGTAATACTGAAAGTGTTAAGCTTAGTTTAGAATGCAATTTGCTTGTATTTCATCCTGATCAAATCTGATTTATATTCCTCTGACTTATAAACACTTAAAATCTTCCTACACTTACACTTGTTTGTTTTATCTAAAGTGCTGCATGTTGTTTAGTGTGTGTGAGATACTCCATTTAAAGTGACAGAGCTGGTGCATATCAATTTCTTTGATAAACTAATTATGAGCTTGCAAGGTTCAGTGGGCAGCACTGAACATTGCAAGATGGAAGTTCCTAGGGCTGCATCTGGGACTGGGGATGTTTGCTGGGGTCATTCTATTGCATAATCCCATGAGTGGCTGGTCAGAAGCACTCACTGAAGCCCGGTTTACACTTACCTTCCGGATTCAGCGGCAGTCGACGGGAGATACACAAGTGATGTAAATCACTTGCATATCTCCTGTCGACTTCACTGTGTCTGCTCTGCGCGGCGTCCACACTGCGCTGCATCGAAGGGAACAGCGTTCCCTTCGACGCAGCACTACGCCACTTATGGGGGTGGTTTTCCTGCGTCGCTTGCTGGATCGACTAAGCACGTCTATACAGACCGCTCAGTCGATCCAGAGCAATCAATCTGATGGCGGCAAATTTGCCACCGTCAGTGTAGACCCAGCCTCAGACTGCCTTTTTTGTACTGAGTGTACAGCACCACCTAGTGTTATTCATTAACTATTCCAACCAACATTATAAAAACAAGAGCTTATTATACAAATATATTTATGTTGGTTTTGTTTGTTGTTTTGGAGAAACAGTTACTCTCTGCGTGGCTTTAGTATATGTCAATACGTACAGATGGGCTTGGTTTTCAGTAGTGCTGAGCACTCACATCTCCTCTTGGCTTGAATAGAGTTGAGGAAGCTCAGCACAACTGGGAGGTGTAAGTCCCAGCTCAGGTACACATACATGTGCTCGCTCTGCTTGAGCTAGGGCACTACAATAGCAGCGTGGCTGGGACAGCACAGGCCATGGCTCGAGTTAGCTGCCTGAGAACATACGTAGGATCTCACACAGTGCGGTACTCAGGCAGCTAGCATGAGTTGCTAGCTATACGCTCATGGTCACACTGCTATTTTTAGCGCACTCGTTTAAGCAGAGCTAGTGTCTGTATGTCTACACCTCCCAGCTGCTGCGTAGACATAGCCTTAGTAGTAGGCAACAAGTCTAGCTTACCCTGAATGGTGTATGATCAGGTCTGAAATGGGTCAGCCAACGGTATTTCGTTTTAAATCACGTCAGTATACTCACAGATTTTAACGGGCTCATTTTATACATTTGAAAATCAAGTTTTAAAACAGACTATTTAAACATAATACACACTTACCTGTAAGCATTAATATAATCCTTTCTGTGTTGCAGAAGAAAATCCTTCAGCTTCCCAATATTAGTAATCTAAAGAGGAAAGTAAAGTATAAATGTTAAAAATCCATTTAAGCTGATTGTGGACTCAACATTTTTCTATTTTCTGTTTAATATATAAATATCATTATGTCCCATGCACTTGAACTATAAGCTAGACTACCACCTATTATGTAATTTGATACTATAACACTGGACAACAAAGATTTTGCTTCCTGAATACTTTTGGGTGTATCTTATGGATTTTGGGCTGCTGATTACAAAAAGAAATTTCCCTATCACATATTGTTTTTTTGAAATTGCCTATATTTGTTATTTCAATTCATAATTTAAGTCTATTAAAATGTTGCCCACAATGTAAGCTGAAAAGTTTTCTATCTTGTGTCCAAGCATGCCTGGGCATGCAGTGACACTGCACCTAGTGCAGGCCACACAACATGCAGTGGGAATGCTAAGGCTTAGGCAGGGCAGATGCTGGCAGGACAGGTTTTAGAAAGGGTATAAAAGCATTTTGTACTCACTGTTCTATATATTGCGTTTATATCAGTTTGCATTCATGTTGATGCGCGTGCTCTATACGCATAGCATATATTGTGTGTACTCACAATAATAAAGCAATTGTATTTTCAGGAGGATTTGTGATAGCAAAATGTCACGCCAATGTCTCAACAGTCGCGATATGTTCTGTTACATTTGTGGCGCATAGACACTTAAACGTCAAAGACGGAGCATGACGGCATGTATTAAGAAAGCGTATGAGCTCTACTTTGGCTGTAAAATTGGTCATCAAGACAAAGCCTGGGCTCCTCACATTTATTGCGCAACATGCGCTATCGATCTTAGAGCTTGGCTCAGAGGTAATCGGAAGTCAATGCCATTCGCTGTCCCGATGATATGGCAAGAGTAGAAGGATCATGTGACAGACTGTTACTTCTGTCTGACCAATGTGTCTGGGTTCTCTGCTAAAAACAAGAAATCCATTGAATACCCCAATCTCCCTTCAGCTATGAGACCTGTGCCACATGACAACAGTCTTCCAGTACTGAAGCTACCAGAGACATGGAGCCTAGAGGAGGCAGACGAAGATGCCATGATGCACGAGCCAGTAATGGAAAACGACACAGATCCAGATTTTGAACCATTTACGTCGAGTGAGCCTCATCTGATAACTCAATCTCAGGTAAATGACCTGATCAGGGACTTGGGTTTGTCAAAAGCATAATTGCTGGGTTCAAGACTGCAAGGATAGGGTCTGCTGTCACCAGTCATGAACATTTCTGTCTTTCGAAGCCACCAAGAAGATTTGACACAATTCTTTGGTCAGGTTGATAATCTGTGTTTCTGCACTGACATTGATGGGCTGTTCACTGCTATGGGTTGCCAGCAAGACCCACAACAATGGCGTCTTTTTATTGATTCGTCACTGTTAAACCTGAAAGCTGTGTTGTTACACAACGGCAATGTCCACCCTTCAATACTAATCGACTACGCAGTATACACTGTGGTATAGCATGGGCAGAGGACAGTAGGAAAGTTCTGGAAGGGCGCTATGTAAGTGCTAGAATGATCCGGGCTTTATTCCCTATAGACTAGCCAGAGCCAATTGTAGGTAATTAGTGTCAGCTGACACCAATTAAGGCCCCACCCAGGTGTCTATAAAAACCCTCTACTCCTGAGAGACAGTGTGGAGTAGAAGGAGTAGGTGTGTGGTGAGCAGAGGAGTGTGTGAAGTGGAGGAGAACAGAATGGAGTACGATGGTGTGTGGCGTCATAGTGGAGAACAGAGTGGAGTACAGAGGTGTGTGGGTGAGAGGTGGAGTCCTGAAGAAGGTACTGGGTTCAAGAAGCCAGAAAGACAGAGTGGGGAGAGTGGCCCAGGGGAAAAGCCTGCAGCTGCAAGTGAGGTGCCAGCAGCACATAGTTGCTACTCAGAGGGCCCCTGGGCTGGGACCCAGAGGAGCGGGTGGGCCCGGGTCCCTACTCCCTTCCCTGAGAAGACGGGGTTACTAGCGACACCCTGGCCCACTGCGAGAGGCAAAAGTGCAAGACCCACTAGGGAGAAGCCGGCCATTTGCCACAACATGAAAGAAATCTATGGAACTATGGAAGTTTTGTTGAAACACATACAATACAGCAACCAGAACTGGAACATCTGTGGTGATCTGAAAGTAGTCACACTGCTACTAGGAATGCAACTCGGATACACCAAGTACTGTTGTTTCATTTGTGAATGGGACAGCCATGCTAAAGAGTCTCATTACATTAAAAAGGACTGGCCACTCCATAAGCAGTTGGTTCCAGGGCAGAAAAGTGTGGCACATAAACCACTTGTAAACCCATCAAAGATATTTTGCCTCCTCTTCACATAAAACTCAGACTGATGAAAAATTTTGTGAAAGCGATGAACAAGGAAGGTGAAGGATTCTGATATTTGATACAGATGTTTCCCGGAATAACTAATGCCAAGATTAAGGAAGGCATTTTTCTTGGTCCACAATTCAAACAGGTCATCAATGACAGGCAGTTTGAAGAACTTCTAGTAGGGCCGGAGAAAATCGCATGGAAGGCATTCAAGGATGTTGTTGAAAATTTTCTACAGAGCACCAAACTACGTGCAGCTGGTTGACAACAAACATGCTTCAAGCATACAAAACCATGAAGTGCAACATGTCACTAAAGATTCATTTTCTGCATTCACATTTAGACATCTTCCCTGCAAATTTTGGTGTAGAGTGACGAGCATGGTCAAAGGTTTCACCAGGACATTGCGATCATGGAAAAATGGTATCAGGGCAAATGGAATCGATCAGTACTGGCTGATTATTGTTGTACACTTAAACAAGAAACCTCAGACACGGAGTACAAAAATCATCAACAAAACATTTTTAGCTCGGATGAACTATTGCAAAGCGTCAGCACTGTTGTGCGATTAAACACATTACATTCAATAAAAGTCCATTTCTTGTTTCTCCAAATTCCTACGTGATACAAGTAATCTGAAATTATATTTGTGTTCAGCTTCAAGTGGTCTAGCATAATCAAAAAAAATTTCTGAGAAGGAACACTTTCGAAAAAATTTGTTGTCCAGTCTAATTAATAAGCCTACACAGATCTACACAGATTCCCTTTTGCAGGAAGATTCTCATTTTTATTATGCATGCAGCCAATGCATAAAAATAATTGGAGATATGTTTAGTGAGAGCCCAGCTTGAACAGAAAAAGCATTTTACTCAAAAGAAGATTTCATGAAGTATATTATATACTTAATCACTAAATATCATTGAATGTCGGCAGGAAAGGATCAAGAGCACATTTTAGAAAACCAATTAATTCTTTAAAAAAAATTTTTTTTTAACCAAAAGAGAACACCGAATATTTTCATGCTTTATAAAACAGGAAACTTGACCCAAATATTTGAGTTCAAAGCAGTGGACGTGATATATCGTGATTTTGCAAAGCTTTTGATACCGTTTTCATTTATTCCTACCATATTCTTAACAGCAGATTAAAGAAGTATGGTTTGGATGAATGGACTATAAGGTGGACAAAAAGCTGGCTAGAACATTGGGTTCAACATGTAGTGATCAACAGCTTGATGTCTAGCTGGCAGCTGGTAACAAGTGGAGTGCTCCAGGGGTAGGTCCTCGGGCTGGTTTTTCAATATCTTCATTGAGGATGGAACGGATCGCACCTTCAGCAAGTTTGCAGATGACACTAAGCTGGGGGAATGGTAGATATACCGGAGGATAGGGATAGGATACAGACCAGTGTCTCCCAACTGGTGTGCTGTCAGGCCTGAGCAGATGTACCATGGAATTTTTTGAAAAACTACTTAAAGAGTTCTGAATTGGCTCATGAATATTCATGAGCTCCTTTGGGGACTTTAAGGTGATGTGCCTCAAAATAATTAAAAGTATCAAGGTGTGCCATGGCAGAGAAAAATTAGGAACCACTGACCTAGACAAATTGGAGGATTGGGCCAAAAGAAATCTGATGAGATTCAACAAGGACAAGTGCAGAGTCCTGCACATAGGATGGAAAAATCCCATGCAGTGCTACAGACTGGGGACCAACTGCCTAGGCAGCAGTTCTGCAGAAAAGGACCTTAGGGTTACAGTGACAAGAAGCTGGGATATGAGTCAACAGTGTGCCCTGATTGCCACGAAGGTTAATGGCATATTGGGCTGCATTTGTAGGAGCATTGCCAGCAGATCAAGGGAACTGATTATTCGGCACTGGTGAGGCCTCATTTGAAATATCAAATACACAAATAGACTAGGATTAAGTATTTCTAATATCTACAAAGAAAAATAACTTCTTGGTAAGAACCTGTATCACAAATTTCAACCCAGTTTAATCTTAAAACAATCACAAAACTAAGTGTCCAAATCACAGTAATGTAAAACTTCCCAAGAACAATCCTATTAGAATCAAGATTCAATCATTTTCCCTCTCTCGAGTGAAGTGAAAATCCAGCAATCTGATACATACAACACATCATCCACTAGATGGCAATGAAAGTTTCAATGTTGTGCCAGGATCATGGATTTAGTTTTAAAACGGTATTTTTGTTTTTAACTATAAGTCCCAAGCTGTATGTACTTTTAAACGCTGTATCTTCATTTAGACAGCATCTTGAATGAACATGTTTGGTTTTTAAAAAAATAATTAACTTAGCTATTATTAAAAATATAAGATCAAATGTTGCATTTAGTGTAAGTCCAAAACAAAGGAAGCTGTGAACGGTTACCATCTGCTGTCACAGGGGGTATGCACGACTTTATTTATACCTGGTGCCTTCAGTAGCAATGGTATACGCTTTTTTATTTTTGTATTTTTCAAAGTGAGATACTTTTAAAAAGTGAAAACAGATATAAATAGAACATTTGCTAAGAAACATTTTCAAAAGACACATACAAACCAACAACTTGACCAGAGGCCTTTTAGTAGCTCAGCAATATATACAAAATTTCTGTTACTTGCAACAATCACTCATGAAACCGTAGGTTCCAATTTGCATAAGTTTACCACTGCAAGAAGTACCAGCATTGTTTACGACTAAAATGACGGGAGCATTCCCATGACAGATTGTAGGGAGAATTCTGCGGTACTGAATAATTATTTTCACTGAACAAATGTAGCATTTTGTCAAGTTTACACCTCTATCTGACCAATAACACACTATTTCCTGCCATATAAAGTTGATGAAAGGTTTGTTAAACATTTTTAACTGTATGTTATCTTTAAAACTTCTTTCCAATGCAGTCTGTAAAAAATAATACTTACAAATTCCATACAGTGATGCACTACAGAACAACGTTTGCATAAGTTTTCTGTAAAATATAGTCTACATCAATTTAATTGACAACAGTATCAACACTAATTATGAACAGAAGTTAAAATCTAAAGCCAGTAGGCTTTTTTTTTTTTAAAGGAATCCTAAAGTTAAGCTCCTAACTGCATATTTAGACACCCAAACAGTCCTGATTTTCATGGGTTTTGAGCACCCAAAAGTTTCTATGTAAAGATTCACAGAAACTTCTTTGCATTTACCACCACCCCTCTTGCCAAGTAAACAAACAATGTAAGGTTTTTCAAAACTGATATATTTGTAAAAGTATTTTTATTATTTTATTTTATACAGTGGATTTATTTTTATTTCAAATGTGTCCATTGACTGTCAACAGAACATAACATATTTTAGAAGGATTTGTGACTTTCAGACAGCAGTCAGAAGATACACAGACACTGCATTGCTCAAACATGAAAAGCTACCACCACTGTAGTATTGGGAGCTGCATCAACACTTATAATTAAGATTTCATATGTGTTTACATTGTAAAACCCTGTAACTTTCCAAAATTTTCACTTTGTTGGCTGATTTTTTCCAAGCCTGAAATTCTTCTTGGAATTTGACGCAAAACCAATTCAAAATTTAACTGTACATGGAGAGTTAAAACCAATGAGCTTTTTCCATAATTACAAAAATAATTATTCTTGTGTTTTGCTGAGTTTTAAAATGATCTACAGCAGGAACAGTTAGAACTACAGGAGATTCAGTATGGAAATAGCTAAATAACTCTCATTGAAAAGTCTTCCAATGAGAACTGATACTAATTTCATGGAGTGCAACTTTCAAAGATTCACAGCCCTTAGGCCTAGATCCTGCAAAACGTTGCATGTGATTAAGCATGGTAGCCCCACTGAGTCCACACATGTAAGTCCTGCAGGATTGAGGTCTATACACAATCTGTACATTTTGCAAGGGGATTTGTTTTCAAGCTTACGAAGTGAACAGCTCAGAAATGCTGAAGTGTATCTGAGTATAACGTCAATTTGGCTGTGTGTTGAAAGCATATTAAAGGCGTGCATTGGCTTGCAGGATCACTTGGTTCAGACAAGAAGGGAAGTTTAAAATGAGCAGCAAAATCTCTACTATGAGGCACTTCAGGAAAAGCATGTAATAATACACAAATTTACAATTTAAAGGCTGAGATTTGGGGCTGATTCTCTAACTCGTCTCCAGGACTTCTAGCTATATATTTTAGGAACCTGAGGTCAGTATCTGATATAACATAATATAAATGCTGCAATTCCTAGGTATGGGGCTTATGATGAAGATTAAACCCAAACGTTCAACTTCAACTCTGAATTTCCTAGTTGAAATAATATTGGCTTCACACCATTCCAACAGTTTTTGATGGCTGATTATTTCTAGTCCATCATGTGGTGCTATCCTATATGAATGTCTTGAAAAAAAATGACATTACATCAAAATGACAATTGCCCAGTTTGCAGATGATTTGTCTCTTGCGGATATACATTTGGTTTAGGTTTCCACTGCAATACTGAAGTTCCTAAAATAGGTCACACAGATCAATTGCTCTTGTAATCTGAAACCCAAAAGAGCAAGTAATATCTAAACAATGGGACAGGGGTGGCCCTGTGCTTAAATAGGGTAGCAGCAGAAAACCAGGAGACAGTCAGCCTGGCTACCTCTAATCTCTCGAAAATTATTATCTTGTTCAATTTCTGCTTTACATCAGCAAATGGGTTACAACAACAACAATCCATAGGGAAAGTCTAAAGGTAAAGCATAATTCAGAACTACCTTGTTAATAATGTAATTTACATATTTTATCACAGATGTTTGTTCTATAACAATATTTCTACTAGCAGTAACAGAAATATATGTTACAATGAACATTGTATTTTAAAAATAAACACAAAAGTCAAGCCCAATGAAGTTTGGCTATGAAAAATATAATCCCTGTAAAAAGATGTATGTGTATGTTCCAAAAGTCAGTTCTTGTTTCTACGTATGAGGACACAATACGGAGCACAAGGACCTCTGCCAACAAAATTATTCAAATTCCAAATTAAATCCATAACCATACTTCAGAATTCTCTTATTTTAAATCACATTCCTTTCCTTCATTGTGGTGTCCTTCAAAGTAAATAAGGCATGAAACTTTAAACACTAAGCAAATGTACTCCTAAAGTGTTTATTATGTATTTCTCCAAATAGCTAGTGAACATTCAAGTATTTTCTGTTTGGGGAAAGCCAAAAAATAAAATTTGAACACATGCCAGCAAAATTTATATTAACCACTGCAAAGACATTATGGAGACTTGACATTTGATTATTTATCATTTGTATTAAGATGCAACAGCTAATATATATTATTGCCAGATTTATAGCAGAAAATATTTCATTTTACACAGTATCAAACTGACAAAAACTTAAACACATTTTAAAAGTACTTTCTCATACAATAAGAAAGGTTATTTTGGAATGAAACATTTTTCATTTTATAATTCTTACTTCATTAAGCATATTTTTATATATATTGCACAAGATTCAGAAATTATCTCACTGATGTTGATTTTTATTACTCTCAGTTCACCCTTCAAATATTACAATTTTAAAAATATATTCTGCATTTGATCAGTTTAATTTTTTTTTCTATTTTATAATATAAAGGTAGGCAGAGATTTGGAGGTATTTAACTCAGTTTCAACTTAAGTCTACAGAGAACATTTTGCAATATTGTTCTTTAAAAAGACCAGTTCAAAAAGGATCTAGAAGATTTTGTAAAAACATATGCTGGATCGGCCTTTTTTAAGAAGTGTGCAATTGTTGCCAGCATTTTGATTTTAAATTTAGTTTTACTAGACAGAGGATGGCAAAATTAGGGCCTAATCCTCGTAAATTACTTAAACACTCTTAGTTTTTCCACTAACTTTAGTAGCACTGAGAACACTTAGTATCTTTTAGGATTGGGTCATTGTTTATTTTGCTATACATTAAAAATTTAGCATTGTACCTAAACCAAACTCTAGAACTGTACATAAAACATATTACAGCTTCAGAATACATTATATGTTTTCTAAGGCCAAAAAATACAATCTTTATCAGATAAAAATCAGTGTAATGGTTACTTAAGTGTGTAGGTAGAATCAGTCTATGAATTGCTAAAATATAAAATTTTATGACAGAAGCTGCTTTATCTAATAGATTAATTGAAATAGAAATTTAGGAACTTTAAATGGGAAAAGTACAGTACATTTTGATTTAATGGTAATAATGCATATATTTAGCTTTTGTGAGTCTTTTAAATGTCTTAGCAGAATAGATTAGTTTGCTACCTATGTCTACGCAAACTATAAAGACATTTTATGAGAATGTGCTGTAAGCAATGATTATTAAAGGGCTCAAAGAACATGTCCTGAACTCTAGACCAAATAAATGGAAGATCTCTCCTACTCAAAACATTCTAAATTTTCAGCTCTACTAGTCTGCATATATCACACACACTCTCTCTCTTTGGCAACAAGCACATTCAAAAAAAAAAAAAAAAAAGCAGCAACATCTGATTTTAATAGAGCGTCCCAATTTGTTTTTTTTCATGTTTGTTGTCCAACTCTAATCATAACTTTCCTTAACTTTTATATTTTCACACAACCATCCAAAACCTTACTTACTAAAATACAAGTCCCACAACAATTGTGGGGGATGTTTTGCTTGAGAGATAAAAGCAAGCTGGTCAAAGTATGTATTTGCAATAATTGGCCTTTACTTCTGCTGTTGAAAACACTCCATTAGCAACATTTCAGTAAAGGCATTAAACTACATTTGTATATTTTTGTAAGAGTTATTTTTCTTTCTCCTCTGTTCTCACAATTTAAACTCATTTAATTTAAAATATTCTTGACTCAAGTAGGTTTTAAAATATGACAACATTTCCAAACCCATTTAACACATTCAGTAACAAAATGTTTTGGTTTTTTCCTGAAGTTCATTAGGAAATTTTTAATCCAAATTTACACACTCCGGCCCCAATCTACAAAGATTTGCACATGAAGATGCTTAACTTGACTTCAATAGAACTAGTCACAACACATGGAGAAAAGCATGTAAAGAAAATGGGACTATCCACAGCATATAAAGTTAAGCACGCGTTTAAATCTTAGCAGAATCAGAACTTAACATAGCAAAATACTGAAGTGGCCATTTGTTCCCATTGAAGTCAGCAAGAGCAGGGATCACCACTTAACTGTTGCTTTAGGCATAGTTTCTCAACCTGTGGTACGTGTACCCATGCGAGACACAGGCAGGGGATACCCAGGGAAAAACTGAGTGAAGAGGAAGCAGGTGGCAGATGCCAACTTCTGGGGAAACCGGGCAGCAGCAGCCCACTTCCCACTCAGTTCCAGGTCCCAACTGGGCAGCGGGTGGCAGCCACCACAGTCCTGGGAAACCAGGCTGCATCTGCCCCCTTTCCACCCTGTCACAGCTCCCAGCTGGGAAGCGAGCAGCAGCCGCTGGCTCTTGGGGGAGGCGGGCAGCAGCCCCCCGCTTCCCGCCTGGTCCCAGCTCCCAGCTCCGGCTCCAAGCCAACAGACAGACTCCAGTGCCTGGCTTGAAGATGGGAAGCAGTAGCCTCCCCACATCTCTGGATCCCAGCTGGTGCGGAAGCCTCCTCTGCCCCAGCTGTGACTGGGTGGCAGTCGACCACCTCCTGGGCTGGCAGCCCAGCGGCAGCCCCCTCCCTGGCTCAAAGCCCAGAAAACTTGTCAATTTCACATTCTAGCTGAGCAGTGAAATTGACAACTATGACAACCCCAGATTTTTCCAGTTACCCTCTTTTCCTCTCTCATCCTCCTTCCCTGTCTCTCTCTCACCCCTTTCTCCTCTCAAATCTCTGGCAAAAAATTTGGCACGGTGCTTTACATTCCCCACCATTGGCATGCCGCTCAAAGCCTCCTAGTTTTGGCCAACATAACCTCTAGCCCAGATACATACTTGAGTTGTGCACCCCTGGTGTAAAGGTGGTACCCTTACTCACACTAGATCTGACATTTGTCATACCACGGCCTTATATACTCAGCCCTTCTTCCAATGTATGGTTCACATTAGTCTGTAAATACAAAATCCCATGGAATATTGAGTGTTGGGGTACTTATTAACATTTTCAGAAGTTAGGGGTACTTGCTACTTAAAAGGTTGAGAAACTTCGCCTTTAGGCACCTAAGTCCAATGGTTAGGGGGCACTGGCATTTACAAAACCCCCGCTCCACTGCCACTTAACTCTATAGACACCTGAGTTTCCATGGTAAAGTCCCCTCGGTGCATAAATTTCTGTTAGTGTGAATGTGCACAGCCACCTCAGTTCTGATACTGCCAAGCAGCTCAGTGCCTAGGTTATATCTAACTCCTGATGGCATTCACCAAGTAGGGTCTCCCCCTGCCTACTAAGCCCATAGGCCCCCACCCGGTGATGTTGGTGCCTCCCTGTTACTCGATACCGCAGTGGCTGGAGCACTCACCCACGATGTGGAAGTAGCAGGTTCAAACAGTCACTGGAGAAGGAACTATAACCTGGGTTTTCATATCCCAGGTGAGCGCCATCACCACTGGGTTACAGAGACAATTTGTCTCTCTGGAGTAATTATATTTCAGTATTTATACGAAGTGAAACAGCTTCAAATAGAGAGATTGAGAGAGACCCACCGCAGAACACCCCGTACTCCAGTGGTTAGGGCACTCATGTGATTTGGGGGATCTGGGCTGAAGACCCTGCTCCACATCCCTCTCTCTGGCCTGGACGTAAGCACCTAACTCCCTGAAGAGGGTAGGATTCAGGCCAGCCTCTGCCTTCTGTTTTTGCTACCGTCTAGCTTAGCTCAGCTTGCTGGCTGCGGTGAATTCCTTTTGCAGGCATCCAACTCTCCCTATGCATTGCACAGGAAGCCTAGGAGCCTAGCTTGGGACTGTAAAGTCTACTTGGTAGAGGGTGCCTAAAAGTTAGGCTGAGTGTTTTAGAGCCGATGGGCATGTCTATACTGCCCCACAAGTTAGACTACGTGGGCGTGAATAGCAGTGTGGACTAAATGCCGCCCTGTACCTATCCTGTGCAGGCACGAATTTAAAGTTCCCTAGTTTGCACGAACATAATCCTGCTGGAAGAGGATTACATTAATACAAACTATGGACAATCAAATCTGTGCCCACGGCGTCCATGCAGGGGAGTTACTGAGCAGCATTTTGGTGCGCACTGTTATTCCCACCCCCGAAGTCCAAACTGTGGGGGAGCGTAGTCATTCCTTAATCCCCCCACTTTATAAATCCACCCTCAGGAGTTTAAACAACTGATTTCAAAGGCAGAGATTGTAACCTAAAACTGTAACACAACCTGGTTACAGAGGGCGTGTGACATATGGCCCACAAATAAAAATGGTATCGTATGAAAAAAATATCAGCAGAAAAGAAAATGATTTTACTTTTAAGATATCATTACCAAGCATCTTTTAGCCTATGAAATTCTGCATCAAAACAGATATAAGTAATTGTACATTGGCTTTTGAATTTATAATTTTACAGCTACTGTAACTACTAGTATCATTTAAACAAGCAAAACTGTCACTATTTATGCTACTGTGCTCAGGGCATTCTTTGAAAAACTACACTGTGTAAACCTTCGTCACAAGTATTTCAAAGGTATATTTAATATAATCAATCTCTAAAGATACGATCTTGCAGGGAGCTAAGGGTTAAGATGCTTTCTCCAAACTGATGGAACTTAAACCTTAAGCAACAAAAAAAGATGCAAAGTGCCAGCCAGGCTGCTCCTGGATATCATACACATCACCATGTAATTAAAAAAATGGTATCTTCTGAACATTCGCTTCAGTTCTTTGGCCACTGTGGTTAATAAAGGTGCTGTACACCAGACCTCTGTGAAATAAGCTATTGTTCCATCTATCCTTCAGATATCAGTGATGCTAGTCTGGTATATTTCTTTGGTCCAATCTTTCCTCCCGGTCAAGTCCAGCTCAGAGTTCTACATTTTTGAGGCTTTTGCTTTGAGCACTTTGGCACACCTATGTGTGGCTGCAGCATATGATATCCTTGGCACAACTTCTGCCTCCATGTTCTGCTACCTACTTTGGCAAATGTAGTAGTGGGGACACCAGCACCATTTTACTTCAATGCACAAGTGTTTTTTGTGGCTTCAGCATTAGCTTTGTTCTTAGCACAATGACCCTTAAATTAAGGTTTCAGTGCCTCGGTTTCTATTACATGGCCTTAAAACTATTGGCACATCAGCACCTGCTCTGCAGTTTTTGTGCCAAAATTCTAATCACTTCCCCATTCAAATTATACTGACCATGCAAGTGCCAAACGTGGCATAGGAGCTACTTCTAGGTTTCCATACTCAGGGAATCTGATTTCCCCAGGAATAGCAGCTACTTATAAATGTCTGGAAACAAGACATTTTTTATGTTAAGGACTTTGATTCCAACAGGTCGTTCTAGTTCCAACAATCAGGCCAAGGTGTTTTACACACACAAAGAGGAAGGCATCGCTTCATGCCTTGTGTCAGGAAGCCCTAAGCATGTGGAAGTGAGCTCTGTCCCACAAGACATTTCTGGCAGGGAAGGAGATAATCACAGATTGACAAGCAGTCTTTGAATCACAGAAGAGCATTGCAGATCTTTCCTTTGAGGGGAACACTGGAGGTGGATTTCTTTGCCATATATCTGAAAATGTTATCTTGTTCATAATACCAAAAAAAGAGCAGGTTAGCAAAGGATGCCTTCTTCACTCACTGCAAAAATGAAGCCTTACCATCACTCCCTCTGGCAGCAAAGGCCCTGACAAAGCTAGGATGACACAACGACTCAGTTATCTTACTGGGCAGCCTTGTACTGATGGATGTACTGGGTGCAGTTAGTTTGAAAGTGATTATCAATGTTTTTCGTATTCCTGCCTTTATTTTATTTTTTTTTAAGTACAAGAAACATCTTTTTTAAAAACCAGTAGACTCTTTCAAAACAATAGAAGCATTTTAAGTGCAACTACTTGAGACCTATGGTTCTCAACGACTTAGCAAATGGCCAAAAGTGTCCTATCAAGAGCCTGGCCTCAAACCATCACGCAGCCCTTCAGGTGAATTGGACTTTGGGCACACAAGGTACTACCTAGCTCATGGATCGACTTCTTACCAACCAGTGGTCCAGGTACAGAAAAAGTTGTTCTGATTTCCTCAGGAACGTGGCCACCACTGCCATGCACTTTCTAAAAATACATGGACTCACAGTTAGGCCAAATGGCAGAGCTTCAAACTGATAACAGGATTGGTTGACCATAAATCTGAGGAAACTCCTGTGGCTTTGATGTATTGCTACATGAGAATTGGCATTCTTTAAGTCCAGAACAGCATACCAGAAGCCAGAATCCAAGAAGGGGATAAAGGAATCTAGAGTGACCATGCAAAACTTAATTTTCTTAAGGTATCTGTACAGCTCTTGCAGGTCTAGTATGGCCTGAGACCTCCTTTTGACGTTTGAATCAGGAAATAGCATGAATAAAAACCCTTTCCCCTACACAGAAGACAAATGTCCTCTATGGCTCCAACAGGAGAGATTATCCCTCCCATAGGAGGCTCCCCTCTTCAGAGTGGTCCCCAAAAAGGGATGAGGGAGTTGGGAAGAGGGTGAGAAGGAGGAATAGGAACCAGCTGAAGAGTGCATCTCAATTCCATTTAAGACTCACTGGTCTGTAATAATGAGTCCAAGCACTTAGGAAGTGGGGTAGCCTGCTGGTTAAAAAAAAAGGGGGGTTCCAGGGAGGATGGAGCTAGGCTGTTTTCAATGGTAGTAGATGACAGAACAAGGAGTAATGGTCTCAAGTTGCAGTGGGGGAGGTCTAGGTTGGACATTAGGAAAAAGTTTTTCACTAGGAGGGTGGTGAAGCATTGGAATGGGTTACCTAGGGAGGTGGTGGAATCTCTATCTTTAGAGGTTTTTAAGCTGTGGCTTGATAAAGCCCTGGCTGGGATGATTTAGCTAAGGTTAGTCCTGCTTTGAGTAGGGGGTTGGACTAGATGACCTCCTGAGGTCCCTTCCAACTCTAATATTCTATGATTTCTGTTTGTATATCTAGCTTGTAATTTGCAGTCCTCAAGGGAAAATTACTTACCTGTAGTTTTGCTCTCCTGAAGTATTCTTATGATAGGCCAAAATAGCTGTCTAAAAGTATGTCTTCACTGCACTAGGAATGAGCCTTCCAGCCTGGGTGGACAGGTTTATGCCAGCTTGGCTCAAGCTAGCACTCTAAAAAGAGTAGTGTAGATGTTGTGACTCAGCGGAGATTCAGGCGAGCTACCAAACTCAGGCCCATAGTGTTAGGTGGGCTTAACAGCTCTCAAGTGTCATGTCTAGTATGCTTGTTTAGGTACCATCTTCTCTGGAGTTGTGATATAGGTCCTCAGCGTTGAAAGATACCATTCCTCCCTGGTCTTCTGACTAGGGTTTGTCATCTGAGTCAGAGGTTGGATTCTGTGTGTCTTGGCCTTAAGATAGAAGCTGTTGCTCTCCTCCAGCCGAGATCCTGTGTCGGCTTACGTGCATGGAGCCTTGGTTCGGGAGAAGCCGGTGCCCTATCAATGGTCATTTTGGAACTGTGCGGGTTTTCTCCCACTACCATATCCTGTCTGCACTGTCCTCCCTTCAGATCTCCCAGTAGAAGTAGAGAAAGATTGTGTGAGGAGCCACAAAAAGTCACCCTGGTACCAAATTGAGTTCTGAGTGAGAGGAAGCTGCTCCATTTGGTTTTTCATTGGAGGAATTATCTGAAGCTCCATCTGAACTGACTTTGTTCCTCCTCCTCATCACTGGATGCGGTGGTAGTGCCTGGTGTGTCCTCTCCTCTCCAGGATGATTACGGGGCCTATGAGAACCAGCTGAAGAGGGTGGCTTCCTCTCTGGAATACAGGTGGAAGTAGTTCAGGAGAGTTTGCATGGAATGATAGATGTTTAAAAGTAGGGCCCTCCTGAGTGGCTCACCCCATAAATGAGGCTATTCTGGACCCCACAAAGGTCTTTTGGCAAATGCCATCTCCTTTGCTACATACAGCCAAAAGGACTGAGACCATTGCTCCTTGTTCTGTCATCTACTACCATTGAAAACAGCCTAGCTCCATCCTCCCTGGAACCCCCTTTCAGGTAGTTAAAGGCTGCTATCAAATCCCCCCTCATTCTTCTCTTTTGCAGACTAAACAAGCCTAGTTCCCTCAGCCTCTCCTCGTAAGTCTTGTGCTCCAGCCCCCTAATCATTTTTGTTGCCCTTTGCTGGACTCTCTCCAACTTGTCCACATCCTTTTTGTAATTCATCCAAAGAAAGGATTTGAGAATTCTTTACATTATGGATCAATAAACAAAGTTTTAGGGACACTGAACATGGAAAAATCAACATTATTGTTAACAGTAAGCAGATTATTTTAACATTGGTATGACTAAAAACTAAAAGTCTTTTCCACCAGTAAAAACAGACAAACATGGCTACCCTTCTGGAACTTTTCTACCACTGAATACCTGACAATAGAGTTTGGTTATGTAGCATGATACTCCATTCCTCCCACCCACTCCAAGCTAACAATTCTAGTAATTTTTTTAAAAATGTCTATTTCCTGTAATTTTGGTTACCTTAGTGTACAATTATTTTACATTTTTATGATGCCACTGGGGTATCATTATAATTATTTTTTATGCATTTAAACCTAGGAAAGTAAATGTAAGTAACAGTTTCTCTTAAGGAGAGGCTGTGTCTGAACAAACACAATCTTTCTTTATAGCAATCTAGAGATTTATTTCCCCCTGTAACCATAGAAATTAATCTTGAGCGTAGACAGAATAGCGTAAAAGACCATCTAGTTAATGAAAATCAGAACACTGCTATTGCAAATGAGGGTTGGTATTTTTTCTTTAATTGAACAAAAGTTCTGTATGTAGCCATACGATTTTACTTGATGGGCTGCTTCTTACAGCTTAATTGTACTCAAATAACCATTTTCAACAAAGCATTCAGATTTCTATGCATTTTAATTTTACTCTAAAAGGGCGTCAATCAGAAAGAAAAAAGTAATTAAAAAAGGTTATGCTCAATAAGAGAGTTCATTTAATGATGTCAAGTAGCCAAGAAAAATCACAATTACACTGTGAGGTTAGTGAGAAAACAGCACACAAAAAAGTTTTATAAGAGCTTTTCATACAACAATTAGCTTAAGTATGACAGACAAAAAGCAGCCACAACTTGAGCTTCATATTTATGTCAGCATGACTAAAAAATGACAGGACATTAAGAAAAACAATTTTCACTATGCAATAAAAGAATTTACGAAGTTTCATGAAGCAGTTCTGTAAACTACAGAGGCACAACAACAATTAGCACAACGTCACTTAAGATGAAAGGAATTACTTTTTTATAGCTTGGTTAAATGAGAACTAAAGAGAACATAATTATCTATTACTTTTCCAGCAAGGAGAAATGAAAAGTAATTGTTTAGGTTCATGCAAGAGAGCACAGATAGGTTATAAAATCAGAGAAAGGAAACTGTAGTCCATGGGCATATCTACACTACAAACTTAACTCAACCCATGTCAGGTCAACTTATAACCACTGCAATAATTACTGCGGTAGTTCATGTCCAGACTGTCCTCCTTCTGTCAGTGGTGTACACCCTCTCCAGGAGTGCTTCCACTGACTTGAGAGGGGCAGTGAGGGTGGGCTAAGAGCCTTGTCTCTCAGCTCCACAAGCAGCTCCCACACCCCCAGGAGCCTGGGTTTCCAGCTCCCTACTGGGAGGATGGCCGCCCACCTGAGCTCTCAGCTCTTGCTGTCATTCTTGTCAATTTCACGGTTCTGTGCTGGAGCCAGGGGGGGATGGGGACCTCCAGCTAGAGCCTGCTGGGAGCCCTGCTGAATGGAGGCTCCTGGCTCCCTGCTCCCTACAGGGAGCACAGGCTCCCAGTGTGGAACTTCTGTGCAGCAAGGCTCTCAGAAGGGAGCCCAGGAGACAGCTAGACTCTAGCTGAAACACTCCACCCACCCAAGCTTTCTTGTCAATTTCACAGCTCCATGCTGGGACAAAATGACAAGAATGACAGCCAACAGTTGATGTAAGTAACCAGCAGTGCCTATAGGGACACTGTGTCACCCTAGCTACATTGACAAGCCCTACGCCTCTTATGGAGGTGGAGTTATGATGTCAGCGTAGTAGGGTGCTCACATTGACGGGATCAAGGCTGTAGTGGGTATGCTAACATAACTAGGTCAACGTAAGCTCCTTTATGTCGACCTAACTCTGTAGTATAGATCGATCCCAAATACCAGGAAAATATTCACACTGAGAGATATTAGATTGGAATAGTTTCCCAAGGGAAGTGGGGAAAGTCACTTAAATTTGACTGGAAAAGCCCTGGAAAATATACAATAGGGAATAATTTTAAACTAAGATGCAGCTGTCCCCAGTAGTCTTTTTCCATTTCTAATTGATATGGATTTTATGATCAAGTCTATTATATGTAGGATTACAAGGATTAGATTTTTGTCGATCAGTGTTGCACCCTCAGGCCTGGTCTACACTGGCAATGGAGGTTGACGTAACACCACTTACATCGACCCGCTAAAGTATGTGTCTCCACTGGCATGTAAGTTCCATCAGTTTAAAGCGTGGTAAAAGCTGACCTAATAAAATCAACTCTGCAAGTGGCGTAACGCTGAACTCGAATTCCATGCGTTGAATTTGTGTCAGTGTAGGCAAAGCACAATGTAAATCAATGCCATTGGCCTCCAGGAGGTATCCCATAAAGCCCCGTTGTGACTGCTCTGGACATTCATGCTCTGCTGTAACATGGCCACAAACAGGAAATAGCTCCTCCCCTCAAGCCCTGGGAAATTTTGAATTTCCATTTCCGGTTTAGACAGCGTGGAAAGAGCTTTGTAGCTGAACTGTTCAGGGCTATTGCACAGCTCAAACGTGCTCCATCTTGGAGAAAACCAGAGGTCTTTGATCTCATCGGTCTGTGGGGCGAAGAATCTGTTCTGGCTCAGCTACGAGCCAGCAAAAGAAATTCAGTTATATACGAGAAGATATCTTGTGGCATGTTGGAGAAAGGAGCACAACAGGGACACGCAGCCATGCTGCATTAAGATCAAAGAGCTGAGGGAGTTATCAGAGAACTAGGAATGCTAACAGCCATTCTGACTCCTTGCTCAAATGTGCTGCTTTTATGAGGAGCTGCATGCGATTCTCGGCAGTGAACCCACCACTGTGCCACCACACAGCATCGATACCTCCGAAGAATCTCAGTCCAGGACAAATGAGGAGGACTCTGTGGATGAGGAAGATGCAGATGGGGAGAGCGGGCTGTCCATTCTCCGACAATCAGGACCTGTTCGTTATCCCAGGACACTCCAGCCACACACAAGATAGTGGAACTGATCTAGATGCAGAGTAAGGCATATCTGGTGAGTGTGTGTGGCAACATTTTTTTTTTTTTTTGTTTGCGGTTATGCCCTTAGTCCAGCTTCTTAAAAGGAGTTTGTGTTTTTGAGGGGAGGGTCTCACTGGGTGGTGGCAAACTTCAGTGGAGGGTTACTCCCGGAACACACTAAGTATGCAGAGGTATGCTCCGAGAATCCTCTGTAGATATCTCAAGGAACCTTTCATGTAGGTAATTGGTTAACCTTTTCAAAAGATTTCTGGGAAGGTCAGCCTTATTTCTTCTCCTACAATAGGATACTTTTCCCCGCCATTCTGGTATTAAATGAGCAGGCATCATTGCAGAACACAGCATAGCAGCGTAAGAGCCAGGCCTGTACCCCAATGCTTGCAGCAAATCTTCCCTTTCCAGCTGCATTACCCTCAGGAGACTGATATCACACATGGTCACCTAGGGAAGATGGCGCAAATTTAAAGTACCCAACCAATTCAGTCACTCCATTTTATTCCTCTGTTGTGGATAGGGTCCCTGGGCTCCTCCCCAAAACCATTCCTAGTCCTAATACTGTTGCAATGGGCATTTTGGGTTGGGACACTGGTTGCCCTATGTTTTCTGCTGCTGCAATTCACCCACAGTGTCCTATAATCTGTCCTGTCCACCTCCTCCCAAACCAGTCTTTGGCATGGTACAGGGGAGCCCAGTGATCCCTCTCCTTACTGAAGTGTGGATTGTGGATTTTAGTGCTAATGAAGCCTCTCTCTAACAGATGCAAGGGTCCCTTGCTTACCATGTCTGTAACGCCAGTCCCACCCTTACGAGATGTACAGAATGAAATGTGGGTCTGGCTTAGCCTTGTGAACATGAAGGGGAGTACTTTTTATATTGTAACATTTCCTTCTCTACTTTGGGTCAGCTAACAATGGCAACTTTGTGCTTTGCTTATCTTACAGTAGACACCTCGGCCTTTGGCCCCCCTTGCCGAACTCCAGCTGAAAGACTTTCCCAAATTAGGGAGCAGAAAAAAATGCGGGATGACATGTTCAGTAAACTAATGAGCACCTTTTGCAGCTGCTGACACAGAGCTCAGAGCCTGAAGGATGTCCTTGTCTGAAAAACTAGACATGGACATGGACCACAGAAGATCTGCACAGGAGCAGGAGCATGATATGCAACAGGAGATGTTGAGTATTATGAGGGGTCAGTCTGACATGCTGAGGCGTCTGGTAGAGATCCAGGAAGAGCAGCGGCAGGACAGACTCTCTCTGCAACCCCTCCAAAACGCTCTGCTGCCTACCGCTATGTTATCAGCCCCCACCCCAAGCGGTCTAGGAGGAGACTGAGCTGGGTGCAGTATGTGCTGCACTCCGCACTGGTGGAGGTGAACAGAAGGATACAATGGCCCTTTGCCTGATTGCTTGCACAGTGACACTTAATGTTAAGTTATCCTCCTTTAAAATGAGTTACAAATAAAACTTTGTAGCATTAACAATATCTGGCTTTATTAATTCATAACTTGGGTGGGGAAAAAAGGGGAGGGGACCGCTGGAGCAAGGGTGGGGGATGGAAATTAAAGGCACAACACAAACATCCATTATTGTAGTTCATTGCAAAACCAGTTTTTCAATGCTTCCCGAAGCCGAAGTGCTTCACGGTTGGCTCTGAGCGTAGTACTGGAATCTGTCTGCTCAAAATTTTCAGCCAGCCTATCAGCCTCCACAGCCCAACCCTAGGGGAACTTTTCCCCCTTCGTTTCACACAAATTATGAAGCACACAACACACAGATATAACTGATGGGATTTTCTTTTCACTGATGTCAAGCCTAGTAAGCAGACATCTCCATCTGGCTTTTAAACAGCCAAATGCACATTCCACCACCATTCTGTACTTGCCTGTTATTGAAACCCTCCTTCTCAATGTCCAGGTGCCCAGCGTAGGGCTTCATTAGCCAAGGGAGCAAGGGGGAGACAGGATCCACCAGGATCACTACTGGTATTTCCATATACCCAATGTTTTTGGGCAGGAAAGAAAGTGCCCGCCTGCATCTTATTGAACAGACCCAAGTTCCTAAAGATGCGCGTGTCATGCGCCTTTCCAGACTACCCCCACACTGAGGTCAGTGAAACATCCCCTGTGATCCACAAGGGCCTGCAACACTATTGAGAAGTATCCCTTCCAGTTTATGTACTCTGCGGCAAGGTGCTCAGGTGCTAGGATAGGGATATGTGTGCCATCTATTGTCCCCCTAGCCCACAGTTTCCTATTGATGGCCCTGCACACTTGCATCACAGCAGCTCCAACAGTGGATTTACCGACTCCGAATTGATCTCCAACTGACTGGTAGCAGTCTGGGTTGCCAGCTTCCACAGAGTGATGGCCACTCACTTCTCCACTGTCAGAGCTGGTCTGAAGCAAGTATTCATGTGCTTCAGGGCTTGGAACAGCTCCGCGCAAAGTTCAAAGAAAGTAGCCTTTCGCATACGAAAGTTCTGCTCATCATCCCATATCGTCATACGATGCAATCCCACCAACCTGTGCTTGTTTTCCGGGACCAGAACTGGCGCTCCACGGACTGAAGGTGATGCATGACAGCCTGCATCAAATAGGAATTGTTCCACTCTATGGCTTGTAACAGGGCAGCCTCAGTAACATCGCTATTTTCCATGCTGCGGCTCCTCTCTCACCTTTGAAAATACTGCAGGATAAGCCGGGGGGGTATTTGTGATGCTCACAATGATAGTGCAGAGCTGATTGGGCTCCATGTCTCTCCAGCAATGGCATGCGAGCGGCATAGAAAAACGACACGAAAAAATGTTTGCAGTTTGTTTGGGACAAGAAGGGAGGTGGAGGGAGCTCGTTGCACCATGGGAGGACAACAAGCTTCCCAAAAGCCTCTGCAGCTAGTTGCACTGTGGGATAGCTACCCACGGTGCACTGCTTTGAATATTGACCCAAGTGTGGCGAGTGGGGACACAAGAGCCCGGCGGAAGGAGCATGGTGTGATCACGCTCCTGCGACTTCTAAAATTCAGTGGGTGAAAGTCGATTTAAAGTAAACCGATTTCAGTCTGCAGCGTAGTCATACAGATTTACTTATGTTGACCTAAGCCCCAGTGTAGACAGCACAAAGTTGACAAAAGGATTGTTCCATCAACCTAGCTACTGCCTCTTAGGGAGGTAGATTATCTATAGTGATGGGAAAACCCTCCCATTACTGTAGCATCTACAGCAGCTGTGCTGCTATAGTGTTTTAAAACATACCCCTGGGTGACCTAAGTTACACTGACAGAAGCGCTGGTGAGGATAGTGCTATGCTGGCAAGAGAGCTCCTCCCACCAACATAGCTACTGCCACTTGTTGGGTGTGTTTAATTATGCCATCAGACGAGCTCTCTCCCATCAGCATCGAGCGGCTACATGAGAGATCTTACAGCAGCACAACTGCATTGGTATAGCTGTGCCACTGTAAGCTCTCTAATGTAGACATTGCCTTGGGTTTGTCTACATTGGCGCTTATGCCGGCAAAACTTATGTTGCTCGGTGGGGTGTTTTTTTCACATCCCTAAGCAATAAAAGTTTTGCCAGCACAAGTGCCACTGTAGACAAGTTCTTAGTCTGCAGCCAGAAACAAAGGGCTTGTCTGCACTTAAAACACTACAATGGCACAACTGTGCAGCTGTAGTGCCTCAATGTAGACACTACCTAGAACAACAGGATTGACTCTCCCACTGACATAGGCAATCCAGCCCCCAAGAAGAATTCTTCTGTCAACCTAGTGCTATATATACAAGGACTTAGGTTGGCTTAACTACGCCCTCAGGGACGTGAATTTTTCACATCCTTGACTGACGGAGTTAAACTGACCTAATTTGCTATTGTAGACCAGCCCAAGTGTCACTCATACAAGTTTAACTTTTACCAGTGAGAAAACAAAGCAGTGACATGTTGCTGCCAACTTTTTAACAAGGGCTCCCTCCAAAGTCCTCTCTGTTAGTTATGCATCATACTTTCCTTGGTAAAATAACTTTTTCCTCCTCTCCAGAAAATGCTTGTGTTGTGTGCACACACATGCATTCCAAATAAAATAAATCCATCAATCCTTCCAGTTGCCCTCCTGGCCAAATAACTCTCAGCTCACCATACTTTTCTCTCACAAGAGTATCACAGAGGCTCCATTAGATGGTTTTCCCCACCTAGCACCAAATTTCTCAGCAGTAGTAAGTGGGTCATCTTAAAGCAGCCCACACTTAGAGGGCTACAGTTTACCGGCCCAAACTATGTGCCTACTCTTCCAACATTTATTATTATTTGTTTTGTACTATAGCAGTACCTAAAGGCCTCACTCAAGATCAGGATTCAATTGTATTGAGCATTAGACAGACACATAATAAGAGATCACCCATGACCCAAGGAGCTTATAATCTACAGCCAGACAACCAGGAAGAGAGAGAAGCAGAGAGAAGTGAAGTAACTTGCACGAGGTCACACATTCAATCAATGGCAGTGCGGGGAATACAACATGTTTTCCTGAGTCCTAGTCCAGTGACTTAGTGAGCCACCAGACCAAGCTGCCTCCCACAGTTCAGTTGTGAGAGCACACGCCCAGCCCCAGGGCCACCAGTGAGCACCGCCACTTATAGCGGCATGTACCTTTTTGGTACCTTTTTGCTGAGAATTACTGAAATACCAGGTTCATGCATGGAATGGATGGAGCAAGCCCCTAATCCAGCTCCCTGCTCCAGAAATCCATTTAATATAGGAGTTCTCAGATAGAGAACATATCAGATATTGAACTGATAAGAACAGATACTACACTTGATTTTAAGGCAGGAGGCTCTCATCCAACATTCTACACCCAGGGGCCTCCAAGAAGGAAAAGCTGAAAAACACTGAGTTACCCTCCTTGGTAGCTCAAAAGGTATGCTTCTACTGCACACTCATTATTTAGAAATTACTACATGTGGAAATGGGTAAACACACAGATAGCTGTAAGAGAAATTTTTAAAAAAGATATTTATTTGTTTGTTTATTTTAGTGCACTGCAAAGGGAAGCACTTTGAACAGGGACAGATTTATGAAAATCTGGTCCAAAATATGACAAGGGAAAGATTTTCAGTGGAGCCCAGAGGACACATTTACTTTCACTTTAAAAAACAAACTCAAAAACCTATCAACAATGGAATTACTCTTTTTAAAAATACAGTTGTTCATTTTTGTTCCATCCGCTTCACAAATATTAAGAGTATGTAATTCAAGGAAAAGACGAAACATGCACCAGGCAGTATCTGAATAAAATGTAACATGGTTTCCTACCATAGATTCCATAACCATTTTGTATCATCTACACTACAAACAAAAAATGTGTTACCCCACAGACAACCTGAATTACAACAAACAATCGTGCACTGGCACCAACAGACTGGTAGTCTAGACAGGCCAATAAGTAACCTGGAGACAGTGAGTTGTACACCATGGCCCCTAAATATCTTTTTTATTTTTCTCTAAATACCATAATATCCATCACAATGATCAACCACTTTTAGTTAATAGTCTTAACGTTTAAAGTGTCCCTAATCTTCGGAACTAAAACTACTCTGAGTTGTATGGAGGATGAGAGATCACAAATTTACTGTTTTAGATCGTCTATAGAATCAGGAAGACTTTGCTTTAGTTTACTTTCAGAATAATCTCTTTGCAACTATAAAGGGGTAAAAAAGAAATTTTTAACGAAAGCTGAAGTTCTGTAGAACTATGGAACAAAAAAGAAAATTTAGGTGCATGCCACAGGTTCGGCACCACAAATGTAGGAGGCCTTTTATATTTCTAACTGCTATGATACATATACACTCAACTTTAGGAACTAGAACCACAATTTTGAAACTGGTGCCTAATGTTAGGCTCCTGAATCAAAGTTTTGCCTCATTTTCAACCTTGTTAAGTACCTGCAACTCCTACTGAAGCCAAAGGAGGGGAGCCACAGATACTCAGCATTTCAGAAAAAAAGTTCTTTATAAAGGAGTGGCATATATAATGCTGGCATTTCCTAAATTTTGAGAACTCAACTTTGCAACCTTAATGCTCTTTTAACGTAATTTTGGTGTGTAATACGGGTATATTACAATGGCATTTCCTAAGTAATGTCTTAGGTATTATGTTTTGCTAAAAAAATTAGATATATGAATAATAATCCATTTTTTAATAAAACGTGTCAGACCAAATTACATCACCCAGTTAATGAATGAGCATTGCAATTAACTAATAGAAAACTGGCATCAAGTGACTTTTTCCAAGCTTATCAAGCATACAGAGAGAATACATTTTGAATAACATAGATCCCAAAATATAACCTTCAACATTTATTAGACATCTCACTCTTACCAGTTTTTATTAGACATCTCACTCTTACCAGTTTTTGCTGGCTAATAGTTGTTTGTTTCTAACAAGGAAAGCTACATAAACATGAAAAAAGCCCTATTGTTGCAAAACATTAGAAAAGCGGATTATTCACTGAAGATGCTGAGAAATCATCCCCAGGTTCATTCTTAACTAATTACTTTGCACACCAACTACTAAACAATACTGATTACTACACTGCTATAAATCAGCAACTTAAACTGGATGTGACTATTACTATAGTCATAGCCCTTTCTCTCACTATTTGCATTAAAAAACCGCTGTAATTCATAATAAAATATGTTTGTAAAAGTTATTTCTTCACATTTCATCAGAAGTCTTATGTATGAACGTATGTTATAAACACAATATTTTTTCTGCCACACTTCAGGTTTATCACTTTTCAGTATTGCTATCAGTGTATATGACCTGAATTAAATTACCTTACCACCAAGAGTCATTACTTGTTAGGGTTACATTTTGCATAGTAAGACAGACTCTGTTTGCATATTGTATATCTTCCTTATTGTACAGAAAACTTTCTAATTAATGGTTGCATATATAAGCTACCTCATAATCAGTCAGACTGTTAGGATTGAAATATTGCTATTATTCGATGCAGCACACACCATGTATTTCCAAAGATAAGATAATGAACTGGTCATTTATATACTTTGTGAGCTAATAACAAAAGCTGTCTGACCTAGGACTTGGCAGCCATAGTTCTGTACTTGCCACTGCAATTTGGAGTGGTGGAGCCTGTTCTTTGAGTATGCTAATGTGACTGAATATATAACCCATTTACTCTGGCTATGCGCTTTTATCCAGAATCACACGTGAAACAAACTAATTAATTAAATGATTGAAACTTTTATACTGATTTCTCATCAGTGTCAACCAGCAAATGTGGGTGTGGCAACTGAAATGCCTATCTTGATTACATTTTTCAGGATAAACCAAAAATTATGTTATCAGGATGTAATGTCTATTTATGTGACTGCACAATATAAAATAAGAAAACATTATGACTAGTCAAAATTTAATTTAGTAGAGCATAAATTCTCAATTAAAATCAGGAGAGTTAAAAAAGAGACACCGAATTGTAACAGCTGATTAACAAAAGCTTTTGTTACTCTTAAAATGTGTCATCAATATTGAAAAAATAAGTGGTCCTCATCCTGCAAACTCTTATTACTGGGGTAAGTCTTATTAACGTCAATGGGACTATGCCAGTAGCTGGCACTGAACCATGCAGCAAGAGCTTCCAGGATCTGGAAAATAGGTACAGCTACCACTGTGCGTGGCAACAAAAGCTTCCAGGATCTGGCAACTAGGTAGCAAAATGAATCCTTTAAGAACTATCAAACCAAACAAAAAATAAAATTAGATATAAATTTAAGTTTTAGACTGCGGTCAATTGAGGTCTAGACAAAACCCTACGCTTGTTCACTGCCTAGTCTCCAGTCTGCTCCAAGTTTGAAAAGGTAATTGAACTCCGTCTGTAATTACTGGATTAGACACAGATGGGCTCTGAACATTTCAGGGGGGAAAAGCACTGTTTTGATTCATTTTATGATTGCCTGTAAGGTCGAACTCTTCAAAATGTACTTTCATCTGTTAAATGGTTTCTCAAATTCCCGGGGGTATATCTTCAATAACTGATGTTTTAAGCAATTTGGGCCTATCAGATCCTGTCTTTGAATGTAATAAGCTGCCCATTTTCTAGTATTATAAACGTGCATGTAGGTTAATTGCTACATCTCTTACATATTTTCAAAATTGCACTTTTTTGGAAAACTGAAAATTTTACACAGCAACTGGTATATAGAAACTCTTAGAAATACTATATTTTAGGGTGAAGAATATCTACACAAGAATTAATCAATTATTCATCTAAACCATGAACGCTCTTACAACAGCAATCAGATCATCTCCCTAAAATTCTCTGTAACTGATAAAACTTCTCTTCCTAAAGATGCATCTTAAATACTCTAACACTGAGGTTTCTCTTTCAGTGAACCCCTCCCCTGCCAATCAACACCAAAACTGTGGAATTTGACGTGCCATTAGCTGACCACCACTGTTCACTCTGCTTATATTTCCTGAGTGAAATCCTGTCTTCACTGAAGTTAATGGTAATTCTGCCACTGACTTCAATGGGGCCAGGATTTCATCCTATATCCCTCCCTCTTAACTTTTTGACTGTCTTGTCTATTTAGATTGCAAACTGTTCAGGGAAGGGATTATCTCTCTCTCTCTTATTCTGTCTGTTAGTGCCTAGCACAATGGAGCCCTGATTTTGGTTAGGAATGCTAGCCATTACCGTAGTACGAACAATAAATAATAATAATTTAACAATAACCAATCAGAATATAAAGTAGCAGCAAAGACTGCAGCCTCAAAACAAAGGAAAAGATATTATTTAAATAAACAGGACAGATTTTTATATTTTACTATTAATATCTCAGAAGTTGCATGTCAGCCTTTTTGCTCTATATAATAATCTTCCAACTTCTATACAAATGAGTTGTATTTGAGAAAAAAATACATGTATGTCCTTTATCCTGTGAAGAGATCTGGCTGTGCAGCCCGTTACACTCAAGAAGTTGCCTTTGCAGGATCTGACAGACTTCTCTACATAGGGAGTTATACTGAAATACCTATTTCTAATTAACTCCATGTGTGAATGCTCCTATTCTGGAATTAGGTTGCCTTATTCCAAGGTTATTTTAATCCTTTGGAATAAGGCATTCTGATTCTGGAATAAAACAGAGTTAATCAGGCATAGTTAACCCAATAAAAATGTACACTTTGCCTTATTCCGGATTAATTTTGCTGTGTAAACAAGCCCTAAGAAAGCATTTCATCAAAGATTTAGGCTCTAAGCACCGGTAATAAGGATAATGGCAAATATGTTAATGTAAGCCCTCTTCTGTCTGCATACAAGATGCTGAGAGAGGCTGGAAAGTATGGCATTTTCTCCAGGTAACTTCAAATGTTTAATATTTTAGTCATGCTACTTTCAAATGATTCTTCTCAATAAGGGCCAAACCCTAGTTTTATTGAAGTTAAAGGCATCTACTGCAAAAGCTTAAGTGGAAAGATGCTTCAGAATATGTAAGAATAATCTTCATCATTCAAATTCTATGACAAAAATTAGACCCGTGTTCTAATGCATGGATTGCCACTATACATTACACAAAAGTCCCATTGAAATCAGTAAGATTCTACTAGTATATTTCAGTGGTTAATTTAATTGCTGCACAATATGGATAAAGTAGTTGTTATATCTTAGGAGTTAAAAGGTGTGACTGTGGAAAATGCCCTCATACAAGGAACAAAATTAAACATAAAGCAAAAAAAAATTCAAATATGAAAAATCAAACTATTTCTTTGCTTTCTTTTTTGTAGTCATAGTTATTTAAAAACACTGATTAACACAGACACTTATACTCAGATGTGCACAAATGACTCCTATTGGTGTCAATGGCAACTATTCACATGTAGACTTAGACAATGAATATTTGTAATCATATTATTTCCTAGATCTCTATTGGGTGCTTCTGACTACACTTCATTTATGCATTTATAACTGGAAAAATGTTCACATGACAATTTATATGGGGCAACATTGTTAAAATTAAACATGTAAATATAACCCTTCCCATTTTAGGAACAAAGGAAAAGGCTTCTTTTCAGCTCACCATTCTTAGGGGAAAAAAACACCTTTCTTTTTTTAAAAAAAAAGTGCACTCAAATGATTCTTGTGGCTTTTTTCTGAACCCCTTCCAATTCTTCAACATCCTTTTAAAAGTGTGGACACCAGAACTGGGCACAGTATTCCATTGTCTCATTAATGCGATAGACAGTGGCAACACTACCTCCCTATTTCTACTTGATATTTCCCTGCTTATTTCATTAAACTAGATTTTTTAAATTAAATCTTAGTGTTTAAAAACATAGTATCATTATTTCTGTATCAACTGCTGTGTGTAATGTCTTCAATGAATACTGCTTAAATGGGCCAAGTTCTGTTCTCAAATACTTCCCAATTAAGTAAATAAAAGCACTACTTGCAAATCCCCCCAGTAGAATTTGGCCTAAGAATCTTTGAACACTTTCAATAAATCCTTTAGATAATGAAATCTCCTGTGCTCCAATTTAAATCTACATGATGAAACTCTTTCTCCCTGAATAATGCAACAGAAATTATATTACATATATTATCCAGGCAGATCTATCTAGAGTACATTATAGAATAAAGACTGGAGAAAAAATAAATTAAAATTAATCAAAATTTGTAACTGTCATTTAAAAAAAAAAAAACCTTTGTAACTAAATTCTGAAAGAATATCCCAAGAACATGCACATCTGTTTAATATTACAAGCCAACTGTCAACATCCTAAGTGAAGTTTTAATTTAATATTTTTTCTTTCTTGATGTTTTACCTTTAATCAATGCCTCGTGAGAGTATCAGCTTTCTACAATAAACTGTTAAATATAAAGAAATGTTATTGTAGCATGTTTATAAAATCATAGTTCGAGAACTTTTTATTTTTCTAAAGCCTGACCACAACTTAATTATCTGCAGGACATTCCAAACTCACAATTGCAAGCTCCAGTTCCCAAGCAATTTTAAACAATATCTACTGTACAGGACATAGGGTATTCCAAATACCACAACATGGTTATATTTCCAAAAGTCAGCATTAGGGCCTTTAGACCTGGTTTTTATTCTCAATAAATATTTGTTTCCCCACTAATCTTTAAATGGTTATCATCACATGTTTTTATTTCACATTAGTTTGCTATCCTCAGTATTTTGTTTTTACTATAAAAATAAGCTGGGTTTAGCTATCTTTGCATAATATATTACCTCCAGTTCAAGAGAGTTTTGGAAGATGCCTTTCAACTCCCACCTCCATTGTTCTCACTCTTCCCCAATCAAATAAAAATTAAATACATTCCTAGGCAAAAACTTTGTAAACCTACAGTTTAAGTTTGAAAAAATATATCACTTCAGCCAAAAAACCTCTTAAAAGAATGCTGGGGTTTCCTCAAATGACAGAAACACTAGAAAGCTTGGAAATTCCAAGTTAAGTTACCACTTTACAATAACTTCCAATCTATCTGAAGGTATGCAAATACACACATAATCCAATTACTTAAACAACCTTAACTCTGCATCCATAGTGCCAGTCTGAGAACAACCAGAAATTCTGAGACTTATGAGAAGTGACTGGAAATTTTTCAATAGAATGTTTTTCCATCAGAAAATGCTGATTCCTCAAAATTGAAATGTTCTATAGGAACATGTCAGTTTCTACAAAAATTCTAACAGAAACTCATCTGGTGTCTTGCTAACTTGTCCTCCCACCTCCCTCTTTCATCAGCAACCCACCTAACAGGCTGATGGGGATCCAGGGTTTCCAGGGCTCCCAGCTCTTCAACAGCTCCCCTTGGTGGATGTCATGGAGCTGTAACTCTCCAGCAGCTCACCCGATGGGCTACTGCAGAGGCGGGACTCACAGGCTGCCATGGAGTCAGGGTTCCAAGCTCCTGGGGAGAATATTCTGTTTTGGAAACCCTGAAACATTCCCAGTGGAAACGTTTCAGAGTTTCCAAAACAAAATATTGCAGAATTTCACTACTGCAAAAAATGTTAAGGGTTTGGTTTTTCATTCCAATTCAGAATCCAAAATTTTCCAAAACCTTAAAATTTTTTTACAGTAGTGAAAGTCAGCTCCAGACAGCTCTACGCCTTATACATAAGAGCTTAATTTCTTTAGTGACTATAGAAACATTTAGACCTTGCTCTTAATCTTAGTGAATCTATCTGATGAACTGATATGCTTTTTCTCGGAGTTTCTGGGCAGTACATCTACACTGCACATTAATCCTAGTTCTGACTCAGGTTTGAACCTAAGCCTCCCTAATGTCCACACACAACTCAGTCTGTCTTAGGTCAGCAAGCACACAGGACCTGTCTTAGGACCCTGTTAGTGGGGTGGGAGAGAGTCCAAGTCCCACTGTTCCTTGGAATCAAACCCTGTCATTTTTCAGTGTGGACACAAGTCAAGCCACATACCAGATTCAGATTAAGTCCACAACACCCAAGGGAGAAAAGCAGTCAATCAAAAATGGAAATACCAGACAGAAGAAAATCTCAAGCAGTGATTCTGCACAGGTTAATTTTTACATATTCATCTATGTCTAGGCACCTTATATGGCCCCCATGACACCTTAATATCTATTAAAAACAGATAACTGGGTAAAAAAAATTTTAAATTTCATTCATTGTGGGCTTCATCATGAGGACTTTACTTCACAGGAATACTTAGGAGGGGCACGGATTACCTTTAAATGTATTTGTTTTTTAAAGATGTGAAAAAAATTATTTGTGTAAACAGAACAAAAGGCAGAAACTTAAACTTGAGCACATGATGTGTTTGTACTATACTGCTGTCTCTGTCCCCAAACAAAGGGAAAGATGGAAGGTGAGACAGAATATAAGGGTGAGAAGGAGCAAACACCATAAAGGTTGGCACCTGACAACTATGAAGTGTTATTTTTTGGCATACAGAAAGGTTTGCCAGCATGGCCTTGAAACCAGGAAATTCAGGTTTTCAGTAAACTAGCCACAATTTGTCATTCTAAGCAATTATTTGAAACTGTAATATTTTAGTTATTAGAAACATTTTTCAAAAATTGTTGGCATCAACTCCCTTCTGCCCCCACAATTTTCCCCTTTAATTGCTCTAACTGCTAAAACTGTAATTCTAACCCTTGACCTACTTATTCCCCACCCTGAAAAGCATTTTACAGGTGTACTGGCACAGAGATCCCAAAACACGGAATATTACATAATATTTTACTGACATACAGTATCTCTTCATCAATGCTGAAACAAAAAGAATTTTAATCCACTAGATATTAAAAAACACAAGGAAACAGCTTGATGTTGAGATATTAACTCCAGTATCTAGCCGTGGTGATCAAAACACACGCTGAAACAACTCCTAAAATACCGAAGCTTAAATATTACCTGAACACATATTGACAGTAAATATTTATTACTATTTGTTTACATATTACAGTTTCTTTGGTGTTTCAGCTTTGAAAGACCAGATCTTACAGTATTTCATACTCACCTGCCTTTGTACCTGTATTCAGAGAGACAAAATGACCAAAAAACTCCCATTTTGTTGCTGACAAATTTAATTTATAATCACTGCAAGAGTCCTAAACTACAGTACCAAAGCTGTACAACTGATAATATGGTAAAAGTTTAACAGCACAAAGTTGCTAAAAATCTATGATCTCTCTGAAATCCTGTCAGTCAGACAAAGGAAACCACTTTGGTGCACCTCTGAATTCAACAGATACTATGGTGAATATCATTCTACAAATGCCCAAGACAAGAGTATCCCATCCCAACTAGTCATAACATTTCTTTTTTTACATCAACTTAGTATAAAACTAAAATGTGGGACATATGCCATATAAAAGTACAGGCCTACGAAGTCTGGAAGGCCAAGATAAGGCTTTTCTTCCCCTAGCTTATTTAAATAAGAAAAGGGGGAAGTGACATTCTTCAGGTCTCTCCTGAAGGAAATGGGGAACAGAGACGCCAACATCTGGGGGAAAAAAATTAAATTCTTCTTTTTTCAGTGAGTTATTTAACTGAAGAATCCAAAGCTGCCAACAATATTAATATAACAGAAGTGGTCAAAATGGTCAGGCCATCCTACCCCCAAAATTTAAAGAGATAAAATATCTGCCAGAGACATTAAAAATAATAAATAAAGCATAACTAAAACAGAATTCACTAACTTAGAAGTTCTGTAGGTTTTTTCTTGCTTCCCCTTCTTCATTCCATTTTCTCTCCTCCCATTTCAGACCCATTCTATCACTCTCAATACCATTTTCTGTTTTATCCCTCATTTTCTTTCTCTCATCTACCCTATTTGCTGTGTCAATCTCCCTGCTCTCTGTGTTAAACTCTTTTCTCATCTTCTGTTCTCTCCAACTCCCCAGATCTCACTCAGTAGTCCACTTTCTCTCCAGTCCTCCCCCACCTTTGCCTGTCTTTCCCCATCACTCAGCTCCTCCACTGAACTCTACTCTCCGTCTGCTCCCTTGGAGCTCTCCCCCCACCCTCCCGTCTCCTTTCTGCTTCTCTCTTTTCTGGGGTTCATCCCCCACCCCATTGATGGCCTGCTTCTGAGGAAAGCAGGAGGCCAAATCCTCCCTTCTTCCCAAATTCACCCTGTGCTAGAAGCCTGTAGCTGAGCTTCCATTGAGCTTATCCCTTACTTGTGGCAAAATATCAAGTCAGCAACTCAGAGGAGGAGTTAATTCAACTGCCAGCCATCAACAGGAACCTAGACAGTATCTCCCATGGTTAAAACCCAGTAAAAAATTCCTCCACTTGCTCCACTTCACCCAAAAAGTCAGTGACCCAGGAGCAACAAAGGTTGGAAGACTGAAATGGGAGGGGGGAAAGGAATTAATATCCTCCACTAAAGAGGGCATATGCCCTCAGAATATTGAATGGCAGACTTGGAGTACTTTTGTATGCTTCACTGCCACAGGATGTTCAAACAGCCACAGTGTCAAAAATAACTAGCAATTTGGGGGAGGGAGGGCAGATCAACGAAACTTTCAGCTCTGCCATTACGCTATATTGGGAAAACAACTTACACAATGTTTTGTGTAAATCACTTGCATATCTCCCCTCGACTTCACGGTGTCTCCTCTGCATGCCATCCACACTGCGCTGCATTGAAGAGAACGATGCAGCACTACGCCACTTACCGGGGAGGTTTTCCTGCATCGCTTGCTGGATCGACTGAGCAGGTCTACACAGACCGCTCAGTCGATTCAGAGCAATCGATCTAATGGTGGCGAATTTGCCGCCGTCAGTGTAGACCCAGTCTCAGTCTCCTTCTGAGTGAGATTTCATTATAAGTTCTTATAGTGTATTTCATCACAGAGGAACTAATTATGATGAAACAGACTCAGTTCTGACTCACAATCTCAATTTTCTCGAGGATTTAAATGAAATTACTCTCATGGGCAGGGGCTTTCAGGATTATCATCAATTACTATATCCTACACCAAGCCTGAACTTTCAGCAAATATAGTACTGTATTAAAACAGAAAGTATGAAGGAACTCATGCCTCTCTATCATATCAGTAGCTTTCCTTAGTCACCTGTTTAATTTTTCTGTTGGGAATACAAATTAACTACAGAGATTAATTTGAAAATGGTATTTGCAAATTAGACAGATGTAGTACTGTTGTGCTATTAAACACACCTATGCAGAGGAAAAATTCTGATCATTTATGTACAGGCAGCTCAGTTTTCTTAAAGTCTAGGTGCCAGAAAAGAAAAAGTGGTCATCCACATCTTCAGGCTACAGTCTCATTCTCACAAGTAAACTGAAATTATACATTGTTCCTGCTGTGGTGGTCCAAGAGCCTCTCTGAATTCTACTTGTTCTGTTTTAGACTAGTGTTTCCCTTTTTTTTCCTCCTCCATTTTTAGAATTTCTAACTCTTGCTTGTATTTAGTTTTGTCCTCACTTTAATGCAATGCTCTGAAACCACCATTCGGAGACCTAGTCCTACACTACAAAATTAAAATCGACCTAATTTACATCAGCATACAACCACTGCTGTAATTACATCATTTGTGCCTGTCCACACTTTACTCCTTGTGTCGGCAGTGCACATCCCCATCAGGGGTGCCTGTATTGATTGTACTGTCAGTGTGAGATGACTCCAGAAAGCCAGTAACACTCAATGTCAGTAATGTAGTGTTTACGCTGACACGGTATTGACCTAACTACATCGCTGTTGACTCTACATGCTTATGGAGGTGGATTTAAGTCAGCACAGCGGGGCAGTTATGTGAGCAGAAGCAAAATTTAAGTATAGACACTTCCATAGTTATGCTGACATAAGTTGCCTTGCATCAACCTGAGTCTGTAGTGTTAACCAGACCTGAGTCAGAACTGAGAGCATATGATAAATTATGTTTTAGTGGAACAACTTCTGATGGTGAAAGAGACAAGTTTTCAAGTGATACAGAGCTCTTTTTCAGGTCTGGGAAGGTAATCAGAGTGTCACAGCTAAATACAGGATGGAACAAATTGTTAACAACAATGCAAATAATTTATTTCATATTCAAGTAAAATGTTCCTACTTAGCAATAGCATTTTGATAACACTTTGTATTTTCAAAGCACTGTACAGACATCATTTTCTCCTCATAACATCCCTGTGATATAAATGGGTAACTAATTAACCTCATTTTTACAGATGGGGAAATGGAGAGGGAACAGTGAAGTGACCTGCCCAAGGGCACACAAGGAGTCAGTGGTAGAGCCAAGAATTGAACTAAGGTTTTGTTTTTGGGGTTTTTTTTGGCTTTTGTTTTCTTTAATTGATCTGTCCCATACCATCTGTACAAACAGTGTGAAGCCAGGCCCACCCAGTCCATGGCTTCTGCATATGGACAACGGAATCCCCTAATTACTCCAGGGCTTTTACTAGGGCTTCACTGGCTTCTATGTTCAACTGGGCTTCTACTTTAACCGTTTTGTCAGGTGCCATAACCAACTGGGATAAGGCCTTATCCAGATTTGATTTAGCAATACCAAGATCCAGCATGTCCAAAGTGGCCACCTCTTCCACTGGCAGCTTCACAGAGGAGTCTGCATTGACTGTGATAGTGAGGCAAGCCCAGGCAAGCCCAAATCTTAGGCTGTGAGCAAGACTAGGCTTGTAACTGCTTGGGCAGCCCCTGCATCAAGAAGTGAAATTAACCTTTGCCTGTTATTCCTACATTAAGTATGTTGGCTGTGCGGAAATTGACCGAGATAAGCAGTAGACGACTAACCACAAGTTGAAGCCACTGCTCACAAAGTATTTGGTCGCTGTACCGTCCTCAGCAAAAACCACCACAACTCCAGGCTTCAGGACCTGCAATGTGGGGAAATGAGCCGCCAAGATGCTGAAGGAGCCGCTCAGCGTGGGAACGTCCACCTGCTTCACAATGGCTCCGCTGTACAACACCTGCATGGGCAAGGCGAGGGTGATGACACCCTAGTCTGCATTCAATCTGTTAGACTATGCTACTTTATTACACTCCTGAACATATATCTCCACCGCTACAATGATCAATACCCCCTACAGCACATTTTTCAAGATCCATGGATCTTACATATGCCTATCGAAACATGTGGTATACCTCATCCAGTGCATCAAATGCCCCAACAACAACTATCTGGATGAAACCAGACAATCAATTTGCTCTTGAACTCACACAGAAAAATGATAACAGTAAAAACACCCTATCACCTGTGGGTGGACATTTTCTTCCCACAAAACAATCACTCCATATTGGACCTCTCAGTCACCATCTTCACATGAAACCTGCATAAGACCTTCAAAAGACAAGTCTGGGAGCTTAAATTCATAACTTTCCTTATCACCACAAATCATGTCTCCATAGAAATACTGCTTGTATGTCTCTTTACAACAATCTGTAACCCATAACCCCCCTCTGTTCTCTGACTGCAGACTAGTTAACGGCCCACTTCATTATGAATGGTCCTTTGCAGCAGGATAGCTCCTGTGCTTAAAAATCTGTGCCACCTTGCATTTAGCTTGTATTTAACAACACCACTCTGATTATCTTTTCCAGACCTGAAAAACAGCTTTGTATGTCTACACAGCAATGTAAGGGCTGATCTACACTAGAGAGTTTTGTCCACATAAGTCAGTTTTTGTTGACAAAACAGTGGAGGTGTACAGACTAAAATGTTCTTCCCATGGATGTAATGCAGACATCATAAAACCACGTCAACAAGGGGTGTAGGGCTTATGTCAGCTTCCTTAGGGTGAGCCAGTGTCAGTGTAAACACTGTGTCCCTTACATCGGCTGTGGGACTGGCTGTCCTGTCCATTTCACCACTCTAGCCCCCTCAGAGCTGAGCAGCTAGTCTCTGCTCTCTGCTGGGAGAGGTGCAAGAAGTCCGGAAACTCCGCTCTCAGTTTTGAGCAGGATGAGAAGCCTGGGCACCTCTCCACCCATTCCCCACCGGAGTCAAGGCAGCCTTGCCAATTTCATGGCTCCCGGCAGGGAGTGTGGGGCAGAAGGGAAGGAAGGCCTCCAGAAGCCAGGCAGCTGGCCCCCCATCCCCAGGGGTGAGATGCTCAAAGTGGCTTCCCTCTTGGAATGGGGAAGCCCTGGGTGGCTTTCCCCAGCTCCCAGCAGGGAACGGGGAGTGGAGAAGCCCAGGGCTGGTTCCCGGCAGGGAACAGGCAGTGATGAGGGAGGCAGCCCACCGGCCTCCCAGCAGAGAGCTGAGAGACTGGGCTCTCAGCTCCCCATACTGCCCCTCTTAGGTCAGTGGAAGTGCTCCTGTTGAGGATGCACTCCACCGACCCAAGGAGGGCAGTGTCCACATCAGCCATTGCAGTAATTACTGCAGTAGCTGTAAGTCAACCTCTGTTAGGGTGACTCATTTTTCTAGTGTAGGCAAGGTTAGTAGGCCTTGAATCAACTGACTGTCAGGGAACCCTGGGCTTGAGCATCTACATTGCATTTTAGACGTAGGTTAAGAACACTCTGACTTTTGCTCTAATCTCAGGCTCTGGCATCCATCCTGCAATGCACAGACCTGAGTCAAAATCAACATATCCCAACGTGCCTAGCGCCTCCCTTACATGTTGACACTTGAGCCCGAGGAACGTGGTACACTCTGGGAAAACTGTACTGCCCACCCTGTTTTCTAACTTTGGCAGCGCTATTTATGGGACTCAGGTGCCCATAAGGAGCATATGAGAACAAAAATCTGCAATATTTCGCTTCTTTGGTGGCTGTCTCAGTAGAACGACTGCAGTTTGAAAAGGCTTTATACTGAACTACTATCTAACCTGAGAATTGGGCTCTCCATCTCTAGGCTGAGTTACACTGGCAGGCAATTCTGAGGATAATTAGAACATCAGTCCCCACGGTTTTCAAACTATTAAAATGAAACTTTGCAATTCTTAATTTTTAAAGTAGGATGTTCAATGAAAGTGTTTCTGCTTCTTATTTATTTTTGTCTGTTTGTTTTGAAGTTTGATATAAAATGTAGGTTTCAGAGAAAAAACAGACATACCCCAGCCTGGCTGCTGCCAGCTGCGCAGCAGTATAGGGCATCCCCAGAGGTGCAGCATGCCCCAGCAAACCCTGGGAACCCTTATCCCTGCCCCCACCACACCCCACAAGGCAAGGACAAGGGATCCCTGAGAGGCCGCAGGAAGTTTTGGGTCTGGCTCCCACTCACCGCCCTCATAGTGCATGGCTTCCCAGGTACCCCTGCACCCAGAGCCCCATTGAGGGCTCAGGTGGCCCTGAAGCAAGAGACAGAGAGCAGAGCAGGACCAAGCGGCTGCCCTGCAGGGGGGAGCAGTAGCACAGCCCCCGGCTCAGCACGGCCAGAGGAGGGATGACACCCAACATCCTGGCAGCCTCCTCCCACCTGCCAGCTTTGCTCACTGCTCCAGGCAAGCTCCACATAGCAGCAAGGAGGAGCCAGAGCAGAAAAGGGGAGTGCACTCAACTAGGCAGTAATGGCAGTTCTAGCAGCTGGGCTGGCTACCTGCAGCCCTGCTCCTCTGCCACACGGAACTCTCTGCTACATCTGGAGAACTTCAAACCAGGGTCATGAGAACACAGGAACACAATAGGGCTTGGACCCTAGGTCTCAACACAGGCTCAGACCCTCCAGCCCTGCAGGGTCCTAGGACCCAGGGTCCAACTCCTAGGTTAGCACATTTAATGTGTGCATGCCAGGGGAGCAGGGGAGAGGGTGTTGCTTGAGCCTGGACTTACAGTGCTGAGTAGACATAACTTGTATAGTTTGTCTCTGAGCTTGTCTACACTTAAAACACTACAGTGGCACAGTTGTGCTACTGCAGCACTTCAATGTAAACACTACTTATGCGATGGGAGAGATTCTCCTGTTGGTGTAGGTAATCCACCTAACCAAGAGGTGGTAGCAAAGTCAACAGAACAATTCTTCCATTGACCTAGCGCTGTCTACATGGGAACTTAGATCAGCTTAATTACCTCACTCAGGGGTGGGACTTTTTCCCTGGCAGTCATAGTTAAATCAACCTAATTTTCTACTGTAGACCAGGCCTCTGTCTCGTCCACCACAGAAGTTGACTCAATAAAAGACATTATCGCACCCACTATGTCTCTCTTATATCCTGGGACCAACACTGCAAACATTATGACACTATTGCAATATTATGAGTAATGGCTATCTTTTTTGAAATCTAGATCCGATTATCAAGACTAGCAGTGTTCTATTTCTGCCTGTTGTTGCTGCGGACCACGTTTTGTGAGTGTATCCACAGGTTTTGTTCTTGGGTCCCCATCAAGTCAGTAAACAATAGTCTGATGGGGTTAAAGCATGTTCATTTAGGCCATTCAGTTTTACCTATAACAGGTCCAGGAGACTGCTTTGCTGGAAAGTTATGCCTGATTTTGTCTTTGCTTTTGTTTTTTAAACATGCTATGGAGAAACTATCACCACTGCAATGCTCCAGGACAATGAGAACTGTCTTTAGACCAACGGCAATATATTGTGGAAGGCAGGTGGGTTGGTAGTTAAAATCTTCGTTAGACATGTATATGTACCATCATTTGTTGTGGATTTGATGGTACTTAAATGTAATTTCAGACGCTAAAACTCTGAGACGGGGAATTTTTTCCTTTCTTTCCTACTCAGTACCTGTATAAAGCAATCTAGCATATTCTTGATGTGTATATTGGTCCATTACAGCAATTTTTTTTTAAATCATTAAATTATCACATAGACTGAAAACACGGAAACTACATGAACGGTAGTTACTACAGCCTGGTGAATCTAGAATGCATATGTTCACTGAAACCTTCAAACATAGAAATCTGATTATTCCACAGTTTTGCTGCTAAAGACTCAGAAACAGTTACTCCTTCAAATCTGTAATCCTTAAGGATATATTTTTAGATAGGAAGGCCAAGCTTGCCCTTCACTGAGTTATGTTCCAACATTGACTTTTCTAGGCTTTGCAAAGCCTGAAACAATAACAGATGTTCTTCAGAAAAAGCAAGAGTTTCATTCACAATGGTCATTAAGCCCATCATGTAGTACAATGTAACCATTAATTCGCCTGTCTTGTTCTCCTTAATGTCACTAACATAGTTTCCCTATTTCTGCACCGTGTACCCTGGGTAACAGCCAAATGATCATTTTGCTTCAATCCTATAACCTAATTAACAATCCAATATATTTGACAAATACCTTTCCAAATATCTCACAACTGCCACAAAGATATCAGCAAGAGCTTGAAGTTGTTGTCTTTGTTGGGACTTAAGTAATACAGTTTGAAAGTGTCCTCCAAAATAGATAGTGTTAAAAATATCCAGCAAAAAAAGTTTAAAGTTGTGGTGAAGAAGTACATAACCACAACTTGAGGAATTAGGATGTCTAAACTTGGCTGACACACCATTTGAACAGTCCACATGAATTGCTGTACCATCTAAAGTCAAGCAAACTCATTTTGATTTGAGCTCTTTTGCCTGGTCCCTAGAATTTCTAAAATGCCAGATACCAAATCTACAACATCAGCAAAGAGCACAAGGTTTCACAGACATCCTGCCCGAAGAGTATGTACATCAAATCTTACTCTACTACAGACTGTTCAGGGTCCCATTAGCAAGTATATTAATAAATCTAAAGCAAATACCATATTTAATAACTGTAAGCAAGTAACGTTAAACAAGGAGAAACTTTTGGATTCCCTCATTTCACAGAGCAATCTAGTAACAGGAGCTTCTCAGGGACGAAATCACACATTTGCTACCTTCACTCTACTTGATC
This sequence comes from Mesoclemmys tuberculata, assembly GCA_007922155.1. Lineage (NCBI taxonomy): Eukaryota > Metazoa > Chordata > Testudines > Chelidae > Mesoclemmys > Mesoclemmys tuberculata. The sequence goes on from ML675624.1 coordinate 67,584,431, forward strand.
AACACAGCAGTCGTATCCATGTAAGAAGTTCTAAAGATCTTATACTCACAAATGATGGGAAACTGCACCTTTGCCCCCAGATTCCACACCAGTGAAGTCCGACAAGAATCCATTCCCTCTGAACTTATTCTATATCTAAATGCAGCCACTAGAGGGCAGTCATCCCCAAACGTTTTGGGTCCATGACCCCCCCTTACCTGGTCCACACACACCCCTAAGAGCCAGGCGCCAGAGGTGCAGCCAGGATTGGAGCTGGGGCCAGGGAGTGGGAATGGAGCTGCAGCCAGGGCTGGGCTGGAATGGAGCCAGGGACAGAGCAGTACTGGGTGTTGCTCCCTCCCTGCTTTCCTGGGCTTGGTCCCGCCACACCCCCCTGAACTTTCCTCTCATCTCCGAGGGGACATGCCACACAGTTTGGAGGCTACTGCACTAGGATAACTGGTAAGATTGTATGGTCTCAAATGCCAGCAAATGAAGATGACACACAGCACTATTTGTTCTTCACTACATACAAGATAGACCTGTATTTGAACAAATTCAGCATATGGATAAACAGCAGCTAGTTGAAGCTGAGCCCAAGCAGGACTGAGGTTATGCTGGGGGGGCAGAGAAAAGTACTCGGAGGAGTTTGTAGCCATGATGCAGTCTCCTTTTTAGCTTTAACTGAAAATGTGGGATATCACCAAATATTAAAAATACATGTTTTATAATTGTTCACAAATTTATTTTTTGTTGCAACAAACATAAAACCTAAAAGAAAAAGAAAAATTAAGAGTAAATTTTTTTAAAAGAAGGTCATAAGACACACAATATACAACATATAAAACAATAAGGATAGGCAGGTGGAACTAGAGTTTGCCAGAGCACACACAATGAACAATTTAACAAAGCAAGCAGAGTGAGGAATACAGAAAATGCTACTAGGGTTAGTCAGTGGGGAAAAAGACATTGGTTGACTGAGATAAACTGTTGACTCTTAAAAGAAGAAAAAATGTTTGAGTTAGTAATTGCATTTTAGCTGAAGTTCATCCAGGAATCTGTTTTTTTTTGAATGATGGAACAAAAGAAATACTATTAAACAAATGGCTAATTTTTTAAAATATACTTAATGCTTTACTTTGCCTAAAGGATTTTATAAGTTTTATGTTTGCCTTTTTTTTCTACTTTTCATCTGTGCAACAATGTTGTCTATTGCCATCAGACTTTCACTGTTCCCTGTTAGCTTTTTAACTTAAAACCAAAGATAACAAGATTAACTTACTTTACATGTTTAAAGAATTAAATTTGTAGAAGATTTTGACTATTAAGGCAAATGGGTTCTAGTGGAATTCTTTTAAAAGCTCATTCATTTTACACATACCTCTTCAAAGGGGATTTGAGGGTATGTCTACACAGTGGGCTCTGCAGCAATCAGTGCAGCAGGATTGATTAAGTGGATCGTGTAGACCCGCTCAATCGATGGGAGATGGGCTCTCCTCCAGTCAGTGCCATCACTCTACCTCCCCAAAAAGAGTAAGGCTGCGTTAACAGGAGGATGTCAATCTCTTCTTATGGGAGCTCTGTATTTCTTGTTTTTCATATTATTCTTAGAAGTCTTTTCATCCATGTCCTATGGTTCTTCCTTGGATAAGACTTTTCTATCAAATCCCCCTCTGTGGGAGATTATAAACTGTTTAACATTATAATAATGAGAATTTATTTTCTTACATGGGTGTTTTCAATACCATGGCCAGGGACTTCCTACAACTTCCTAAGCCTTGTTAATACTCCAAGTCTTTAAGCCACAATCCCAAAGACCCAGAACTGACAATAAGACATCTTGGACTCATACCCACCAGGGATGACAATGTTGGAAGTATAAGGTGGGAAAATGAGTCACAAGTCCACTCAATTTAATCAATTAATCAATTTTCACTTTCACTTATAGAATTTCAGACAGAATTATTGTCACGCATGGTGACTGAACACATATATATGCCAGATGATAAACAGATAAGACCAGAATTGGCAGGGAGTCCCAGTTTCCACATTCTGGAAAGTTCTCCTATATTTCGTGATGGTCATCACCACCTCTGATCTCTGGTCTGGTCATTCAGTACTGTTCCCTCAGTTTCTGATCCCATGTTTCTCCAATGTAGGCCTTGATCTTGTACATTCTCTCATTACATATTTATTAACCTTTCTGCAATCAAACAATAAGCACGTTAACCATTTGTTTTACGTAACCCATACAATATACATGCATAACCTTTGATTTACACAGCTTTTACTGTTTATGTCATCCTGTTTCTGTGTCATCCTGCTCTTAGCTTTTCCTAGTAATGGAGCTTCTTATCACTACAGGTTTACATACTAGTTACCTAAATTCTTCCACATATTACCTTTGACCTATCAGCAATAACATCATCTTAAGCAAATCAGCAATTCTATACAAAAGAACTGGTAAAATCACATTCATGCCAGCAAGGTCTTGACAAAATGTTCTCTCATCTAAACTCATTTATGATCCACAATTAAATTATAACTAACAATCTTATAAAGATGAAGAATGGCTAAATTATATTTCAATATCATAGTTCAGTGTGTGTGTATATAAACATGCCCAGCAGGGCAGGGGGCGATTAAAGAACACTTTGATCCCAAAATGTAAATTTTTCTTTATCTTTTTTAACCATGGATTTTCAAAGGCCTTTTTCACTCAAAGTCCAGTCCTATGATTTCAAATCATTACAAGCACACACAGAAGATATGGGTCTACCAGATGTGTATTCTGACCATGCTGGTGTATGATAGCAAGACCTGGACCTAGCAGCAGGCACAAGAGAAGGTTAAACATCTTTAACGTTCACTGTCTCTGCTGTACTGCAAATATCAAGTGGGAAGCCAAAACTCATGACACCAAAGTATAACTTGCAAAAGCAAAATTGCCAAGTCTAATTCACAAACATAGACAACTCCAATAGCTTGGTCATCTGCACGGATGGATGATGGACATACTCCAAAAGGATCTCCTATATGGAGAACTTGCAGGTGCTCCATGATCACTGGGCAGATCTAGGCTCAGGTTCAATGATGTTTGCAAGAGAGACTTGAAAACTTTCAACATTGACATCACAAGCTGAGACGATGCATGGAGCTAGCAACAGGTCATATTGTAGGGCAGACTGCGCTGCACCACAGAATCAAAGAGGCTGAAGAAAGGTGGTTGTGAGTGAGGAAAGTGAAGAGAAAAGTGCAAAAGGCCTCAAGTAGTTCCCTGGGTTTGTCTTCTGGCCCTGTGCCTTACACCTGCATTATATGTGGCAAGGACTGTTGCTCAAGAATTGGACTGTTTAGCAACTCATGATGCTGAACTGCTATGCTGATTATACCACAGTCTTTTGAGATGGTTGGCTGCCATGTATATTTAATCGGAAGATTAGAATGTTGATTTTATGCATTAGATTGAATTTGAATTTCCACCCAAATACAGCTTGACAAAAAACAACCTTAAGTAAAAAATTAATCCTCATCTATTAAATAAGAAATTAATCACCATTTTCTAACAATTTTTTAAAAAGAAATATTAAGAATCGGAATAAATGTAAATTAAGCTATATAAATGCTTAACTAAATGTGTATAGATATAATACATCCTCCTAGTTAGCAAAAAGAAGCACCAAATTTAGGATAGAGGCCACGTGTAGTTGAAATCAACATGCTTTAATGGTTACCAACTAATGGGAATCAACTTTTCTTTAGGAAAATGATGTCGCCCCCTTTCAAACCTGAGCAGCTAGTCAAAGTTTGGGGCCAGGGGATGTTCCAGCTGGGAGTAGAAATTGGTGATAGACAGATATTTCATTGATGCAGTTTTGTTTATTTACAAATGTGTCTCTGAATGCAAAAGGAATCAATAGCAGGAAACAGCTTTTTTCCTCACAACACCAACAGCACTCTTTCCAGCCTGCATCCATGACCCAAAAACCTGACTCCTGTTTTCTTTCAAGGTCAGACACTGGACTTTCAGCTGCTCCTTTCAGCTATATCATTTTCTGGTCCTCTGTGTTCTACCTATTTTCTCAAACTCTCTCACGCTCACAAAATACGCAACAACCCTCTTCCCAGCACAAACTTCTAGGCAGGTTCATACTCATCCTTCTCAGCAGGGTTTTTAATTCAATCCATAACAAGGTTTCACCCAGCTCATAACGATAAGTAAAAAGTACAAATGCAAAACACAATTAAAATGGATTATTTAAACCAAGGTTTTCTGCTTGTTGACTTAAGTCATGATTAAAATTGGTGATTTAAATAGCTTTGATTTAAATATATCTACCATGTCAGCAACCAGGACTACCTTGAGCACATCAGACTTGTCCCCTCTACTCTCTATATTGGCTTCCATGAAATATTGAGTCGAGTTCAAGATCTTGGTCCTTAATCTTCAAGACACTCAATGGCCAGGGACCAAGATATACAATAGATTGCCTAAAGTTCTGTGATGAGGATCACGGTTCAATAACTCTGCTTCTGGGGCACAATGGAACTTTCTATTATAAAGGTAAAGCTCATCTGTGCAGAATGTAGAATTTTCTTGCAGGCTGGTCCAAGACTGAGGAATGAACTTCCACAGAAAATAAGGACCATCACAACTTTCACCACTTTCTGCTCCAAGTGCATGGCACACTTTTTTGATTGTGCCTTTTCTAGCATAAACACACTGCACCGTGTATTTATTTATTTATTTAATTTATATATATATATATATATATATATATATATATATATATACACACACACACACACACACACATATATGTATATGTATATGTATATGTAAAAACCCTACCTAAACAATACACTACACGCAGAATTTTTTCCCCACGAGAAGAAGCTGAAAGAACAAACTGCAGACGACAGATGTTAGTCATGTTGTTTAATGCACTACTGGAAGGTGCTTCAACACATTGGTGATGAAAGGTGGCCCAGGAACTGATAAGGAATTGAAGAGAATGCAATAGGATGGCCTTTATCAGTTCTCATGCTTTCTGAAAATTACATTAAATATTTCATCTTTCTGACATGGATAATTAGCGTTCCATAAATAGTGAAAACTATGCTTTGGTCTACGTTTCTGTTGTTCCCTAGCATACTCTACTATGCTCAGCTAGTGCAGGGCTTACAGAATTACCCTATGCTGATTCTGACTTGTGAGCTTTTGGGAGAGGTTTTAAGACAAAACCAATAGTCTGATATGTTCCTGACATCTTTTTCTTTTAAATCAACCAAGACTGTATTCATAGCTTTTATTCAAATATGTTTAAGAGTTAATGTGTAAATCCAGGATTAATTTGCAAGTTAAATTGCCTAGCTCTGGCAAAAACAGCTAAATTTGTAATTGCAAGGCTCTAACAAAGTATTAGAAAGAGGTGCTCTCTCTCTCACACATAATCTAATCAAATTGTGTTTTGCAGTAGCAAACAATGAAATTATAGTTTACTTTCCTACAAAACCTACCCTGACTTAGTTTAATTTGCCAACCAGCTCTTGCCTTTCCAGAAAAAACGAACTGCCTCAGACTGCATCTTATAATTTGCATGCATTGTTCTCCCTCTTAATGGCATTGCCAAGAAGCAGCTGCTAATTTGCAAGGCCCTCTAAATTGCTACACAGCTTACTTTAGTTTGGCTGGAAAATTAAAGTGTTGGTTGCCATTTTGGCAAAAATACTTTGAAGTACCTAAGTAGCCGACAAGCCCATATCTAATCTCTCCTGTCCTGGTTGCCAGAGACCACTGACCAGGCATCATGTTGAATCTGGAGCTTAGCCTCAGGTATGCAGTGTACTACTTATCCCTTGCTCAATGGATTTCTGAAGCAATTGCTATGTGGCTGAGATTAGTTAAACTCATCCCTCCTTCCCCTCAAACTGTCAACTCTGCTATACTGCTCTGTTCATGCACTAAGGCACCATTCCTACTCAGTCCCTCCGACTGGGATCTCAGTGTTGCTATGCATGATTTCAGTCACCCACTGTCAGTCAACCCTCTCCTTGTTTGGCAGGCAGGAAATCTGACACTTCCACTTGCCTAGATAGCACTCATACTATTGCCCAGAAGCCTCGAATGTGAAGTTTCCCTGTGCTCATGACTACAGTCTTAAGTGATTCAGGACAAGAGATTTCATGGAGACAAGCTTCTAGTTTTGATAAAGTCAAATTATCACCACAATTTTATTAATTATCTTAAACTAACAAAATAGTCTTTAAATGGGATTTTAATTTAAGAATATTACTACCTATATTAGACTGTAAAATCTCAATGTATAAATAACTGGATATAAAGGTAATTATTATTTTTTAACAAAAATATTCATTTCAGAGACCTTCTCCCTCCCACCTCTAAAGCCACCGTTCAGTAAATCACTGATATTGTCTAATGTAAGATATTCCTGTGACATTATGTCAAAAGGTGCGACACTGTGGATACTTTCTAGTGGAAGTGTCACAACATTTCCATTTCTTATTAATATAGTTTCTCTCTAATATACATATTTTTGTTTCCAATAACTGCAGGTTATTTCAGTCACATACATCACAATGCTTCAAGTCTAGTGAATGCAGGTGCAACTCCACTGACTTCAATATCTAAACTAATATTGAATTTAGCATATTAAATGTATTTTTTTAAAACTGCAACTCCAGAAGCAAACATCTCTCTGGTAGTTGATTTTTAAAAGTGGCAATTCATTGAAACTGTTCAGAGTTGGAATGATAGACTAATTCCCAAAGAAGGAGATTGATTAATGAACAGAAGGCAGGTAAGGCTGTCAAAAGGTTCATGGTGAATACAATTTATCACACGGCTATGATACTGTACCTGTATGGTGTGTAACTTTTATCTGTACACACAGCATACACATAAATCTGCAACAGGGCTATGTATGGGTAGTAAAGAAAACCACTGAGTGTGTGTATGGTCCCAATTCTGAAAACATGTATGTACATACTTGTTTATTCATGTGAGTAGTTCCAATAACTCCTATGCAATTACTCATACCAGTAAATTTACACTCATGTATAAATGCTTGCAGGATCAGGACCTACCAGGCAACCAAAAACAACAGAAAAGGAGATGGCTCTGTGGCCACGGAAATTCTGGTCCTTGCAGGCAACAGAATCCGCGCTAGTGAGAAGAGAGGCTAAGGAAACATCACCAGTACTGTGTGTCCTCGTCACAAGCAGTGTGCAGGGCTGGTTAACCGCGGATCTGCCAACTCGCACTCGCTGGGGGGCGGAGTTAGTTTTAAAGGGACGTGTCAATCTGAAAACAACTAGTCAGTTTCCCAAAAAACCCCAAACCCTTAGAGTAATTTCAGGTTCTCCCGGGGCCCCACGCCAATTGTGGGCGTTTTTTCAATCATGCCGTTTGTTGTTAGTTTCCTTTCTGTCGGATGGGGGTGTAGGAAAGGCCCCCCCCCCCCAACAGCGGGCAGTAAACTAGGGGGGCAGGTTTTCAGGAGTGCCCCGCTCCCAGCTCGGACGGGGCAGCGGAGGCTGGGGAAAGCCTCAGCGCTGCAGCCCGAGCTGGGCGAGGGCCGGGCTCAGCGGGGCTAGAAAGGGCAAAGGGCGACAGGGCCTGGAGATGGGGGGACAGGGCAGCCCCCAGACTCAACTTAAGGCGGGCAGGAGCCTCCCCGGCGGGGAGCCAGACGTCACCGGGCTCGTTGTTGCCACCATCCCCATCTCCCTCCCCGGCCGCCTGGGTCCCCGGGGTGGGCAGTCCGCCTCGCTCCACGCCGGCCCCCGCCCCTCCGCTGCCCCGGACTCACCACCTCGCGGGCCCGGCAAGTGAAGTCGCTCTTGGGCCGCGGGCCGCCGCGCTTGAGCAGCTCGTCCCTGGCGCTCTCGCCGGCCGGGACCCCCAGCGCCTTGTTGCGGGTCTTCACCGTCTTGACGCTGGCCTTGAACAGCAGCGTGATGTCCACGGCCATGGTGCCGCCGGCCAGCCCGGCCCGCCGCGCCTCAGCACGGAGCGGTCCCTCCGCACAGTCCTCCCCGCACAACCCGGCCCGCCGCGCGGCGTTCCGCCGCCTTCCCGGGACCCGGGCGGGGAGACAGCCACAGCCGGCCGGTCCCAGCGCCAGAGCCCCTGCCCCGCTCGGTGGGGGGGGTGAGCTCCCGCCCTGCTCAGCGTGTGTGGGGGGGTGAGCTCCCAGGTGGCCCCCGCACTGCCCCGGGGGGGTGAGCCCCCTTTTCGCCCCCCACAGTGAGCCCCTGCACCGCCTTCTTAGGGCGTGGGCGATGAGCCCCTCCATTCCCAGCGAGAGCCTGCCCTGCCCTAGTGTTTGTGTGGGAGCGTGAGCCCCCTCCGCCCCTCAGGGAGACCCTGCACGCCTGTCCCACTCTGAGGGAATGAGCCAGCCCCACTTCATCCCCCCAAGAGAGACCCTGCACTGGCCTAGTGTGTGTGGGGTGAGCCCCGCTTTACCCCCCAGTGAGACCTTGCACAGCCCCAGCGTTGGTGGGTGTGCGGGGAGGGAGGGATTGAGTAAGCTAGCCAACAGGACGCCCTGTCGCAGGAGTAGAGGTCCATTAAGACTGGGAACAATTTTTCCTTTGTACTTCTATTAGTGTGTACAACGAATGGAATCATGTCAAATAAAAATTGGTAGGTTCATGGATGTACCGGAAGAGATCAAACTCTCTTTGGATTTTTGCTTTCTAATCTCATTTACTTCCATGACAGCTCCGTATGCATCCCAGAGCACAGTTCAGTCTTCTCTTTAGCATTCACTTTTTGTTGTTAAAATAAACATTTTAAATAAAAGAAAACTCGTGGACATTACAAACCAAACTTGGTTTAAAGCCTTGTCTACACATAAGAATTTTGCCAGTATAACAGCACTGGCCAAACCCTCCTAATGCAGACAGTTGTACAGTCACGAAAGTGGTTTTTCCAGTATATATTATTCTGGGTCAGTGAGTGAAACAAGCTATATTGGCAGAAACAGTTTTTTGTTGGTATAGCTGCATCTACACTAGGGCTTTTGCCCCAAATAAGTATGTTGTTTCAAAAACTCACATCCCTAACTCAATAGCTATATCTACAAAACCTTTAAATGTAAACCGGGCCTTAGGTGGGTGTTTTCATGCAATGTTTTCTTATATACAATATTGTTATGGAAGGTGTCACCAGGTGGTGCTCTTACAGTGTGTTATAGTGGGCCAAGTTCTGTCTCTTAGGATATGAGAATGCTACAGAGTTACACCATCAGCAAGATAATTCACCTTCCCAAGAAGTTGTAACTAGGTCAACGGAATAATTCTTTTATCATCCTGTCTACACTGGGGGTTAGGTCAGCATAGCTATGTCTCTTTGGGGTGTGGAAGAGCTGGAAAAGACTCTCAGAAATAACATTTATTATTAATTAATATGATTCGGGCAAATTCATTCTCCCCAGGCTGAGCACAAGTAGCCAGTCTTTATGCAAGAGGATATTGCAGGCATAAAGGTGAATGCAATCTCACTCTGCAGGCTATGATGGTGCTGTAGTCTCAGATCCCCAATAACTTCTGTACATTGGGAAGGGAGAGAAGGGTGTAGAAATGGTTAATGGGTCTGCATATAAATGTATCCTCTTCTCCCACAGATCCTTAGCCTGCTTTTGGCCCATAAACTCCCATGAGAGTCTCCAAAAAGTAGAACTCCCCCATAGGGGTCTCAAAATCCTGCCACTCTCCTTAGTAGAACTGAAGATAATGTATTGTCTCTGAGGATCTCCATAGCTGCATAAAAGGCAGGGTTTTTCCCATTATTATAATCCTGCTTTATGTTAAAGCTCAATACAAGTCTAACGATAAATCCATTATTGAGTCCTCCATAATTATATTAATAATAGTTCATACAATTTTACTTATTTTCCTGTTAATCATCCCATATGGTGAGCCTATTGTGACATTGATGTGTATTTCCACTAAAAAGAATACACAATTGGGGGCTAACCTCAGGTAAGTCACTGTCTCTGTGCTAGATTTATAATGAGAACATCTTTAAGGTATTAGGTAGGTAGGCCCAGGGGAGGCTAGAGTCTTCATTCCAAGAATGCCACAATTATTTCTGTGAACTAGCAGGCAAATGCCATTGCTTTTTTGAGATTTAAGAAACAGTGTATGGGGAATATTTCAGCAAAAAGTGTATGTCATAAAGCCTGGAATTCACAGACAGTAAATGAGATATTTAGAGATATGTTTCTTTAAAATTGCATATTTCCACCTTTCTTTGCATTACTAAGAATAAAACAAGAATACTTGCTAAAATTCCAGAAATAATTACTTATTGATCATGCTGTTACCCTAATATGGAACTTTTTGTAGACATTTTTGACGCATTAAACTTACTGTTGCCATGTGTTAAGGTAGTTCTTGTAGGTCATGATTCTGCCGCTCGGACACTGAGTAGTCCCTCACCCTGCAAATAGTCTCCCTAAAATGAATGGGACTATTCAGATAGGGCCATATTGCGAATCCCTTCTTCCCATTGCTGAGCAGTTACTTGCACAAGCAGTCCTATTGAAGTCAATGGAATTGCTGGTGCACATAAATCCTCACCACTAGAAATAGCAGGGTCACCACTTGGCTCATAGCTAGGTATTACTAAAAGTGAGAGAAGGTGCCAGAATCAGGCTCTGTGTATTCTTATGTTTATGGAGCTTGATCCAAAAACCACAAAGTCAGTGGAAAACTTTTCATTGACTCCAATGGGCTTTGGATAAGACTTAGAGAATTTATATTATTGGACTGTAGCTAATGTAGCTCTTATGCTATTTGACTATACTATAGCTCTTAGGAGTATAAAAGACCATTTTGAAACTTTGGCTTCATCCTATCTTCCTGTGTTCAGAAAGAGCATCTCATTGGTTCTTAGTTCATGTTATAGCCTATTCAATTTTGGCTTTATTATGTATGTTTAGGTACTTATAATTAAATGGTATACTATACATGATTTTAGAATGAAAATTTGACCTATTACTGCAGGAGATTTGCTATTGGCTGAAAGGGTCATCTAACCCTATGAGCTAAAATACAGGTATCTGAACAATGTCTGGGATAACAGAAAAACACAGTAGTCAGAATTTCCTCATAATAAAGCAAAATAGATTTTAAACAGCATAGTATAATTTAGGTCCTGATTCTGCAATGACTTACACACATTGTGCACTTGTTGAGATCAATTGGATTATTCATGGTTCATAAATTAAAAAATAAATAACTATTTTCAGGATCAGAACTTTAGACTGTGAACTCTTCAAACCAGGATTGTGTTTTTTACTTGTGTCTGTTAGGCCCCTGAATGCTTTTATTTGCTAAGAGATAATGTGGAGTGGAGAATGAGATATTCTGCATCTATTTAGTGAAAATAGTAAAACAGTAATATTAGTTCATTCATAGTAAAATTACAGAATGCATTCTTGAATTTATATAGTCTTTAAAACTTCTACTCAGAATACAAGGACAGAAACAGATATATGTTTCAGTGGCAATGTGGTGTTACAATTCTGTATAGCTGGTCTCATCTGTCAGCAATAGATGGAGCAGCTAATCTGGAAGATGAAAAAGTTTAAATATTTTTTTTACTTGGAAAGAAGGCTGCTTAAATGGTCTGTCTCATTAGATATATAATACCTTTGTCCCCCTCCGCAGAGATAAACAGATAGCTTTGTAGATAACTACTTTAAAATCAGTTGCTAAGACTTGGTGCCCAGACCTTTTATTTGAACTTGATCCTAGCTTCCTGTATACAGTAACTGCATCTACTCAGTGGTTATTTGCAGTTCCACAGGCACCTTGTTTTGAAAGTTTAAAGCTTAGTTTGGGGCCAGATAGGTTTCAGTAGTACATTCTGTAGCTTCCTGTAATTGCTAAAAAGACTAACCTTGAAACTTAAGATTTTCAGGTTGGAGTAAATTTCCTAAACACACACAAAGAACTACATTCTTTCCATAAGCACTGCAGGTAAATATGTAAAAATGTATACACTGAGGGCTCAATTATACCTCTGCAGAGAGAGACCCAGGATGGAAAAGGGAGCAGTGCCTGGAGTCATTAGGCCTTGACAAAGTGTAATTTTGCAGGTACTGCGTGAAGAGTTTGGTGGCCACCAGGACTTGCTACAGCTGGGGAACAGGCATAGCCAGTGCTCTCCCCAGTGCTTCCCTGCTGGTATAAATGGGATCCAGGCCAGACTAACCCACCCCAAGACAAGATTCCCTGTCAGGTGCAGTCTTCTGTAGATGAGGCACTCAGTATAGGGGAAGAAGCTCCTGAAATTTCTTCTCTCCAGCACACTCATGCTGGAGCAGTCATAATTTGGTCCCAATTAAATAAAACTACCTCCAGTGTATTGCATGTGTTCCATATTTTTCTGGCATAGAAACAACAACTTCTTGTATGTGATGTTAATGTTGAAAACAATCACAATATCAAAAGGAAGGCACTGCTTACAAATCACATTTGTAATCAAAGAAAATCAAAAGGAGAGAAAAGCGGTATTTGAAGATTGTTTAAATCACAGAGCAAATAGCATGCATTCTCATTGGCCCAAATTCAAAGTACACTCAGCAATTTTATGGATGTGAAAAGGAGTCTTTTTCAGCATTTAAAACTAAACTTGAAAAAAAGTAAAGTCTGTACAAAAAACTTCACTGAAAGAATGTTCAGTATGTACATAATGTTGTATGGAAAGGATGGCTCTGAATGGCATAGTTATAAGCAAGTTGCATTGTCTATGGCAACAAATTTACACCAATAGACACTAATGCAATTTGCAATAACATCATGTGACATTCCCCTCTGCAGTCGGGACTGGTGTATAGCGGTATCATCCAAATCCGTCACTCCTGGAGCTCGTCTTGCACTTGCTTCACAATGTGAACCCCCTTTCCTGGGTCAGCCCATGCACAGCTTCCTGCAAGCAAGTGGACCTCAGTTTGGTGAATGAGTGCTTCTGGCCAGACACTCATGAGATTATGCAATAGAATGACCTCAACAAACAGCCCCAGTCCCAGATGCAACCCCAGGAATTGCCATCTTGCAATGTTCAGTGCTGCCCACCGAACAATGAAAGCTCATGATTAGCTTGTCAATGTATCAAAGAAATTGATATGCTTTGTCACTTTAAATGAAGTCTCTACATTGTCTCTAAATTGATATGCCTTGTCACTTTAAATGAAGTCTCTACACACACATTTAAACCAAAAGCAGGCTTTAGATAAAATAAATTTATTAAGAAAGATTTTAAATGATTATAAGCTAAACGAAAGGGGGTCAGATTTGATCAAAAGTAAACAAAAGGCAAATCGCATTCTAAACTAAGTGTAACCCTTTCAGCAACCTTACAGTTTTAAATGATTTTCTCACCACAGGCTGAGTGACCCACTTCCAACCAAAACCTCCCTTCTGGTCAATGCTTCAGGTGCTTGATGTTATTCGTAGACAGAGTGGCAGAAAGAGAGTGAGAAATTGCAATCTGCCTCCCCTTTTCAACCTATCCCTTCATCCCCCTCTTGGGCCTCACCCCCATCTTTCAGGGTCAGGTGACAGACAATGTCCTTTGTGGCTTCCTCCACTTGAGTCAATGAGTATTCTCTTATCGATGCTCAGGCCAATCCATTGCTCCTGGAAGAGCTAGTTTGTTTTATGCGTGTCTTATGGGGCATGAACTGACTCTTGAGAATTTTGCCTGGATCTGTCTCAAGCCATGAGACACGTGTTTGGCAATATTACATAGCAGAGCCTCATAACCATACATATGACATGGCAACAAACATATCACTATAACAATAGGGTTCCATATGACATGGACATTCCAAAAACATCTTACATGACATACTTTGCATTAAACAATACACAATTCCATTATAAGGGTGAACATGAATGATACACAATCACACCATAAGAGTGTACATGGGATGCAGGGTGCACATATCAAGGTTATATTATTTCTTTTGCTTCCAGACCACTACTGTCCACACACACACACAAAATCCTTAAAATCTAGTTTAAAATGTATTATTTCCTAAAATCTTCTGTGATAATGATGGTGTCTGGGGAGACATTAAAGACTGAGTATGCGTTTTGGGAAAAACAACAACCTAACTTTAGCATTATTCAGGGACATGGGTACACTGTAAGAAGAAACCATGTTTTAATTGTATTGGAGGACAGCTGTATTGTAACTGGGTCCGCTGACATGATAGATCTCATTTAAACTACATAATCAAAATAGTAAAGGCTTTTTAGTATGTAGTATAAAACAAAAATTATGGAGGCTTATAAAGTTTGGCTTTCTACAATATTCCTGGATCCTGAATCCTGGTTATGTCAGTTGATCCACTATGAACACCAGAGGGAGCTAACAGAAAGAGCCAGGAGGAAGGGAGAAATGGTGGCAAGAGAATGTAACTATTATTAACTCCTGTGATTTTGTGGCAATAAAGAATCCCATTTAAGCCTGTTCATTTCAATCAAAATACAAATAGTTAATATGTGCTTCTGTGAAACAGGGCATCTCTAAATGGAGGTTTTAAAGTGGATCAAATGGTTGTGTAGACACAATATAATCCATTACTGCACTCTCCCTCTGCATTTGCCACAAGCTCTAGACTCCTGTCAACATTTGTGTGATACAACAATAGCACTCCAGAAGCCCTACAACATGCCTTGTGCAGCTGGTTGGGGTCGAGCCGAGACCTGGATTTCATTACCTCATCAGTGCAGGAAGCTCTTGTGGCCAGCCACCAGAATAAAGAACTTTCTGTGGACATTGCCAAGCAGATGTCCGAGAGTAGCCATGACCAGGATGCTGACCAGTGCTGGATAAAGACCAAACAGCTCAGGGGTAATTACATTGAAACGGGAAGCCAAAGGAGACATGGGATCTGTCCATTTTATGACAAACTGGACGTGATCCTACAGAATTATAGCACAACCTGTCCAAGACACCACGCTGAGCCTGCGTTCTCCCTCCTACCCATGACAGCTCACAAGGCTAGTTGAAGATGTGTGGGAGTGTAGCCTGTGAAATTCAATCTAAGCTGGGGCTACTTATAAAATTAAGCTACCAAATATTACTAATAAGAAGCATATTGCACAAGCATGGTTGTGGCTGGAATGCCTTTTTTAAAATAAGTGATTTTTTCTTATTGCATCACATATGTGCGGTTTTCTTCTCTAAGCATGTCTGGTATTTCATCAGGGTAACTGCCTTTCCTATGATTAATGGCCCCTCCTGACGGACCAGCCTCTCTAGTGAAATTATCATCTGTAATTAACTCATCTAGACCTCAGTGGTCTGTATTTTTCAAGGATACCTTTTGATCCTATCCTCTGATGGGTGCCATCTCAGGTATTATTCAATTTTCATCTCACCAAACCCTAACGCTCTTTTGTTAAGAAAGGGTTGGACTTTGTGACAGATAAGTGCTGGAGTGTTGACTAACAAAATCCAGGCAGCTAACAGCTTTCGAACTGGGCAAAAAACATGTTGGCTTTTCCCCTGTTGTTTTTGTGTTGTTGCCTGTATTGGTGAGGAAAATTGCTTTTGCAGCTAATATACACTGGATTTTTGGTTTGGGGCTCATTTTATAAGTGTAATAATTAAAGTTTGTCTGTCATTATCAAACAAGTGTCATGTCAATTCCTGAATGCACTAATATCAAGATCCCAATTGGTCAGGTAACAAGGAGGATGCTGGAGAGGAGCTGTTCCCTGGAGCCAGGATCTTTTTGGGACCCAGGATCCTGATCCAACCAACTGAAAAGCCATCCCCAGTTCTGCCCTGCTTCAACGTATCCCGATTCCCATCCTCAAGTGGACAAGCCAGAGTCCCAGCCAGAAATACTAGCCAGAACGGAAAAGGCAGATCCCCTGCAGGGAACTTTGGCATGTAAGTACCTATCCTTACTATTTATTTGTATTGTGTTATACTGCCATTCTACCTTCTATTCTGCGTGACTCATGGCCGCAGCCACTTTTGACGGATATGAGCTGGGAGTCCTTTTGAATATCCAGTCCCCACTTCCCTCCTTCCATTGGCTCATGCTGCTTGCTTAGTGCTCCTCTATGTATTTTCAAAATGGTGGCTGCTCCATCCAGGCAATAGGCTTCTTTTTCACGCTAAAGCCACGACTTTTGACAATATCCAGCACCGCGGCAGAGGGCATTTGCCCTTCTGCCTATTTTCCTTTCCCCTTACCTCAACTATTTCTGCACAGAAAACACCCTCCACCCCCCCCCCACATCCTATTTGCCAGCCAAAAATGGTGTCTGGCATCATGGCACAGCTGCCACCTCTAGCTCACTTGTCTTCTGTGGTACATTTGAATAATGAAAAAAATAGTTTGTGCAAAATGTGGCCATTTATTGAGGCAATGGTTACAGGAAAAGAAGTTTGGTTAGTGTGCTCACAGGTTACATGGCATATACATGGACATTGCATGCCCAGTAAAGGTAAAAAGGTACAAACAGGATTGTTCTCTGCTGACGTTTAAATGCCACACATTCCAGCTGACAATCACTGCAGGATCCTGTCTATTTTTCTCTGCATTTTCTTCATGTCTGCAGGAGAAATAAAGCGGAACTTAAGCCCGAGGAATTGCTCAATTATGGAGTAACACGCTATAGTGAATAGCCACATGTCCATGCCCCATGGCATAGATCGCAAGCCCCTCCAACTTCTGCAGCACTTCTCAAGGGACCAGTCTGGTGAACAACTTCACTGAGTATGTTGCTGGTCTCCCCTTTGCCTGTTTGAAAAAGACCATTCTCTGCCTCCTAGTCACCCACCTCAGTTTAATGTCATCGAGAATCAAGACAACCTGAGGCCCCCCTGTAACTTGCCATAACCTTTCTGATGTCTCAGAAGTGCCCCAAAGGCACGAACACAACTGCAGAAACAAAATGGAAACATAATTCTAGTCCCCTCCTCCAACAAACTAAGGCACAGTGGCAAATAGCCCATAGAGCCACAGCCAGCACCTCCTCACATGTAGACCAGTTACCAGCTATCAGGTATCCCCAGGCTGGAAAGAACCTTAGAGAAATAAAGTCACAAATACATACAAAAATGTAGTCATGGTCTGTCTGGAATATGTATAATAAGCCATTGTTTTTCCCTCAAACCCCAACATCCACAGCAACTGGAACATCCGGACCATGAAGAATAGGGCCTCTCTCTACTGCTGAGAGGCTGACCAAGCTGAAAGGGCACAAAAGGAAGACTTGGAATGAGATGCTTGGAGAACTCAGGGCAGAATTCCAGAGGCAGACCACATTGGCTGAGAGGTGGCGGCAGTACATGATGACCCTGAGGGAGAAAGAAATGCAGTGCTCACAGGAGATCACAGATATGGCCAAAGACAATGTTGCAGTGGCCAAGGAAAGCATTTCCATAGCCAAAGAGATCATGGGAAAAGACAGGGAGATGCAAAGGCAGCTCATGGTATTGTCCCAAGGAAGAAGACTCTCCGACAAAACATGCTCCTGGTAGGCCAGGAGACGCTGCAGTCCCATAAGTCAGGATCCAGCTATATCCTTCAGCCCCTGGACAAATCTACATACTTGAGCTAGCACCAAATCCCCCTCACCCTACCTGCATAGCACTTGTTCCAGATGCCACTCCCCTCTCAGGTCCAACATCTGCCCACTGAAAACACTGGCACTTGGGAGCCCAGCACTTTTGAGCCCTGCAAAGCACCGGAAAACTTTATGCTGCGGCATTTAAGTCCAGAACCCCTGCATAAAAGAAGAGGCAGGGAGAAGATCTATATGCACGTCTAACTTTAAGTCTCTCCCCACACAAGGGTATTTTTGCACTGTTTGCATTGCTGCACTTTCAGTTTGGTTGCACTGTTGTTTTATTTAAAGGTTTGTTCTTTGTTGGTCAGTAAGTAGATTGCTTTGGTAAATATATTTTCAAATAAAAAGAGGGTTAAATAAAACTTTATTTTTGCTTTATTACTGTTGTTTCATAATAAAAAAATTTAATATCCATTTTGGTCCATTACAACTCATCACTGCATGTAACACATACAATCCTTTAAATACAGCTAAAATAATTCATAGAGTTTTACAAAAGTATATAGGTAACATCCAACTTCTACCACCCAGAAATAATACTGCACTGCTCACAGTCTATCCCAACCCCTCCCCACAATGGATTAGCAGCTAGATGTACTGCTACACATATTCAGGTATAAGACTTAAAATATGAGCAATAGGCATCCCTGTCAATATTCCCACAGGTGTTAGTGTTCTCTATGGGATGCCTTGCTGGCATCTCAAACCACTGAGCAAGTCTTTGTGCCTCAGCCTCCCAGCCATCATTAAGGCTTTCCCCTTGGTCTCGCAGTTACTGTGCAGAATACAACACATAGCTATAACGGTTGGGACTCTTTTTCTGCTTCTTACAAATGATTCCATAAGCAGCTCCATTTGCCTTTCAGACAGCCAAATGCCCACACAACGATTTTATAACTACTCAAGGGATATTTAAGAAGTCCCTTTCTTCTGTCTAAATGGCTTGTGTATGGCTTCATTAACGAAAGCATCCCAGAAAAACTGGACCAGCTTCAAAACCATCAGTGTCCATTGTGGTTGCAGGGGCAAACCTTCCTTTGTCCATTAACTTAAATAGAACTGAGTTCTGAAAGTTTGCAGCATCGTGGACCTTTCCAGACCGTCCAGCATTTATATCTCTAAACCTCCTGCAGTGGTTAAGCATTCCTAGGTGCACAATGGAGAAATACACTTTTCTATTGATAAATTCTTTGTCCTGGCAGGTGGGAAAGGGAATCCTAGACACATGGGTTCTATCAATTGGCCCAGTACAGTTTGGGAACCCCATGTGTTGAGCCCTGCAAATCTGTAGATATCCGCAGACTCATTTTTGCAGATTTTAGCTTGGTTGCAGATACAAATTTTATCTGCCCAGGGCTCTAAGCACCAGGAGCTGCCGGCTAGTTCCGCCCCCCAGCTGTTCCTCAGGCTCCCTGAGCCCCAGGCCATCAAAGCTGTCTGTTTGGCAGCTCGGTGTGGTGATTGGCCACTGCTGCTGATCAGCTGCTGATGGGCAGATGCCCCCCCCCCACACACACACACCCTTCCCCAGCTGCCGGCCATCCGATCAGCTGCTGGGCAACTGAACCCCTTCTGCCTCCATTGAACATCTGAGTGATCTGCAGTGCTGGCTTCCTGGGGCCAGACCCAGGCAGAATAACAGTTGACTGGGGCCAGCGGAGGCTCTGAACAGCATTAGGAGCTGTGAGCTAGTCCCTCCACCCTCCAACTGTTCCGCAGGCTCTGTGAGCCCTAGCCCATCAAAGCTGTCTCCAAACAGCTCCGGGGTAGCCTGGGTCTTGCCACCCAACAGCTGATCGAGGGGCAAGAGGGCTGGCCGCCATCAGCTGTTCAGGGGGTGTGGAATCTGCAGCTATTCAGGGGCCCAGGAAGCAGCAGGGTTCAGTGGTAACAGGTAACAGCTGCTGCCCTCTAGGGGTCCAGGAGCTGACACAGGCAGCTGCCCCAGAAGAAGTCACGGAGGTCACGGACCAGGACCATATGAATGTTGTATAAGATTTATGTTTAAAAGAAAAAAAACCCACCACCACGTCTGCATATGTACTAAGTCACAGTTTTCTTATACTACAGTACACAGGCAGGCACACACAAACATTCCTCCTCCGAGGCAGTATGAAGGGACAGGGGTGGTGCGGATGTGGATAAACATAAAACATGACTTGCAGATCACGGGTTGGATACATACTGACACTGGCGGATGCAGTCCATATTTGTGTGTCTGTGCAGGGCTCTACCCACATGTGGCAAACGGCCGGCTTCTCCCTAGTGGGTCTCGCACTTTTGCCTCTCGTAGTGGGCCAGGGCATCGCTGGTTACCCCATCTTCCCAGGGAGGGGGGTAGGGACCCGGGCCCGCCCACTCTTCTGGGTCCCAGCCCAGGGGTCCTCTGAGTAGCAGCTATGTGCTGCTGGCACCTTACTTGCAGCTGCAGGCTTTTCCCCTGGGCTACTCTCCCCTCTCTGTCTTTCTGGCTTCTTGAGCCCAGTACCTTCTTCAGGACTCCACCTCTCTCCCACACACTGCTGTACTCCACTATGACTCCACACACCACCCTACTCTGTTCTGTTCTCCTCCACCTCACACACTCCTCTGCTCACCACACACCTACTCCTTCAACTCCACACTGTCTCTCAAGAGTAGAGGGTTTTTATAGGCACCTGGGTGGGGCCTTAATTGGTGTCAGCTGACTCTAATTACCCTTTGGCTAGTCTACAGGGAATAAAGCCTGGAGCATTCTAGCACTTACATAGTGCCCTTCTAGAACTTTCCCAGTGCCCTCTGCCCTTGCTATACCACACCATGTGTGCAAAGACATCAATGCCTGCACATTACCCAGGAAGGCAGTATCTTAAAATAGCATAGTAGTCCTGCATAACAATGGCCCCAACAACTGATCTCTCCAAGCCAAACAGGTTGGCTATAGACTGGTTACATTCTGAGGTGGTCAGCTTCCAGATGGCAATGCATCCCACTTCTCCATGGGAATGGGGCATTATATGTTGGTACACTGCCGCTGCAGCTCTGGTGTCAGTTCTGCACAGATCTCAAAAAAGGTAGCAGTTCCCATCCTGAAATTCTCTCACCATTGCTGGTTGTCCCAGGTCTGCAGAACCATCCTCTTCTGTCATTCCATGCTGGTTTGCTGAGCTCAGAATCAGGGCTGCACAGTGTGTACCTGATCCTGCAGCCAACCCTCTACTCCAATTGCTCAGCGTCTTTGTCCTGCTGCAACAGCTTCACCGTGTTCTCCTGCTGCCAGAGGAGCCACTGATGTTGCTATTAAATATTCTCCTTCCCTCCTACATCTACTCTGTAGTTTGGTGGGCAAAGTCCAATACTCAGTGCGTCCAGGTTTGAATGCTGTAATGCAGCCCAAGCAGCCTCTCCATACCCATGTTTGCCACCATACTGCATTTTAGGTCACCACTGGCAGACAATTAAAAAATGGCACTAGCCTGCTGAGACATACCGGGATACAATCCAGACCAGTGGGGCCTATGTCACCCCTGTTCTTCAACCTTGAGTGCCTTACAATGCCTTGCTGAAGTAGTTCTAATCTGGGCAGCTCACTTACAGCCTTCCAGCACGCAAGCTACACCCTTAGTGTCTGCGTGTAACTGCAACCTGCCAGTTAAACCCTGGCTCTCACCAGTCTTGGTTATACTGCAGGGTGACTCCAGCACACACCCCAGTCCTGGATTTCCCCCCAGAAATCTATGTCCTGAACTGCACAGCCCTGGACAGTTGAAAGTCCATGGAAAATGTCCATTTTAAGTCCATTATTCCTTTAAGGGAATAATATACCAGTTTGTTATCTTAAACAGAGTTACCGTGACACTTCAATTTAAACCCACTGGATTAGATGAACCAGTAAAACAAGATTATTAACTACAAAAAGAGAAAGATTGTAAGTGAGTATAAATAATGAGGCAATTCTTATCAAAGATAGTGCCCATCTTCAAAAAAAGTAAGAAGGAGTATCTAGAGCACTACAGACTGGTTAGCCTCACCTCAGTCCCTGGAAAAATCATGCAGTAGGTGACTGGCTCTGTGGGGAAAGCAGTGGACGTGATATATCTTGACTTTAGCAAAGCTTTTGATACAGTCTTCCACCGTATTCTTATCAGCAAGTTAAAGAAGTATGGGTTGGATGAATGGACCATAAGGTAGATAACAAGCTGGCTAGATCATCGGGCTCAACGATTAGTGATCAACAGCTTGATGTCTAGTTGGCAGCCAGTAACAAGCGGAGTGTCCCAGAGATTGGTCCTGCAGCCAGTTTTGTTCAACATCTTCATTAGTAATCTGTGGGATGGAGTGTATTGCATTGCACCCTAAGCAAGTTTGCAGATGATACTAAGCTGCGGTGAGTGATAGATATGCTGGAGGATAGGGATAGGATACAGAAGGACCTAGACAAATTGGAGGATTGGGCCAAAAAAAAATCTGATGAGGTTCAACAAGGACAAGTGCAGAGTCCTGCACTTAGGATGGAAGAATCCCATGCACTGCAACAGACTGGGGCCTGACTGGCTAGGCAGCAGTTCTGCAGAAAAGGACCTGAGGGTTACAGTGGACAAGAAGCTAGATATGAGTGAACTGTGTGCCCTGATTGCCAAGAAGGCTAATGGTATATTGGGCTGTATTAGTAGGAGCATTGCCAGTAGATCAAGGGAAACGATTATTCCCCTGTATTCAGCATTAGTGAGGCCACATTTGGAGTATTGTGTTCCGTTTTCCCCCCCCCCCCCACTATAGGAAGGATGTGAAAAAATTGGAAAGAGTCCAGCAGAGGACAATGAAAATGATTAGTGGGCTGGAGCACATAACTGAGGAGAGGGTAAGGGAACTAGACTTATTTAGTCTACAGAAGAGAACAGTGAGGGGGGATTTGATAGGGCCTTCAACTACCTGAAGGGGGTAGTTCCAGGAGGATGGAGTTAGGCTGCTCTCAGTGGTGGTAGATGACAGAACAAGGATCATGTCTCATGTTGCAGTGAGGGAGGTCTACGCTGGATATTAGGAAAATCTCTTTCACGAGGAGGGTGGTGAAACTCTGGAATGGTGAAACACTGAAAACTAGGGAGGTGGTGGAATCTCCATCCTTGGAGGGCCTGTCTTGATAAAGCCCTGGCTAGAGTGATTTAGTTTGGGTTAGTCCTGCTTTGAGCAGGGGGTTGAACTAGATGAACTTCTATGATTCTATAAAAGTCAGAAATGGTTACAGGAGAAATAAAGATAAAACACTTATAGTAACTAACTTAACAAACCATATTAGATTCAAGCAAAATTTCTCACTATGCTTCCAGCAAGGTTACTCAGAGAGAGGATCCCTTGGGATGTTTGTCCCTCCTTTTTATAATTTCAGTCTCCTCTTGAAAAACCTTTCTAGTTGAGAACCAAGAGAGATGGAATATATTGGAAGGATATTCCTTGCAGGTTTTTTCACCTGTTTGAGATTTCTTTGTTTTCCCTTCCTGCTAGATGGCTCTGTTTATTCCTTAAATGCAAATTAGGGCAAGCACACATTCCTTAGTTTAAGACAGATCTTTTTGACAACTTCTGCTTGGGCAAGGTTGCGAGATTTGGAATATGTATTAACATCATACAATGGAATCTTGTAACTTCACATACAATAGTGCCATACATATTTTATCAAGACAATACTGACCAGCAAATTATAAGTTTTCAAATGATACCTTAGGAAGCATACCTTGTACAAACATTACAACGGTATGTAGGGCATGAACACAGGGATGTATTCCATCACACTTTCCCAGAAAAGAAGCCTGGGGTGGAGAGAGAATTTTTTTTTTTAAATTTGAAATTGCCTGGCTTCTTTATTCCACAATTCACAGCACCAACCATCCCATGATGCACCCTGCTCAGCTGCAAAGCAAAGGACCATGGGGTGCCCTTCAAGAACACTAATCCCTCAGTTCACAGCAAACTGCCACCATGTGTTCAGATGATGAATACTAAAAACAGACCAGGAATCCTGTGTGCATGCTATTGGTATGACATGCATAATGCAAGTTACGAGACACTCATCAAAAAGCTTCTCATTAAATCCCACATGTAGACATACCCTTAGGTTAAGTATTAGTTTGTTTCCATTTCTTTCTGCATTCATATTATGGCATCATTAGGATTTGCTAGTTGGAATATGTATATTGAGAGTACAAACATAATAGAAACATAAGAAATGCCTTTTCTTTTTTCATTTAAATTGATGTTTATTTGAGTTCTCTTGTTTCTGCTCACTTGGCTTCATGCTCTGCAGTGTGATATTTCATCTAAAATGGAGAAGGATTGTAAGACGACTTTGGCAAACTGTAGATATACATCCTCTAGGAAAATACAATCAGCTTTAGTGAACACAATACAATGAGGAGGTGTCTTATTACATAATTGAGGAGACAATGTCTTTTATATGCATCCTGGTTCACTTTTCACACTAAATTAATCTTAATAAGCATCTGCTTTGAGTAAAGAGAGTTTTGTGATAATTCAACCATGACCTCTCTAGAAGTCCAAATGATTCCACTTTGTCTCAGACTCGAGTATTCTTTTGAAACATTCCTTTTTACTGTATGATAATCAGTGTGTTAACATGAGTTGATTAATCCCATCAGTTTAACTAATGTTGATATCCTGGCTCTTGTGCACTTTTCCTGATAAACTCATGACTATGAAATCACTAGCTTTATAACCCAAACTGGAAGATACACAACTGCATTTAT
The DNA here is from genome assembly GCA_007922155.1 of Mesoclemmys tuberculata. Taxonomy (NCBI): domain Eukaryota; kingdom Metazoa; phylum Chordata; order Testudines; family Chelidae; genus Mesoclemmys; species Mesoclemmys tuberculata. Next base: position 67,608,790 of record ML675624.1, read on the forward strand.
CTTCTCAAATAGTCAGCTGTTATAGATTTTTAAATATTTATTCAAAGAGCAAAATAAACCCTTTTTTAAAATCATCAATGCAACAAAAGAGAGAGTAGAGTCCTTTTAAGGAAGGCTTCCCTTTAATTTTAGAATATAGATTGAGAATAAGCATTTTTCAAATGCCTCAACTCACTTATCAAATTATATATAGGTTTCGGAGGATTAGATTTTTATTGGTAAATGTCGGTAAACATCAATTTAACCATATATACACAGACTGATTGAAAAAATATTTCAGTTGATAATAATCAAAATTTACAAATAGGTGAGTAATAAAAATGTTGCTTGAGAACTTATTAGAGTTTGATTTAAGGATATTTACTCTGTATATTTTGACATGTGATGTTGACAATGTATGTTTAGGCAGTAATAAAGCTTTAACTTTTTGAATCTCAGCATCTACTGTCATTAAATTATTATCTGCCCCCCCATAATTTCCCACAGTGAAGTTTTAACTCGATAAAAATAAAAAAATGCTTCAAAAATAAACTTTGACATTATCTTTAAAAATTATTTAAAAAATTGAATTCTGCCAAACCTATATATGTAGCTATGTCTGAGTAATGATAATTCAAAAATACCCTGGCTTATTCTGTTTACTTTGAAGTCAATGGAAATGAAGAGTATAGAGTGCATTGCTGAATAAAGCCCTATTTTAACATTCCAGTGTTAGCATATTTTCTTTAAAATAAAAAAGCAGCAAAGGAAAGCAAATCATAGCAAAGCAGGCACCTTCACTTTTGTCATCTTGTCTAGTACAACATAACTTATCTGTTAAAAAAATCATACTAGCATATTGCACACATTTTTTAAAAAAGTGTTCAAAATACATTTCAGATACATTTGTCGGCTGTCATGGCAGTGTGTAAGAACAGAAAGTGACACAGCTCAAGTGAAACAGGGCCAGACTGGGCCAGTACCTCAGTTGGAGATCATGTAGGTCCTGCAGAAAGTGGCTTGGTGATTTACTCAGTGACATTCTTCTCTCTGAGGGTCCTGCTCCAAGAGTCAATGATAAAATTAACATTGATTTCAATGGAAGCAAGGATGGCCTAACTCAATTCTGAACTAATGTCCTTACATGGTGTTCAGAGTTGCTGTGCTTCTGGAAGCATAAAAAAGGAGCTTGTAGTGACTGTTGGTCATTAACAATTCCATAGCACTTCTTTTACGAATGAGGATGTTAACCTTACTGTCTTAGGGAAAATCCAACTCCCCCCCCCACAAAAACAAAAAAAATCTACATTTGCCTACTTTAAATTCCTCCTGCAGTTTCAGTTATTTGTCTTTACTTTGTCATACAATTGTGTACTGTTGCTATGCATTTTCACACCTGCTACATCCCCTTCCTCCCCAGATGAGCAGGCATTTCAGTGCTAGGTGAAGTGATTCCTAAATAGACTTCCTCTACCGCACAGGGGTTTTGTGAGACTCAGTTAGGACTTGTCTACAACAGCACTTATGCCGCAAAGCTTTTGTTGCTCAGGGTATGAAAAAACCACATCCCTGAGGGACATAAGTTGTGCCAGTTATGTTATGTTATGTTAAGTTATGTTATGTTAAGTTATGTTATGTTGACGGGAGAGAGCTCTCCTGCTGACATAATAAAGCCATCTAAAGAGCGGTGGTAGCTGTGTTGCTGGGAGAGTGTCTCCTGTCATCATACTGCTGTCCACACAAGCGCATATGCTGGTGAAACTTATGTTGCTCAGAGGTGTATTTTTTCACACCCCTGAGCAACAGAAGTTTTGCCAGCATAAGTGCTTGTGTAGACAAGGTGTTAGTGTTTGCAGAACACCATCAGATCCTTAGGAGGAAATGCAAATTAGATTATATTTTAAACACATTATTGTAAATTTAAACTGCAATTATACATTTTAATAAATTAAGAAATAAATATTTAACACAAACTCCTTTATTATCTCACCAGACTTCTCCCTCCTATTTCTTTCTCCACCCCAACAGTAATATCAGAACACTCGTTAATTTAAAATAAACAATTATCAATCAGAGAGTGCGTTTGGCATTGTCCCAGCTGCAAACACAAATAGGCCAAGGATTTCAAATATCAGTAGTGATTTTCGCAACTTCCATTTTTGGGTGTCCAATTTGAGATATTTTAAAGGGCATAATCATCAGAAAGTGCTAAACTTATACCCACTAAAAATCAGGTTCCTTTACTGTCTCTCTCAGCTTGAGCATCCCCAAAAATCAATATTCATTTTTTAAATCTTGGCTCTAGTTCACATCCCATTGGAATTTCTGACCCAAGGAGCTCAGAACCTAAAAAAAGTTAAATTGAATTTATTTCCAGCAAATATTGAAAGTCAAATTTATTATGTTTAGAATCCAATTTAGTAAATTGTTTGCATATTTCACACACATACATTGTGGCTTCAGAAAGACTGAATTGAAATTAAAACAGAATTCAAATCTCTGTTCTCATATTTTAATGAGTTAAATTGGTTTCCACAAACCTGGGAAATTCCTCCCAAAAATCTTTGTTAACTTAGAGTTAAAGTTATTCACCTGAATTTACTATCAACTCAATCACTAGAAATCTAGGAACTCGCCAATTAAACCAACATGCTTACTTAAACTGACTTCAGCCTTATCAATATTAATATCCAAACATACAAATTTCCCAGCTTCACAACTCCCTTTCAGTTCTAAACTACAACCAGACACACTCAAATGCATAACATTAACTCAGACCTCAATACTTTTTATATTTCAAACATATTGTAGATTTCAATGATACAGATATGTCAATAGGTAATTTTTACCTTAATTTAGCGAAGTTTGTAGTTCAGGTGATGTATTTGAGGCTGTGTCTACATTACAGTTTATGTTGGCATAATTTATGTTGCTCAGGGGATGTAAATAATAATAAATGGGAGAGCTCTCTCCCATTGACATAGAGAGTCTTCAGCAGACGCTGCAGTGGCGCAGCTGCATCGGTGTAGCTGTACTGTTGCAGGGCTGAACATGTAGGGATGGAATGTGATTATGATTAACTAGATTTGAGCATGATGTTGGGCACGTAGCTGGAATTGAAAGATTTTTTTATTTTAGAGTGGAGAAGTCTGTAAATGTGTTTGTTAAGATGTTAGGGTAGTGAGGCATGTGAGTGGAGATTGGTGAGCATATGAATGCTGGATTAATTGGTGATTTTCTTGAATTTTAGTGATTGAGTCACTAGAAAACACATTGAGCAATGTTAACTGTCCATTCAAAGTAGGGGCTTGAATGGGATTATGTATAATGGGAATATAATTTTGGGCGATGAGAAAATTATGTCCATTGGAAATTCTTTGGGCTAAGTGTTACCTCAACACTGCCAAGGTTACCTTTCATGTGTGGACCTTTCCTGCTTGGCTGGAATGTGGAATACTGGCTGTAGAGCACCAAACTTCTTGTTCCAGGCCCTGTGTTTATGTTTCCATTAGAACCCAATGCTTCATGGTGCTTTGGGGATGGCAGGGGATGGAGCACTGCACCACATGTTATCTGAGACACCAACCCATAGAGACTTGTAGAAAAACAGCTGGGGCTTTATTAACTCCCTGTGAGTCCCATTCATAGCTGTTACTGAGAACCCAAAAGAGATTTCAGGAGACAACACTATGGTTCCTATAGGGCTAGTGAAGTAACACTGATTAGCAGTCCTCTATGCACATGACTCTACGCATTCAAGATTTGGGATGTCCTTTCTCTATGGACCCTACAAGCCCCACCCTACTGAAGGGATAATTTATAGAAAATGCCATGAAATCACACCACACGGTATCTTTCTGCCTGTCTGGCCCTCTCCTGCAATGTTCTCCTTGACAAGGGTCATTCTAGCTCCTCATTAGGAGTTTTGTCCCAGTAATGAGTATGGGATTGGGTCAATTATTAATAAAATATTACTAGCACCTGATTGGATTATGTGTGTTGATTTTACAAACAGTAAAGAGATTTATTAGACATTTGTTATTGCTACCTCAGTGTGAACACTTTCGTACACTTTGGATAATACTAGAACCCTTCTTCTGGCACTTTAATTATATTCAAATATGATAAACAATATAAAATAAAAATGCTAACTCTAATTCCCTCAAACTATTAAACTTACTTCTTGCCTTGAGGTTCAAGAGAGAAATACAATGGAGATATATAGACAATAGAAATAACATGAAAATTCAGTTGCCATTTTTTCTGATGTAGGGCCCGATCCTGTTGCCACTGTAGTCCATGAGAATTTTGCTGCTTACTTCAGTGAAAATAGACCGAGGTCTGTTTGTTTCAATAAATCTTTATGGGCACGACAAGTCTTATAAGTGCTGCTAATCATGCACAGTTATTCCAACATCTATTACCTGACTTACCAGACCTTGATTAACTATTTGGCTTATGCCCTGCTTGCTAAATATTAAAGACTTCTTCTGAATTCTTTTAAATGCAGGATCCTGAAGTCCTTACTCAGCTTTTCCTTAGGCCTCTTTCATCCCAGCTCCCACTGACTCAGCGAGAATTAGTTCTAAAGAAGTAAAAAATGTCAAGTTATGGCCCTCAGATTTCTTTTTCAAGCTGATATGCTAAGCACTATATTAGCCAACCGAGTCACACATAGAAATATCAAATTTTATTATAAAGCTAAATCATATCAGTTAACAGTCTTTGTGGAGACATTTGCGAGGGCTTGTTTATATTCAATTCTTGAACCAATTTAAACTAAATTGGCAGAGACCATTATTTTAAATCCATACAATCCTTTAGTGTGGCTGCAGTTATATTTATATATACGTGTGCGCCTGCGTGCAGACACATAGTTTAGCGATAACATTTGACTGGGGTAATTTAGCTCAACCAAAATAAACATTTTATTGTCAATATAACTACAGCCACACTTAGAGATTGCACCGCTGTAAATAGTTTTTTCTATTATTTAGTTAAATCAGTGAAAACCTGAGTGCAGCCCAGGCTGCAGAGCATGCTCTTATTAGTAAAACAAACACTGACTTTGTTTTTGCTGCTGAAGTTATTTGTTTTCATTGCTGTCTGAATGACCCTTTTGTGGTTTCTGCCTTTGCCTGGATGGCTGCTGCATCCAACTGCATTTAATTACACTTATTCAATAGTTTTAGCCAGGCTCAGGATCATTACCTATCGAGTCCAATCATTATTACTTAAATCCAATGATTCAGAAATGGATAATTTATCCGTTATACAATTATTGCCTGAACACCCCGTGTAAACATGCAGAAATCTGGAAGACTTGTTCTGACGGTGGCGATTAAAGGCAAAGAGCAAGATGGATGGAGTCAGTTGTGATCAGCAGGCTCGGTGTCCTGCTGTGCGCCAGTCTCTGCCATTGTACTGGGCTCTGGGTACCAGACTTGCCATGGTCCTCTCAGCTCTAAAAGGAAAGCTGGCTTTGTTTGCCTGTAAGCATCTGCAAACTGTTCTGACACATGATCTACCCTCTCAGCAAGGCCACTCATTAGGCTGATTATCACTTCAAAGTTTGTATTATCATCCATCTCTAAAGGCAATTAGGAATGGGTGGCTTTGAGTATCAGACACTGGGTGACACTAAGTGACTCATCTTTATTGATTCTTTTGTGAGCAGAGACAGTGATTGAGATGATATGATTGCAGCCTACCTGCCCCTTTGACTGGTAAATACTGAAGAGAACGGTGTGTAATTAACTGACAGTTAATATAGGTTCTGTTTAGTGTTCAGAGAGCACAATGGGAGAAGCTGCCCAAAAGGAACAAAGTAATGAAACTCCTTTGACAAGTTAAACTCTAAAGCCAACTGTGTAATTATCTGACAGTTAAAGAAGGAGGGGGTGGGAGTGGAAGGACTCTGTTTAGTATTTATGAGACCAAAGGAATTCCTGTGTGTGAACAAGGGAGACAGTTACAGACAATCATCATAACGGCTACACAAAATATTTGTTTGTCTAAGTCTGACTTTCAAATGAATGAGGATTGATTTCATGGACAGAGAAAACAATACAACTTTAGAGATGGAGCGCTAGGGATATAACTTGTATGTGAGAAATAAGACTAGCTGTGTAACAGGCACATACTCTAAACTACTGGGGTCCTAGCCCCAAGAATTAGGGCTTGTCTACATTTAAAACACTATAATAGCACCGCTGTAGCATTCCAGTGTAGACACTGCCTACACCAACAGAAGGGGTTCTCCTGTCCATGTAGGTAATCCACCTCTCTAAGAGGCATAGCTAGGTCAACAGAAGTATTCTTCTGTCAACCTAGCTCTATCTACATGGGGATTTAGGTTGGCTTAACTGCACTGCTCAGGGGGCGGATTTTTCACATGCCTGACCTATGTAGTTAAACTGGCCTAATTTTCTCATGTAGCCTAGGCCTAGATTCCAACTAGACCAATGTTTAGCAAGTCAAACTTGCCTGATCTACAATAGAAAGATGTACCAGCAAACCTTGGCATAATCTGGCTTGCGTCCACATTTCCTTTTGTCTTTTACCAACAAAGCTCTCCACTTTTTCCAGCATAGTTATTCCCCTTTCTGGAGTGACATGTGTTTTACTGGCACAGTGGCAGTGTGAATGCACATATACCTGTACTGACATATGCAGTCCTCCAGCTGCAATCCCACAGTCCAACCTTCCCTTCATGAGTGGGCTGTCTGGTAGCATATTTGAACTCCACTGTGCAGGGGTCCCAGGAAATGAGAATAAGCGCTGACATGATTTTCACATTTCAATAATAACTGATAGTGAGATTGGGGCAGGTATTCAAGGCAGATTCCCCTCGCTATACAAGAGAGAGGACTGGTGGCAGAAGTGTATGGAACAAGCTTTACCTCACCATACCCCAGGCCAAAATAGCTCATCAGGGCACACTGCCAGGCACATCTAATTGTGTAGGCTGCCAAAGAGGGTGGGGTTTCATGGGGCTGTTATTAGTGTGTGGGAAGGGCGCTTTGTGTTCCGCTGACTCTTTAATTTTATTTCTGATTTTGTCATTTACGGCTGGGACACCTAGAGGATTGCAGAGATACCTCTTTAATTTTGGGTACTAATCTAAATGAATAAATGATAAAATATTAATAAGACTTTGCACTCATATAGGGACCCTCAGATCTAAAGATCTCAAAGCACTTGACAGACATACAAATTAAGCCTCACAATGTTCATGTTAGGTAAATGAAAGGTGGGATAGTTGATGCTGAACATTTCATCTGTTACTGAAATGCAGCCACCATTGTGAATGTTCAATATTACAGTTTGTGTTATTGACTTTGAAGGGAGCAAGGCACTAATCCTACTTCTTTCAAGGACCTCCCTTCCCTTCATGCTCATCCCCTCTGTTTCCATTGCCTTTTTCTCTATGGGAATAAGAGATAAAAAAAGGGAAAGTAACAGCCAGGTCCTCTTTACTTAATTTAGTCCCTACTTCCATCCTCCATGCAGCAGGAGGTTGATTTGAGCTGGATGTGACCTCCTGTCCATGTATGAAAAAATTATAATTGGGAGGAAAATTACCTGGAGACTGACTAGCTTGTGAGGTTTGATTGGAGGCCACTGCAGCTAGGAGGGATTAAGATGCTTTGTAGGCTTGATAGAGACAGGTTGTGAGGTGTTTGTCTTTCTTTTGGGAGAGGAGGAGAGAAGGCTTTTCACCCCTGTCTGGTGGTGGTTGAGAGGGAGGTTGAGTTGTTGGTATCTCCCTCTTATGTTTCAGGGGAAAAGGCACAATTAATTGGGAAGTGAGGTTACCAGGGAGGATTAGTACCATTGGCAGTGGGGGAACAAGACTGTGTAGGTGAAGGTATGAGGCTCACTTGAACAACACGTGTTGCTAAGCATACAGTCACACATCTAGGAACAAAGAACATAGGTCACACTTATCGGATGAGGGACTGTTTTGGAAAGCAGCAGCTCCCCTCTGAAAGGGACGTAGGGATCACGATGGATAACCGATGAACATGAGCACAGATGCTGTGGCTAAAAAAGTAAATGTGATGCTTGAATGTGTAATCCAGGGAATATCAAAACAAAAGTAATGAGATGCTATGACCACTGTATACATCAGTAGATCGACAGTTACTGGGATACCAGGTCCAGTTCTGGGGTCCACACTTCAAAAAGAATGTTGACAAATTGGAAAGAATTCAAGAAAAGAGCTAGAAGAACAATTTGAGGTCTGGAAATCTGCCTTGCAGTCAGAGACTAAAGAATTTAAATCTGGTTTATACAAGAGAAGGTTAAGAGGTGACTTGCACCCAATCTGTAAGTACCTACACAAGGGGAAGATTTTGATAGCATAAAGCTCTTCAATCTAGACAAAAGCATAACAAGACCCAGTGGCTTGAAGATAAAGCTAGATAAACTCAGACTTGAAATAAGGGGCACATTTCTTAGAGTGAGGTTAATTAGCCATTGCAACAACCTACCTAGGGTTGTGGGGGATGCTCCTCCACTGGAAAGTTTTTTAATCAGTGCATCAAAAGTGGATGTGTTTCTAAAAATATGCTCTAGCTCAGCTAGAATTTATGGGCTTGATGCAGGCCTCACTTAGTGATATTCTCTGGCCTGCGTTCTGCAGGGAGGTCAAACTAGATGATCAAAATGGTCCTGTCTGGCTTTAAAAATCTATGACTCTGTGAGTAGGGAGAGTTAAGAGGAGGTTTGGGGGACATTAGGTACTATACTGGCAGGATGGATAAGGCTTTGGACTAGGACTCAGGACTCCTGGTTCTGCCACTGATCTTCTGTGCGACCTTGGGCAAGTCACTTCATTCCTCTGTGCGTGTTTCCCCTTCCCACCCTTTGATTGTCTTGTCTGTTTGGAATGTAAACCTCAAGGTAGGGACTATCTCTCACTACTGCTTGTATTGCACCTAGTAGCTCACTCACAGGTGGGGCCTCCAGGTGCTACTATATTACAAAAACAATAGTATCAAAGCACTTATCTGTCATTGTCAGTTTCTACCCCACACAAATTCATCTCTATCACACAGCGAGAGTTTCTGGGGTGCAGGAAATGTAGAATCAAGACCTCTATTGGTACTTCAGCAAAACCAAACAATGTGAGAACTGCACAATATGACAGAAACTAAAAGCTGCAGCTGGAAGAATGGTCAGCAGAGACTCAAAGGAAACTGCATTCACTGTAGTTGTGTTAAGGTTTTGTTTTTGTTTTTTAATTCTAGCCAAGGGAGAAAAGCCTTGGTAAATTTAATGACTCCAGACTTTCTTATATTACAAAGTTATGGGAAGGTTTTTCAAATTCACATAGGTTCTTCCAGACCTGTAATTGTAACTAGCACACCCCCATAAAGTACATAGAGCAACCAGATGGGGGGGGGGGGGGGGAGAAGAAAACTCCAAATAAAGATTTTTGCTAATTCATTTTGACCTCCACTAGCTGTTTGGAGGGTCCTCACTGCTTTCTCTGTCTCCCGCTTTTACTTTGATTCTTGTTTAATCTGATCTAAACAAATTATACATAAATGGTTATTTTTATTTGAGCCTTGTTCCTTGAGACACTTAACATACGACCAATTGACGAACAAGATAAGAACAGCAAACAAAGATAAGCTTTTGTTTAGATAGTAGAATTACAGATAACAGCCTGAGTAGAAATAGCATGCAAAGGCTTAACACTGAATGATATTATCTCTTAAAGTGCAGCATTGTATCCCCCATGTTGTATTTAGCTGTTAGTACTACTCATGAAGCCTCATTTACATGACAACTGATTTTCAGTTCACTTTAAATAGGTACAGACTAGAAACAAGGCACATTTTTACAGTGAAGACAATCTTTTTTGGTTGAGAGAAGATGTCTGAAATATAGATCATTTGCCTTTTAACCTCTATGTTTTGTCCCAAGAAAAGCAGACTCACTTGAATTAGTAGAAGGGCAGATGGAAAAGAAGAATACATGGTTTAGTAAAGTTACAAAATGACTGCAATCCTTCCAGGTTGAACAGTTTCGGTAATGGAGCAGCATGGGAGATCTTGCACTATCACTGCCTTTTCTTTGGATACATAAATAATACTTTTCACTTCAGTAATATCTTTCATGCAAAACCCTTAAAAAATGAATGAAATCAGTCTCATCACTTTCATATAAATAGGTAGGATTATATTATCCCTTTCAGAGATGGGGAAACTGAGTCAGAGTGATCAAGTGACTTGCCTAAGGTTAAACAGAATGTCTGGTAGTAGAACCCAGAACTCCTAACTCATAATCCCATGTCTTAACCAAAAGATCATAATTCCTCAGATAGGACCTACTCCGAAATCCATTGATGTTAATGGGATTTTGGATCAGGTCCACAAAGAACTTCAGTCTTTACAGATATTTATCTGGCACCTCTCACCAGCACTAATGTCACATAACTACATTTTTAAAAAGAGCACTACAATTTAAAATGTACTTGGAAAAATGAGTAGTTCAAAGACATCATCAACTCAGGGGCATGAGTTTTATTTGTCAGAAAACACATATGTACTACTGGAACGCAACCAAATGTTTCCATTGAGTATATCTGGACATCAATAAGGTTTTCTAAGACATCGTGCATAAATATTGTTCCACTGAGTGAAGCATTTTGTAATCAAATCCCAATAATTTCAACTCCACTTAACATTAGTCTAAGAAAGTCTAAACAACATTTAAACATATTTTACATGTAATATGAAAGACAGTGTATGTATGTATACACACACACAGAGAATACACATATGATGTGCATGACATGTTGGTGGAATAAGAGAATTATTATAAAGTAGAAATGGACCAAAACTTCACATTTCAGATTCAGATTTGGATATATCTATCTTCATTTTTTTCAAAGGTCAGGAATTTTTAGTTCCGAGGCTCCGGTTTAGCCCATTTTAGAGACATCGGTGAGTTGTGAAGTTTGGTGGGATTGTATATGTGTATTGGAGAGTGTAACTTGCTCTACAAGATACGAAAGTTTTAAACTACCATTCTGTACTGTTATCAGTGTACTATGAGAAGACTGCAATCTACCATGGATAAACTAAAATTTGCACATACCAGCCAGGTACCAAGCAGATTTAAGCCTTCTTACTATCACCAAAGCTTCACAATTAGTGGGACTTTCATTCCCCTCATCCAAAGCACTACAAAATGTGTGTGCGCGTGCATGCACACGTGTATGTATATGTATAAGAGTACTGAAGAGAAAGGCTATTCAGGAGAGCAAAGCAGAAGTGGACCTGTAGGAGGAATTTGAAAGAAATGGTAGTGGTCTTACAGATCACTTCAAGGAGCACATTCTATTTCCCAGGGTTTTATGCAATAAAGCTCAAAGATGATTATGGGAGAAGTGGAGAAAAGATTCAGGGAAATGTAGGGCCAGATGGGACCTTGAGAGCTCACCTAGTTTGGCCCCCTGCGCCAAGGCAGGGCCTAGTATACCTAGATCATCCTGACAGGCTTTTTTCTAGCCAGTCCTTAACCCTCCAATGCTGGGGATTCCACCCTCTCTCTTGAAATCCTATTCCAGAGCATAACTATCCTTTTAGTTAGAAAGCTTTTCCTAATGTCTAACCTAAATCTACCTTGCTGCAAATTAATTTTTGTTCTACCTTTAATACAATTGATTTCCATATTTTTATAACAACCCTTAACATACTGATGACTGATATCAGGTCCCCCTTCCTTTTCTTGAGACTAAACATGCCCAGTTTTTTACAACTTTCCTCATAGTCAGGTTTTCCAAGCCTTTTATCATTTTCTTGCTCTCCTCTGAACTCTGATTTGTCTACATCTTTCTTAAACAATGGAACCCAAAACTGGGCATAGTACTCCAGCGGAGCCTCACCAGTGCCAAGTAGAGTGGGACAGTTACTTTCCATGTCTTACCTACAACACTCCTGTTAATACACCCTAGAATTATATTAGCCTTTTTTGAAACTGCATCACATTGTTGACTCATATTCAATTTGTGATCCGATAAACCCCCAGATCCTTTTCAGCAGTATTTTCATCTAGCCTGTATTCCCTATTTTGCACTTATGCATTTTATTTTTCCTTCCTAAGTGAAGTTTTTGTCCTTGTTTTTACTGAACTTCATTTTGTTGATTTTAGACCAATTCTCCAAATTGCCACAGTCATTCTAAATTCTAATCCTGTTCTCCAAAGTGTTTGCAACTTCTCTCAGCCTGGCATCATTTACAAATGTTACAAGGATACTCCTCAGTTCATTATCTAAGTCATTAATGAAAATATTGATTAGCCCCAGCCCCAGGACAGTCCCCCATGGGACCTGCCTCAATGCATCTCTTTAATTTGACAGCGAACCATTGATAACTACTCTTTGAGTACGGTCTTTCAGCCAGTTGTGCACACACCTTATAGTATTTCATCTAGACCAGGACTGTCCCACCATGATCGCATGCAACCCATAGTGGGTTTTTTGTGTGGCCATGACAGCTTCCAAAGCATGGGCAGAGATTGCAGGGAGAGGGTTGTGTAGGCTGGTGGCACGGTCCAGCTGGGGGTGTCGCAACCCTTCCTTGGGCCCCGGCTCCAAGGAAGGCCACAGCGCCTTTGTCTCGGGGAATAAGCTCCCAGTTTATGAGTCTTTAGCCCCGGCCCTCAGGCAGGGCAGGCTTCCCTGGCAGTCTGTATTCCCCAGCCCACAGGTAGGGCAGGGCTGGTAAGGTGTCCACGACCCTCGCCTTCCAACATCTGGGGTGGGCAAGCAGTCTATTGCCCCCGGCCCTCAGGCAGGGCGGAGTAGGCAAAGTAGCCTTTAGTCCCCAGCTCTCAAGCGGGGCTGGTGAGCACATGCAGTCAATAGCCCCTGGCTCTCAAACAGGGCGGGGCTAGTAAGCAGTCTGTTGCACTTGCCCCTCAGGTGGGCAGGCAAGCTGCACAGATTACAGACACCGGCCATCAAGACGGGCAGGGCTGACAAGCAGTCTGTTGCCCCCAGCCCTTAAGAAGGCAGTGCAAGTAAACAGACTACACTCCCCGGCCCTCAAGCCAGGCAGGGCTGGTGAGGCAATAAATAGCACCTAGCCCTCAAGTGGGCTAGGCAGGAACAGCACTCTATAGTCCCTGGCCTTACAGGCAGGTGGGGCTGGCAAAGTTTGGTGTCCTCTGGCCAGCAGTGCAGAGGAAGCCAAGCACTCCCGGGGTGCTAGGGAAGGGGGACAAAGGCCCACCTGACTCCACTGTGTCCCAGCCCAGGGCCCTACCAGTGTTTTGCCACTGAGTCAGTGGGGATCCAGCCACAGCACAGAGACTGGTTTAGCCACACCCAGCCACTGTCTAGTCAGCATTCCCTGGGCTACTTCCTCCCACCCAATCCCCGGGTACCTGCATCCAATCATCTCCCACCGGGTCGCTGGGGTAGATGGCGAGCGGGCATCCAGCAAGTCCCTCACCGTCAACCAGTGGCAGGTCTGGAAACTCCTCCGGGTCCTCAATGGCAGGCAGCTCCTCCAGGTCCCAGGGGTTCCTCTGGTATACGAGGCTCAGTCCGCTCCTGTAGGTCCCTGATATCAGGGCCAGCCTCAGGGGGGTTCTCTCTTCAGCAGTCTCAGGTATCTTCTCCCAGCTATTAAGACCTAGTGGCCCTCTCAAGTAGGGCCCTTCAGCTCTCTTCAGTCACTAGAGTCCAGCATCCCAGGCAGGCTTTGGAGGCTCCAGTCAGTAGGACAGTTGTCCCAAACAGCTGCAGGGCCTGGCTCAGGCTGAGACCGCAGACTCTGGGAAGGCACGTCTACCTCCAGCAGCAGCTTTCCTCTACGTGAGCTGCTGGGCTGGCCTTTTATACTTCCCTCCCAGGTCCTGGCTCCGCCCCTCTGCTTCCAGGTGGCTTGGCCTGCAGGGCCTGGTTCTGTCCAGTGAGGCCACAGCAACCCTTCCTCAGGCTTAGGCTCCGGTTCCGAGGAAGGCCACAGAGCCTTGTTATGGGGGCAAATCAGTAGCCCCTCCCTGCAGCACCCAGCTGTTGCTCCTGAATAGCTGTTACCAAGAGCAGAGAGATGTGTCACCTTGGTGTTTGTGCTGGCACTGCCAACAAGGATTGTCATCCTGAACTACGCAGCCTCCTCAGGGGCTCTGGGCAGCATCTCTAGAGACACATGGGGCAAGTTTATGTGGCACTCAAAGTGGCTCTTGTTAGTGGAGGCAGCTGCAGCATTCAGTCACAAGAGTGCTCCCCTGGGCAGCTTCTCCACTCCTGCCCGGCCAGGGCATGGGGAACCTAGACTCTGCAGGCAGCCAGTGAGTTCCTGACCCACCTTTCCTGGAATGGGCTCTCACTGAAGGGTTGCAGGAGGCAGGGACAGAGAGACTGGTTTGTCAGAGTGGCCACCAGCAAGAGTTTGTGGCTGCACACTAAGGCTACCAAAAAGTTTGTTATGAGAAACCCTGATCTAGACCACATTTCCTTAGTTTGCTTATGAGAGTGTCATGTGGAACCATATCAAAAGCCTTACAATCAAGATATATCACATCTATAGCTTTCCACCACCTGTTAGGCCAGTATCCTGTCAAAGAAGGAAAAGAGCTTGGTTTGGCATGATTTGTTCTTGACAAATCCATGTCGTCTATTACTTATAACCCTATTATCCTCTGGGTGATTACAAATTGATTGCTCAATAATTTGTTCTGGTATCTGTCCAGGTATCAAAGTTAGGCTGACAGGTATATAATTCCCTGGCTATTCTTTCCCCCCTATCCTTTAAATTTAGGTACTATGGTTGCCCTCCTCTAGTCTTCTGGAACCTCATATGTCCCCTATGAGTTCTCAAAGATTATTGCTAACAGTTCCAAGATTTCTTCAGCCAGTTTCTAAAGTACCCTTGGGTGTATTTCATCAAGCCCTGGCAACTTGAATACACCTAGCTTATGTAAATATTCTTTAACCTCTTCTTTCCTTGTTTTGACTTTAGTCTCCTCTCACCCACTGGGTTGTTAATATTAATTTGCTAATATCTGTGAAAACTGAAGTAAAATAGGCATTGAACACCTTAGTCTTCTTAACATCATTTGTTTTTAGCTCATCTTCCCCACTAAGTAGAGGACCTACAGTTCCTTCATTTTTCTCTTGCTCCGAATGTATTTATAGATCCTCTTATTAATGACTTTTATTTCCTTTACTAGGTATAGCTCATTTTGTGCCCAGGTCTTTCTTATTTTGTCCCTACATGCTTGTGCTATTTTTTTTTTGTTCTCATCCTTAGCAATTTGTCCATTTTTCCACATCATCCAATGCTGGGGATAAGACTAGCATTGCTGGTAGAGTTAGAAGGGCTAAAGGGAGAAGGGGGATGTACAATTAAGACAGGAGCAGTTAAGTATGTATGGGTAAGGTTGTGAAAGGTCTTGAAATTGAAGACAAGAAGCTTGAATTTGATGCAGTGAAAAAGGGGGAACCAATTAAAGGATTCAAAGTCTGTGTGTAGGATAACATGGTCAATATGGTGGATGATGATGATCATAGAAACAGTGTTTTGAATAGACTGGGGTGGGGGCATAGGATGTGGGCATTATGGAAGGCACAGAAGAAGATGTTTCAGTACCCCACAAGGAGATGATGATGGCTTGAGTGAGAGTTTTAGTGTCGTGAGCAGCAAGAAAAGCTCAGATCTTAGAAATGTTATTGAGGAAGAGTGGCAACATTTTGTCCATGGCCTGTATGTGTGGGGTCAGGGAGACTAAAGAGTTGCAGATGAAGATGAAAATTTAAAGTGAAAGAAAAATGTTAGTGAATGTCCTGGTCTGTCACATTCAGATCCAGTTATGGATCATCCACATTTCAAGCATCCTCCACTCTAGAGTTGTGGTTCAGCTCACAAAGATAGTGGCTATTATCCAAATTCAGATACAGGTTCAAGATTTCAATCACCCCAATGATCCAAGGAGGTGGTTAGATATTATCTCTAGGGAAAAAAAATCATATAACACAGCTGGAAGTTAGGTTTATATAGAGGGCAAAATATTCAGAACAGGAGTTTTATGCTGATTGATATTTGTTTGGGAGTCAAATTTGTTCTGCCTGAGAAAAGCCAGGGAAAGGGTTCCTCTTCTCTGATTCACTGAACAGAAGGTAATTGAAGGATCTCTTTATGGGAGGATTTACGACCCTGAGCCTCAGTCGTTTTGAACTAAATAATTATGCATTTGCATCGTGACTGTATCTAATTTGAATTTCGCTTCCTGCCTAAACACTTTGAAAAGATGCATGCCTTGAGGTGTCTGCCTGAATAAAATTCCTGTGGAATTGAGGCTTACAAATAAAGTCTGTTGTGGTGCGTTAGAATCTGCCTTGCCCTAGATAATAGCTCTCCTGATAAATTGTCTGATTTATAACGACAACTGCTCCCACTGTTGTATACAATTATACCTTACAGTAATGGGGAATTAAAGAGGCTTTCATGTGAGCCACATATTTAGCTTTGAAGTAATTGGGAATGGAGTGCGCAGCACCTCAGAAGATCAGTCCCTAAGGAATTAACCTTTTCACTTTGTAATTCCTTTTTAACATTTCTACCTATTCTATAATAATAGTATATGAGTTGTAACTACACCAAGTAGCCAGAATGATGAGATTTCATAACATAGGGTAGGTTAGCATGAGCTTCCTTCTGGTTTAAAAAATTCAGGGCTTAGTTTCTATTATTCCACTTTTACATCAGTCTGACGCCCCTGACTCTGGTGTGAAATAAGTGTTAGCTAGTGAATCTTTTATAATAGGTTTAGTCTTTGACCATAAGATCCTCAGAAAGGGACTTTCTTATCTATGTATTTACAAAGTGCTGTGGACCATTACAGTGCTCTGTAATTCATCACTGTACTTCTTATGCCAGGGCCATACCAGCTCCGTAATTCTCTCTCGCCTGTTAGATATTTTCTAGTTGTCTTTTGTGTCCTGCTCAGTTTGGATTGATCAAAGTGCACATGGAAAGCTGGTATGTTATCCCGTTACTTACTCCCCATGCCAAAGAGGGGAGCACTTCATTCCAGGTATTCTTTTGTTAATGACAGTATTAAAAATGACTTTTAAATGGGTTGTTATGAAACAAACAACGAAGTAAGCCACTGTGAGAATGGACAAACTGCTTACAATTAGTTCTGGTCACTGGAGAATGGCATCCTTGCTTGCTGGCACTCTAAAGTACAAAATGTCACATGGCATGAATTATGTAGGGTCAGCCTTCAAATAAGCCCAAACTACTAATTATTTATTCATTAATATTATTATGGGTTTGCCCAAAGGCTCCAGTCAGGATCTGGGCCTGTGAAACAAAGAAAGCAACTTAAAAAAAAAAAAGAGGACAGAAGTGGGTAGTGAGGGTGATTCTAAGGATATATGTGTACAGGATCCAATTCTTTGAGGTGTTGAGCGCCTCCACCTTCAAATGTTTTTCATTCCATGGAAATTAAGTGGAAATTAAGTGAATTAAGTACCTTGCAGGTGTATTTAGGGGACTGAACCCTAAATGACTTGCTTTTTCCATGGAAAATTGAAAAATGAGTAAAGACATAAGCAGAGTTTTCCCAGACAGATGTCTGACATTCGTCATTGCTTTCAAACCCTTTGACTTGCGCATGCCGGCTTTCCTGACAAACTCCAGTGAGTTATGTGAACTATGTGAATGTTGTATTGTTCTGTAGGGCCATTTGGGATGTTAAATTGGGCAATTAAGGCTTTTGGTTTAAGAGAATATGGGAGGAGGTGTTAACCAGTAACCCTAATAACACAGGAAAGTAACTAGTGTAGTAGTAATAGGAATTTTAACAGTGCAATTGACTTCAGTTACAGGAGCCTTAACTTCATTTCTTTATTAGGGCTGTAACATATTCAACCCTTACTAGAGAGGTTTCTCTCTAGGTCTGTCTATACTAATGAATTTTAGTGCACACAGCACTTGTGAAAGACTTCAGGTCAACACACACGAGTGCTCCAAATGCTTCCCAAGCATTCCAGGTACCAATATAACTGCACCAGAACCAAACAAAACTGCCATTTCAGTCTAGCATAGACAGGACATGCAGGCAATGAAGCTGCACTGGTTCAACTGTTCTCCAAGCACAACTACACAGTGCTCTGAGTCTTGACCAGCCATCAGTGACAAATCTCAGAGCACTGACTCAAACACCCAACCACTGGCTGCATGCATGAGGAAGCTCTTGGCTTTGCCTATTACCCCCATGCCACTGTTCCAGGCAGGTTCAGGAGGAGGTAAGGCAATGCTCAGCTGGTCTGTCTCCCTCCTGCCATTCACCTCCCTGCTCTTCAAAATGGAGTAGTCATGCAGGATGCAAACAGGTTCCTTAAAATAAAAAACCAAAGTCAAAATCCTATTTATAAACAGTGACACTTTTTCCCATCACAAAACTGTTTTTTTCAACTTTAATGAAGAAGCTAATTTTACTTTAACTCTCACCCCAAACTCCTCTTATTGACACCTCACCTGGAAAACACAAGGTAAACATGCACTGCACACATTGCAAACATCCATGTTCATGCGTTTACATACATATCACATGTACTCACCTCACTGTGGGTAGAACGTAGGGCATGAAAGGTTTGTTAGACAGTACTGTAGTAGCTCTTTCTGGTTCAAGCTTTTTAAAATTTTCAATGATCAGCTTTAATATTTTTCAAACAAATAAATTTGGACTCCTTGCAAATAGTTATAATAGTAACAGAACTCAAAAGGCCAACTCCAATCCTAAGTGATTTAATCGAAAGGGTTAATACCATTTCCAAACTGCCATTTAATAGAAGGGTTTTTAAAACAGTCTTTTACTATTATATATAATATATTGAGTATCATAGATGTACATGGTGCTTTACAGACACACAAGACAACAACTTCTCTGCCCCGAAAACCTTGCAATCTTGATTATTATTAAAAAGTGGTAACCAATCAATCACAAAAGGATGAGGGGAAAGGAAGAAGAGTCAATAGAGAACAAGGAAAAAAGGGATGCTCTTCTTCAATGGGAAGCAATGGGCGCGCCTATAGATGGACTTAGATGATTATGTCTAGACATCCAAGCTTGAAAATTTTAGGCACATGATAAGTTATCATAAAAGACACTGGGCCAAATTCCAAAATCCTCACTCAGTTCTTACACTGGCAAAAGCCAGGCTGGCATCTCTGAGATTTGTACCTGAAAATTAGTAAAACTGAGTAAGAACTTCAGGACTTGGCCTATTGAGTCTGGAGAGAGAAAAGATGAAGTAAGTCATTTTTGCCATCCCCTCACCATTGCAAAATTCATGAGCCATGTCAGAAACATTTGCTGTTACTTCTGCAAGTTTCACTGTAACTGTTACTGTTTTTAGTCCTTTTTTTTTCAATGTAGGATATTTTTCCAGAGGGCAGTGCAGATTCTTATTCACAAAATGCACTTTGACCCAAAGATAAGAGCATGATATTGCCTGAGACACTTAATTAAAAGAACATCTTTTCAGTGGTCTGTAGCTGCAGTCTTCAGAAGCACAATCTTGTTTCTGACTGCAGATTAATTAATTAAAATTGCAAACACATTTTCCCTTCTCAGTCTTCTGACGTTTTCTGAAATGTGTGTGGACAGTTTAAAAGAAATATCTTCTGTCAGCACAATCACACCAACTTCAGTTCAAATTTTTTTTTTAAACAAAAAAGAACAGATGCCTGATAAATCATAGCGCCAGGTTTGAAACTTGCAGCATCAGCGCTGGCTTCCCAAGTGGCCCCCTCAAACAGGCATAACTGTGGGAAAGTTTTCCAACCCCCTAGGCTAGGTCTGATTTCTGTTACATGAGTTCAAATCCATAGTAATGTTTTTGAATTCAGTGGTGGTTCTGAGGATTTATATTGGTGCAAATGAAATCAGAATCCATCTCCATGTGAGGGCAAACAATTGAAACTGTTTATAACAGTCTGAAAAAAGGTTGCAGCATATTTTGACACTTATCAGGTGGGGAATGGGCAAGCTGAGGAAAGTCTGGGTTTGGGTTTTCCTATTCATCATAAACTTTTCTGAATCTGAATTTCTCCTGCATCCTATGCTCCAAGGATATGTTTCCAGAGTGCAGAGCTCTTTGTCAGTCATATACAGCATTCCTCATCCTTATGCTGGGGTGATGCTGTCCTGGATCTTCAGCTTTCTGGAGAAGTATCTAACCCTATTCTTATGTCCCCAGTCTGGGGAGGGACACCTAGATCGTAAGTTTCTGGCACAGGATGGAATTTGTGCCATAAAGTGAGCAACACATCTGGCAAACCTGACTTCACAGTGACTGTGTTAGGTTCAGCTAACTCAAACTGATTGGGATGTCCACCTGATTCATTCGCAGAACTAGTGAAACACTAGGCATATCACACATCTGTGATTCAGGCATGGCATGACACCTATGATTTGTCTCCTCACAAGCTACATTGTACCACAGGCAACTGAGGCAGCGTGTGACAAAGTAATCTATCCTGGTAAGGGCCATGACTAGATTACTTCCATTCTGGGAGTAACCAGGGAAGTAATGTACTTTTCCAAGTCACAATTTCTTCCCTGGGCTGCTCCTGGGGTGGTTTAGCTACCACAACACAGGCCTCTGCAGAGGTTCAGAAAAGAATCATGGAGCAGCATTTATTGTGGAGTCCCGGGGCCAGGAATGTTCATTTAAGACTCTATATGCCCTGGCTTGGTCATAGCCCATGTACCTTCATTCGGTGCAGATGATTCATGCACCTGGAAGAAATAATCTACACAGAGAGAATGTGCATGGGGCCATAGCAGGCACAAAACTAATACCAACAGTGGGTGCTCTAAGGCTCAGTTGTGCCCAATGAGCACAGATGTGTTGGGGACAGTGAAGAACTACACCATGGCTGGTGGTCTCTGGAAGGCCATGATCACATCTCCTCGTTGACTCTCCCCATCCCCTTTGAGGTAGCTCATGTCCCAGGGAGCACTAAGGGGGACTACAGTCGCAAAACTTCCTGTGCTCTTCCCTCTCCTGAGCACCAACAATGATGCCTATTTGGAAGGGAAACCCAAGGAGCTCAAGAATGCAGCCCAGATGTCTTTCAAAATCAAAGATATTTATTAGTGCAGCTGATTGACATTTTTTGCCACCTTTTTTTCTGCCAATTTTTTTTCCCATCCAAAACAAACATGTTGGTGGGACATAATTGTCAAACAGGCTTTGATTTCACCCCTACCCCTGAGGAAATTTCAAAATTAAAAGGAAACTTATTTAATTTCAAATAATATTTTTTCATTTAAAAAAATTCAATTCAAATCAAAGGACAATGAAAATGATCTATTAAAATAGAAATGAAAATTTGTTTTGCTTAGAAATTTCCTGTGAAAAATAAAAAAAATTAAATGAAAAATTTTTGCTCAAAACTTTTCATGGTAAAAATGCTATTTGACCAACTCCAGTCACTAGCAGTAGAAGTAAAGATTTTTCTTTAACTACATGAGTGTTTTGTTGACAATCCTATAAACAAGTATGCTTTCTGTCATTTACATTGTCAAATACAAACATTGGGAATGACAGCTTTTAAATTTGGAAAAGGCTCTGCAATGTTGTCTCTAACATTTCTGAAATGCCATGAATGAGAAGTGTAACCACATCCTGCTGAATATCGGGATAGTAATAATATAGTGTGAAACTTTGTGGGGATATGTCCCAAATAATTAACCTCTTCGGTCAACTTCCTTTTGTCTGGTGCCTGTTGCCATATGGAACCTCTAAAATGTTCATTTACAATCGATGGAGAATTTGCCATGTTCTTGTGCAGTTATTTTAATTAAAAAGTAAAACTATTTTTTTCAAAAAAGAAAAAAGCCCTTTGAGATCTCAACTCAAATAAATAAATAAATAAATATTTAGAGAGCAAATAAATAATTACCTCTTCATAATGAAATGGAATGCTTTTTACCAGGTGCTCGGTGAACCAGTTGAGGTTAAATTGAAACTGACCCAAACTGAAAGAGTCAAACAGAACCAATTTATTTTTTTAGTTAATAAAAAGTTCCATTAATATTTTGGGGGGGTTATTAAATTATTTTGCATTCACATTTGCCTCTGCCCTTCGTGGCTATAGCTGGGGCCAGAAGCACAAGAGTCAAAATATTAGTATTCTGTCCATATTGTGTCCACCTCAGCCAAATTTGGAAAGAGCCACAAATCTTTCAAGAAAGTATACTCTCCTGTGAATTCTAACCCAAGGGCTTGATCTTCTTCCTACTGAAGTCAGACAAAGTCTGTTTACTGATTTCAAAGAGTGTTGGACTGGGTTCCAGTGTAGCAAATGCCATTACTTTGGGTAGTTTGGTTGGGATGAAGTTTGGTTAAGCACCTTCCCATTTAATTCATTACCTGAACCCAACTGAATAGCCAAAATGGAAGGTTCACCTGCCACTTGTCTTTACATTCCAAGTTCTGAGATCTGAAATTTGTGTATTTTTCTGGTAACAATCATATCACTAACATGATCACCTAAAGTAACGCAGGATCTGCATCCTTCATAGTGCTTTAAGAGACGGCCCCTGTAGTGTGGTGGAGACAGGATACGGCTGCGTGAAATCTGAGCACATCTGATAGACATGGCCGCGTAGCTCTCTCTTATTCTGTAGCTCCGATCTAGCTAAACAGAGTCTGCTGTCTATCACCATACCAGGCCTTGGCTAAGCAGTCAGGGAAGGGACTGCAGACAATCCCAAGACAAACCCCCTTGAAGTCTGGAAAAGTTCAAATCGGGATCTAAATTTTGCAGCTCAAAGCAATCTCTAAGTGCTGTAGGTGTTAGTGATTTCTCTATCTAGGTTCTCTTACTTCACCCATCATCATAGCATTTGAGAGTCCAGCAGTCATAAGAAACTCAGAACTCTGTTTTCCTGAACTCATGCCTTTGAAGCTACATGAAGGAAGAACTAATTTCAAATGACTTGTTTTAAAGCTGCATTTACAGTGTAATATTTGTAACTTCTAACTCTACATATGTGTTCTGTTAGGGAAATGAGATCTTCAAGAGCTGTGTGTGTGTGTTTAAAGCATGTCAGTTCACCTTTAGCCACAAGTTTCTATAACACAAGAGGATGCTGTTTCAACTTCAGAGCTATAAGCTCAAGGGTCTTCAGGGGCCTATGACCTTGGAGCCTTTTGAGCTGGACAAACCAACAATCAACAAAGGCCACAGTACCCAGGCCCTGCCACCCTACCTTCAAAGCATCTGTGGGTGCTCACACAGCAATTTCCTCCTCCATAATCTGACAATTACAATGTAGTCATGGGGCTTTTCTTTCTTTCTCTTTTTTGCTGGTCTTGGTGCCTTTTTCAGCTTTAAGGCTGCCACACATTGTCAGAAGTCTGGCTTCAATGGTCTGAAGGGAGACAGATACTGATAAATTTCCTTTTGATCTCTGCTCTGCAAAACCACTCAGTCAGAAAAAATAGAGGGGTCTGTGTGCGTAGGGGTTGGAGGATGTGAAAGGCAGAAAGCACCCTATCATGCTAGAGTGAATGTAACTCCCATTTCACGTTAGATCTCAAGAAGAACATAAAGAGTTGTGTAAGTATTTTGCAAATCAGGGCAGCACAGCATAAGGAAATGAAACAAACTAATTAAAGATCATTACACTTACTTTTCTGAAAGAATTGCCTTAGTTATATCATATGCATTAATATCAGTGTTGAAAGGGTAGAGTTTGTAATCTATAAACTATAACGACTCTGAATTAAAAGTAACTGTTTCATTCTGATGAGAATGTACTAATTTGCATTTATCATTTAAGGGCCTTTTTGTGCAAACTTTAATCACACTGGTGAGCATTTACACAAGTAGTTCACTAGCTTTGTCTGCCCCAGCTTAGTTCTCTAAGCTGTTCCATCAGCTCTACCTAGGCTCAGTTGTTGGAATCACTAATGAAGACTGGGTGCCAGTGTTTTAAATGCCACGTCATGTAGACGTGCTGTAGGCAGAATTAGGCAACACAATGCTTAAAATACCTTTCTACTCTAGGGCTCACAACATTGCTAGCATTGATGAAACTGAACCACCGGAAACAAAGATGGACCATTTGGAGCAATAATAATAACAAATAATAATAAAATAAAAGCCTCAGTGTAAATATTCCCAGTGGGATAACTTGGACGGACAAGTGCATACCAATATGAGTTAAGGCTCCAGAAAGAGGCCTTAGATTACAATATGTCCTAAACTAGCTTTAACTGTTTCTTTTGATTGCTGCATACATTCTGTTTAACAGAACATACAAACGTTTCTAATTGGACATGCAAAGAAAAAAAATTAAGCCATGTGAAAAGTATTTTCTGTTGACAGAAATGCTTTATTTAAGGTAATATGCATATATTAAACATAAAATAGCTAGTAATTGTAAAGTATAACAAGAACTGATAACAAAATGCTAGATGCAGAGTGTGTGAACAAAACTAACAATCTTTTTATATAGGGTTTAACAGGGTGTGTACTACATTATCTGCAGTTTACAAGAGGTATATGTTGTGTCTTTTGCTCTTTACCTCAACAATAACAAAATATGAAGAAGGGACACAAGGTCAGTTAGGTCCCAAATAACTAAGCTTATTCAATACACATACAAGACCTCCATACAGCTGCTCTGGCTGATTTCTGGCAGCATCTAAAACACAGAACACAGTGAATGCCCTAGAGCTCAACCAAACAATTAAGAAGGGTACTGCACTATTCATATCACTAAATTATGGAAAACAGAAAAGCAAGAAAAGTTGCTTATACAGCTTTAACTTAGGTGTATATTCTTCTCAATTCAAAACTCTGCATTTTCAATGGTCCATGACAAATCCATTATATTTTCAAAAAAACATTCCCATACCTCTGGAGGTTTACAACTTTTTGATACAAAAGAAGTCTAATTTTTCCACAGGCTCTTCCAAACCATATCACAGAATGTACAATACATCATCATGGTGTTCTTATATGAAACCTCAGTTTAATATACATGATATGCGTCTCACCACCTTTAATTACAAACAAGAGTAAGTTACTGAAAAAAGGGTTTAAATTGAATTTAAAATAATAATAAAAGACTATGAACTCTTGCCAGCCTCATGTACTTAGATGAGTTGAAATTCAGTTCTTCTTTTAGGGGTCAGTTCTATAACACTTACCTGTGTGACTAAGAACTTTTATAGTTAAAGCTTTTAAGAGCTACTCCTCTGAGCAAAGGCTGCAGGATTAGGAAATTAACAATATTTTACGGTTTTATATTGCCTTTCATTCACGGATTTTAAATCTCTTTTACAAATATCAGCAGATGTAGACTTCAAACACCTCTGTTCAGTAGGGGATTAGTATTCCTCCCCACTACCTTTTAGGGTTCACTTGTACCAACCAGATCTGCATTGGGGTGGTGAGAAGCCACAGCCTCCCCAGAGGGTGTTCCAGATAGGACTGTGTTTCAGGGATCCACAGTCCCTCCTACAGTTCCCTAGAACACAGAAAGAAACATGCCCACTGCACGAGCCCCTAGACTGGTCTCATGTATTCTCCTCTCTGAGCCCAACTAGCTCTGTTGGCCAGTGGGGAGGGGTTGAGTGGTGGTAGGGGGATCATGGTCTTGCCCCCTCCGTGCCAACTTGCTGTGAGTGATTGTGTCTTGCACCATCCTGCCCTGTGTACCTGTGCAGCAACTGGACACCATCTGGCCCTTTCAGATGAAGTGGCCCAGGTATATAGAGGATGCTATCATTGTCAAAAACAGCTATTTGAAACCTAGGAAATTAAGAGCAGAGTGAAACAGAAACCCACATCCACAAAAATGTGGATTAACTGTATTTTTAATCCCAATGACAGACATCACTAGTGGCCAATGTACACTGTCTCACAAGGAAAGGAACAGAGATTACAGGTGGGCAAATAACTGATTTTCTGTTCATCGGTGATTCCAAAAAAAAAAAAAAAAAAAAGGTTGGGGCTGAATGCCAACTGATTTTTTGTTTGTTTGTTGTTGTTGAATTTCCAGCAAATTAAAACATTTGGAAAAAAATTAATTTTGGATTCAACAAAACATTCCACCTCTCAAAAGCAGCGTTTCTTTTATCTACAAATGTATCTACACGTAATGGGATCCCCAAGCCCCAGACTGTACATAGACAGCGGAGAGAGGAGAGTCTCTCCTGTTTACAGGCAAGCAGCTTGATCACAGACCCACTCGGCTGCCAGCGCTGCCAATCATGGAGGCAGGCACCCAGAAATATAACCAATAAAGGAAACAAGGCCTGCTATACAGGGGAGAGTGCAGAGAAGGAAAGGGAGGCAGAAAAGGCTGGGATAGCAAAGGGGCTGTCCTCTGAACCAGGTTGCCTTCAAGAAAACAAAAGGAGCTGGAAAGAGACAATAAGCCCAAAAGGTGACGAGCTGACAGGCTTAATTGAAGGTGAGGGTCCAAGAACTGATCTGAGGGCACACTAAGGAGGGTCAGCCAAGAGAAGCTAAGGCCCCTCCAGAGACCACCCCAAGAGGCAGTGACAATGCAGTATCCGAAGTGGGATTGCTGTTAACCACCCCTGTAGAAAAAGGAAGGAACACACCCGCCCCAACCTTCCATCCTCTTTTTCTATATACACAAGGGTACTATGGAAGTGAATCAGCTTCTGCAATGACTGGGTGACCCACAAGCACAACATGAGCTTTTTGAACAGATGGCAGCCCATCAGCAGCTGTTGTTGCACAGATGGCAGCACTAGGACTGGCCACTATCTCTCAGAGTTCTACAGGAAATGCAACCCCCATAATTCAGGGGATCACTCTGACTCTGATGCTCCCCATGGTGACAACAGATGACCTGGAATCATTTCTGATAACCTTTGAGAGGGTAGTCATGGATTCCTTTTGGCCTCCAGCTCAGTGGGTGATCTGGCTCAACCTACTACTCACTGGGGCCCAGGCAGCATATCAGGGACTTGACGATGCAGAGACACAGGACTGTATAATCAAGTGAAGGCAACGATATTGGACACGCTAGGACTAGATGAAGAGATATACTGCCAGCCTTTTCTCCACGAGCACTACCCTCAACAGGCAATTGTCCAAAACTTTAAGGACTTCTGCTGGTGCTGGTTAAAGACAGAATCACGGACAGGACCCCAGATAGCTGAACTCAGTAATGGAACAGTTCATACAGATTATTCTGCTTGCTAACCAACACTGGGCTTGTAACTAGCTGAGGCCATCCAAGCCATTTAGGGACCCTCTAAAGAGGAAATAACTGCTCCAGATATACTGGAGAAGGAAATGGACCAGGGATCCAAAAGTGGTGGCCCCTCTGACCTAACCCCCCCAAGAAAACACTGATAGCTGACTTGTTGATGGACAGAATGGGGGCAGGCAAACACCTCAAGGTCTGTTGGTAAGATTTCCCTGTGACAGTAGACCTGCGCCTTTAAGTGCCCCACCAGCTCCTTGCCCCATGCCTACATAGGAACAAAGACCCAGTGGAATGCAGAAAGAGGGTAACCCAGCCATTAGAAAACAAGGGACAGATGCAATAGCTTGTTATTCCTGTGGACAAAGTGGCACAAATTTCATGACTGCCCCTACATGGAATATCACTTCGGACAGGTCTCCAACAGAGGAAAAGAAAGCCAAGAGAAACTGACAATTCCAATCAAAGCAGAGTGCCAAAAGACACTGGTCCTCATGGACTCTGGATGTGATCAGACATTTGTCTGGGTATGGACAGCTGAAGGGATAGGGAAACTTGAAAATGGGGAAATCCCTACTAAAGTGTCCAGGGGGGTATTTTACAGTATCCCAACATGACAATAAGACAGACCATTGATGGGAACCAAGCTCTTGCAAAGACTTCCATTAACAAAGGAGGATGAGGAAGACACCCCCGAAGAGAAGTTAGGGTTCTGTTCTCTTTTAAGGATCTCTTTACCTCCTGGCCTAACAAAAGAAAATCCCAGAAAGAAAAATGGATAGAAAGGAAAGAGGAAAGGGAGGTGAAAAAGGCAACCCCCTCTGTAGGCACAATAGCGACCACAAACACTGGAGTTGAGGCCAGTGGGATGAAGGACCCCAGACAAGGGCCATCCATGGACCCAAATACAGCATTCCCTCCACACGTGAACTGGGAGAAGTTAACTGGACTCTTGGATTTCCGCATGGAGCAAAGGAATGATGAGACATTTAGTTGAATCTTCAAACAAGTAGACATGATAGAAAACGAAGAGGTAGATCCCCTACAGGCACAACAGGATCCCCACTTTGCCCTTAAAATGGACCTGTTACATCGTGTAGACCAAGACAAACAGACACAAGAGATACAGACACAATTGCTAGTATTTTGGGTGTATCACCATGAATCTCTGCATCTGGCACATGCAATCCTATGTGAAGGACATTTTGGAAAAGCCAAGATAAAGCCTAGGATCCCGGACTGATACTTTTAGACAGGATGTTTTAAGGAAGTCAAGAATTTCTGTCTTTTGTCCCAAATTTCAGTTAACAGCCCCTAAGGGACTCCCCAGGGCTCCACTAATACCCCTCCCTATGGTAGAGACTTCTTTGAAAGAATAAGAATTGACTTTATAGGCTCTCAAGAGAAGAATGCCACTGGATATCAGCATGTATTTGTCATTGTGGACTATGCCACCAGATACTCAGAAGCCATACAACTCTGGTCTCTGATTGCTAAGATGATTGCTAATGAGCTGCTGATGGTCTTTGTGTGAGTTTCCCAGAGAGATCCTCACAGACTACGGGACAAATTTCTTATCCTGGCTGATGAGAGAAGTATGGGAATTATTAAAAATCAAAGCATTATACACATCTGTGTACCACCTGCAGATGGCTGGCCTAGTAAGAAGATTCAATAAGACCCTCAAGAACACGTCAAGAAATTAATTGCCCAGGATCCCCAACACAGGGACCAACTTTTATTCCCAGTCTTACTCTTCATCATCAGAGAAATGCCCCAAGCCACAACAGGGTTTTGTACTTTGAATTGCTATATGAACGGAAACCAAGAGTTGTAATCCAAGAGTTCTCATACGGGAAACCTGAGAAAGCCAAGCACTGTGAGCTGAAAACATAGTGCAGTATGTTTTACAGATTGTTACCTATCAGCTCTGTGTTTTTGGGGAACCAAGGCACAGTATCCAGCCTGTCTGACTCACAAAGGATCCCGCCTCCCCCCACTCCCTCCAGCCTCTGCTTGAACCAGAACTGCTCAGAAGAAACACTTACAAAAAGCAATTAAAAGGCAATGGAGACACACCTAAACCCCTCTGGACAAGGGTGACAGGATTAAGGAAACTCCCCTAGCCTCATTTGCATTGAAGATATGACAAGGAGGCATCTCTATTAGCATACAGAGTTGAGAACAGAGATTCCAAGGCACAGACCACACTGAACTCCGGGACTAGAGAAGCAAGGAAGCACTGAATGATAGGGGGGTGCTGCTCCTGATGTTAATGAATCCATGCCTGCCGGACCCAGCCTGTGGGGTCCAGGGGCTTCTAAGGGTGGCAGCTTGAAAGTGCTGCTTGACCCAGCCTGCTAAACCCAGGGCAAATGAAAGTGTCAGCCTGGACGTGCTGACCCAGCCTGCTCAGACATGCCCTGTTAATTTGTGTGTGTGTGTGTTCATCTGATTCTGGGGCTGAAGGAACCCAGCTCTGGGAAACCTAGGTCCTGCAGGATAGCTCCACTGGGAAGGGACTTGCAGAAGGGAGAAGCAGAGGTCTGTATGGACACACAAGTGACAAAAGCAGTACATGGATAGAATTACAGAACCTCCCTGCCCCCAAGGAACGTAACCCTAATAAATGAATACCCCCCAAAGTGATGGGCAAATCTGGTAACAAGGTGTTCAAGAGACTGGAAGGCTTTGGGAGATATGCTAGAAAAAATCTCAGGAAAGCACAGGAACAACAACGACAGTATAATAAAGGGGTGTAGATGCACATCTTTCAGCCGGGCAACAGAGTTATGTTACTTCTTCCAATCTTGGAATCATAGTTAATGGCCAAGTGGCAAGGCCCTTAGAAGGTGATAAAGAAAGTGGGGACCATGGACCAGTCGGTCAAATAACCAGGTAAGAGAAAGGAACAAAACATTTACCTCATAAATTTACTATGTCCTGGAAAGCCATATCTCACTGTATTTGAAGGAACCAGAACTAGGACCCCAAGTTAAGGACTGCTTAAAAGAAAGCTCAGTACCCCTCAGAAAGAACCAAAACCAGAAGCAAAAGGAATAGGCATTCCAACTGGTGACCACTTTAGGCCACAGGCATTCTCAGCGCTCCCTGGGAAGGCATTCTTGGCACAAGGTTGTGTTAATACCGAACCCAGTAAAGTAATATGGGATGGACTTTGACCAATTCCCAGTAAGGTAGAGGTGGCTGTTGAGAAAGAGATGAGGACTATGTTAGAATGCAGGTGATAAAAGAATTCCAGAATGACTGGAGGAGTTCTTTTGGGCTGGTTTAAGCTGTATAGCTCATTAAGGTTTTGCATAGATTTCAGAAAAGTGAATGCAATTTCTAAATTGACACCTACCTCATGGGTGTAGATGAACTCCTAGACCAACTGGGAGAAGCCTAATACATCAACACTTTGGATTTGACAAAGGGTTATTGGCAGTTTCCTTAACACCAGAATCTAGGAAAAGATGGCTTTTTCTATGTGGCTCGGCCTATTTCATTTTAAGACCATGACCTTTGGGTTACATGAGGTGGCAGCCACTTTTCAATGTTTGATGGACTGATTACTCCAACAACACAGTCAATCTGAGACAGCATACTTAGACAATGTAGTTATCTATAGCAAGGACTGGGACTCCGATCTGGAAAAGTAGCCACTGATCTCCGATCACTAAACGAAGCCAGGTTGACAGCAAACCTTGCTAAATGTGCAACAGGAAAGGAAGAAGCCCACTACCTCAGACACAGTATCGATGGAGGACAAGCCCACCCCTTGGTTGATAAAGTTCATGCCTTATAGGCATAAAAGATCCTCACAAAAAAACCAACCAACCAACCAAACAAACAAAAAACAAGCGCATGCCTTTCTAGGCATAGCTGGTTACTCCCACTGGTTCATATATAATTTTGCCACCATAGCTGCCCTGCTAACTGACCTAACCAGGGACACCGCCCCAACATGAGTGTTGTGGACTCCCACCTGTGAAAATGCCTTTCAAGAACTCAAGGCCATACTCTGCAAACAGCCAGAGTTGTATAGCAAGGACTTTGAAAAGGAATTTGTTCCACAAACAGATGCATTGGAGGTAGGACAAGGGCTGGGCTTTTCCCAAGAGGTATATGGAGAAGAACACCCAATAGTGTATATGAGCCGGAAACTCTTCCCCTGTGAGAAAATATATCAGTCATAGAAAAAGTGCTTGGCTGCCAAATGGGCAATCTGAAGTCTATGGTACTATTTGCTAGGAAATGAGTTCACACTAGTTACTGACCATGCTCCCTTGTGTTGGCTATATATGATGAAAGAAACAAACCAGAAGATCATGAGATGGCACCTGTCACTACAGTCATGCCTTTTGGATACAGCACTGAGCAGGAAGTTTGCTTTGCAATACTGATTTTCTGTCTAGGGAGGTAGCCTCCACCAGCCAAGGCAGGGCACCGGTCTTGTGGGGTAGGACGTATAATGGGATCTACAAACCTCTGAACATTGACAGAGGGGGGAGTTTACCAGGAAGAAGCTTGATCACAATCAGTTGCCAATCATGGAGGCAGGCACCCACAGCTGCAACAAATAGAGGAATTACAGCCTGATATAAAGGGTACAGTTCAGAGAAGGAAAGGGAGGAAGAAAGGGCTGGGATAGTAAGGTGGTAGCAGCCCTGCACCAGGATGCCTCCAAGAAAACAGCCAGGAGCTGGAAAGAGACAAGAAGTCCCAAAAATGATAGACTGAGAGGCTTAATTGAAGGTGAGAGTCCAGGAACTGACCAGACTGAAAGCAAATTAAGGAGGGTCAGTCAGGAGAAGCTGAAGCTCCCCGAGAGACCATCTCAAGAGGTTTTGACACTACATTATCTACCCATGTTGATAATGGCCATTAGCTGTTGTTTTCCCATCCAGAAGTGTTCTGAGTTATACAATTAAGCTTAATTTTGGGAGCATAAATTTTTACTTACTTCATAACTTTATAGGAACACAGCAGAGAAAACATACTTTAATAATAAACACATAATTAAAAAAATCTGAGACACATGTCCCTGTTTTATTAGAACTAAACTCAATGGTATGTTGCAATTTAGTTATGTGAGGGATCTGGTGCTATGTTATATACCAGTTACAAAAGACATGTGTCACAGGCTTAGTCATAAAAGTGTGGAACACACTATTAACAAATTCAATTTTTTTTCTTTAACTACTCACAAAACACCCTCTTCTTCTGAAGGGAAACCACACATCATCCCGCACAAAAGGACAAATCAAGCTGAAATAAAGCAATCTTTAGTTAAATATCCCCACCCTAGAAATGTATGTTTATGGAAAGAAAAACAGGGGCATAGCTATGGGTGGGTCTGGGTGGGCCAGGGACCACCCACTTGAAAGCAGGCCCACCCAAGCTCTGCTTAAACTACCTGCACTACTGGAGCTTTCTCAGCCTGTGGCTTCCTGAACTTCCCGCTTCTGGCCATGTGATTGGAAGCAGGAAGTTCGTGAAGTGACCAGCCGAGAATTGCTAAGCTGCCTGATGTGACCGGAAGCAGGAAGTTCAGGGTTTTCAACCGACCCACTCCTATCAGCCAGAGGCCCTGCCAGAAGATCATGTTTGGCTACACCCCTGAAAAAAAGAAAAATAAAATCAGGAGAAGAGTTTGGTTCCTTTTTTAGAAGGCATCAGTGCTTTTTATGGAGCTGAGATACTATGATGCAGAAATGTTGCTAATATTACTAATCAATATGAAGAATTAGAAGCGTAAGAGACCAACAAAATATGGCCAAGAAACTCAGCTGGTGTGAAGCTTTACAGCCCCACTGAAATCAATGTTTCCCCACTGCTCTGGTAGTACAAATGGGCCACATGGCTTTCTTAAATAGCCACCTGGGCATTCCCCAACTGCACTTGGAGTTTGTATCTTTAATCAACTCATTTGCTATGATATACTGCAGGGTGATGGAAAGTTTCTCAGAAAAATCTGATTACAAAACCCAATAAAGGTTTGAATGATGTCTCATGCATCCTTCCTCAAAAAGGATGGTGGCTAGTTTGCCATTGGAAGCACATTGGAGGACTCTACCATATCTGAACTCATTAACTCTTTTTATTCTATGGCACTATTTAGTCACAGCTGCGAGATTCCATGAAGATTGTTAACTATTATTGTACACATAGAGGAACACAGATGATTTATGAGTTATAAGTGGACAAATTACTGCCAACTCTGTTTAATCTAGCATATGTGTCTGTATTTACATGGTACCAGTCATCACCATATGTAACTACATGAACCTGTATGCCCTGGCATAATGCAATAAATGAATAGGGTTTAGGCCTAAACATCACAAGATCACCAAGGTCTAAAGCTTCAAAAATTGGCTAAATAGCCTCTAATTCTGAATACCTTGGGCTGGATTTTCAGAAGTGTTGAGCACAGAAAAATCCAGCTGAAGTCAATGGCAGCTGAGGCTGCACAGAACCTCTGATCCAAAGAGTCTGAAGTTAGGCAATCAGAAATCCAGGGCACCCAAAATTAGAAGTCGTTTTCAGAAATAGCTTAGAAAGAGAACATAGGTTGAAACCCATTTTGGGGAAGAGGGGGAATATGATAAAACATGATCCTTTACATCAGTTATTCACATTTTGTTGTAATTCTTGATTCCCCCTTCCCTCCCTTTTTAAAAATCTTGCTTAAAAATATTCTTTGTAATTCTAATTAAAGCATCCTCTGGGTTCAGCAGATGGTTGCATTTAGCTCCTATTCGTTTGTCTGGTTATTGAATTTCAGAGGATGGAATGCTGAAAAAGCTATTGTACTTGCTGCATAACAAGTAGAGCTGGTCGAAAAACTGAAATTTCTGTTTGAAGGTAAATTCTAATATTTCAGAATTTGCCTTTGACCCAAATAAAGACAAAAATTTGAAATATCAAAGATTTTCAGAGAACCGAAAATTGCAAAAAAGGATTTGTTTTGGAAATGTCAAAATGTTTAGTTTTGGCTCACTTTGACCTTATTCTGTGCATGCTGAACTGCCATGGTGCCTCAAGGGAGCTGTAGTTCAAATGCCTTAGTCCCCAATTCACTCCTTTGAGATGAGCTCCCCAATTGGACTAACTCTCCTGTGAGGCACCATTGTCACATAACTTCTATAATGTACCACATCAGTTTAACCACATGGGAGACCAGGGTGTATCATGGGAGATGTAGTTCAGGTGCCCTAAGCCCCTCTTTTGTGGCGTCACTACGCTTCCTGAAGGATTTGCTGTATAGCAGCAACTCCCTGTCCCTTGTGCAGATTAGGTGTACTCTGAGCATGCCTACCAAATCAGGCCTCACAGGGGAGATTGGTGGTGGAACACCTGGTTTGTGAATCCTGCTAGTGTTCAGGCATGGGCTGCTGAGTTCTGTCAGAACTAAGGCATCTGTGTGCAGGACCCTCTGGCAGAAATTTAGGGGACTTTACTGGTGGAAACTTAGTCACTTAAGGTGCCTACAGGATTACGAAGCCGCTGAGCAAGTGTT
Organism: Mesoclemmys tuberculata; assembly: GCA_007922155.1. Taxonomy (NCBI): domain Eukaryota; kingdom Metazoa; phylum Chordata; order Testudines; family Chelidae; genus Mesoclemmys; species Mesoclemmys tuberculata. Next base: position 67,643,534 of record ML675624.1, read on the forward strand.
TTGTGAATGCCAGTGGCACCTAAATATTGGATTTAGGTAACTAGGCCTAGATCCCACTTGTGAATCTAGCCCTAAGGGTACCACTCCCATTGACTAGTATTGTTCATTATTTGAATTACAATAGTGGCACCTTGTAACAGAGGGGGAAACTGAGTCCTAAGTAAGTCTAGATGGAGTGTAAACTGGGGTGTTGTGCATTATAGGGTTAAAAGATGGTGTGGATTTAGAATTCCTCTAGGTGTTACCTCGGAATTTAGCCCCTGCTCTGCAGAGCCTCAGTGAAGAAGCACACCGCCTGGAGCATTCATGGGGAAAAGCAACACACCACTGATCACTCTAGGTTACAAAATTGGCATAATTGGTTTATAGCTTGCTTAGATTAAGGAAAGAATCCCTTTATACCCCAGCAAGACTTGGTGATACCTTGTAAATAAAGTAAAGTATAACCTGTGTGGTATTTACTCTTTTCAAAAATACCAATATTATTACACTTTCTGGTGATTTGTGTGTGTGTGTGTCTTCCTGGGATATTTGCCTTTCAGAATTAATTGTGCATCAGACCATGCCAGCAATAATATTCACTCACAAAAAGAAAACCGTATGAAACTCTTGCTGGTAAGTTGGGTTTAAAAACACATAAAGGAGGAAATATCTTAAGCTAGACAAAATATCATTTTATTACATACAGAAAATATATTAAAGAAGTTAAGGGTCTGGCTTACGGGAACAAAATCAGGAAACTCAGAGGCAAAGCTTTTTCTCTGCCCTTAACTCACCCTGTAGTCATTTAAAGGGTCAAATGAAATAAAACACAATTAGGTCTCAATTGGTGCTCATGTATATAAGCTTATTAACCTTATAAGGGTGTTCAGTTATATCCAGTTTATTTAATATGGTGCTCAGTTACGGATATGATGGGATCTAGATGAGAAACTAGATAGCTAATATTTGCTCTGTTTGTTCTTACACAAAACTTCCATTAATACCAGTGGACATTTTGCCTGAGTAAGGGCAGTAGGAGTGGGCCCTTAGATGTCTAACCCTTTTAAAGATACATTATGTCAATTTTTGCCTCTCAGTTAACACACAGGTTTCCAGTGTCTGTACTGTAGTGGTTATCACATTTGTCTCCGGTGGAGTCTAGTTTGAAACCAGGCAGAGGCAGTCTTTCGATCCTGAGGAACACTGCAAAACCTTCCTCTCTAAAAAGCCCTTTCCATCATATGATTACCACTACACTGACACCCCATTCTATAAAAAAACCCTTCAACTGCTCCAAACATAACAAAAAATAACCCTGAAAAAAAATCAATCTTAAAAAAATTAATTAATAAAACCAAAAACTCTACCTCAGGTAAAGTTTCTACCCTGAAAAGGGACATGTGCCTGAGAGACTCCATGAAATCCACTAGAAGTGTTGATGTTAATTGATTTTATGTGAAAGGTGCTCAGATGCCACAACTATATAAAACTGTAGGACAGATAGTTAGATATTTTGGGAGTAACTCCACTGAAGTTACAGGAGTTCTACACTAGTGCTAGTGAAAGAAGAATCAGGCTCCATGTACTTTTATATGGTTGAACTGATCTTTTTGTAACTTGGAGATATATATATAGAGAGAGAGAGAGAGAAAGAGAGAGAGAGAGACACACACACACACATAACCTATAAGCACAAATGGTATCTTGCATTTGTGCAGAGTGGGTATAAAATACACCAAATCAAAATGTACTTCCACCTGTGCAAAGTGGGTGGGAAGTAGATCAGACCCACTTTGCACAGATTTAAATTATTTCACAAAGGACAAGGCAGTGAGGAGTTACCCTCATACTGTTCCTGATCAACTAGAATTATACATTTTTTGGTTCTGCTTTTTATAATTATTTAGCATGGCTTGTGGAACAAGTGATCGGATGATTTCAGATATTATGTTTGGACTATAAAAGGCTGATTGATCAAGGAGGGACCAGTTAACACATTTACTACTTGCAACCAGATATGATAGCTCATTCATTTTTGGAAAAGGACAGATCCTCTAACATGAGTGGCCTGCAGAAATAAGATATGGGAAATCCATTCAATGGCAAAAATGACAGACAATCTTACATCAGGATCAAGTAGATATTATAACATATGGTTAACTTTTTTGGAATTTGGACAAAATAAGTACACAGATAAGAGGCTGACCAAATCCAAATGGGTCTTTTAAAGGTTACAACTCAGGTTTGTTAATACTTCTAAGTTAATGTATGTTAATAATGATAAAATAAAAAGTCGTTTAACAGATCTTATTAACAGTTGGACATTTGAAGTAGTGCAATGATTTGTAGGGTTTTGTTTGTACTTCACGACAAAGAAAAGTTGTTAGACTAAGTTGCTACGGGTTTTGCATCTGGATTTTATGATGTTTGGCTTCATTATGGCTGTGTATAGAACTGATTCCAGTACTTTAAAATTTTGACTAATGTAGTTAGTTTAAGTGCCTAGAAGATTAAAATGTATTTGTTTTATTCTGGATTAAAGCATAAGTAGCAAAGATAGTAAGACCAGCCTGTGTAAATTATATCTAGTTACTGAAGTTTACAAAGATCTACATATCAGTGTAGGACAGTGGTGGCTAGGAAGTCCAGAGATGTTAGAATTTATTACACTTGTAGTTAAAAAACAACAACAACAAATGAAATATGTACAATGGAATAAAGAGGTTAAGTGAAAACACAACTTGCATAATGAAGTGTCTATCATATTTCCTCACAGAAATGCTGTCGTAAATGGGCATCACACATCAGTTGTTTCCAGCTTAAGCAATGTAACACATAACGTTTCCTGGGTTTTTCAGTACATTCAGGTTTTTCTCACCTTGTTTTCACTGAAGAAGATAGCTTTGATATTTGCTGTCATGAGGTCAGCAGGATAAGAGGAGGGGATGTGTACAGGTGATTATTAGCACTAAATTCCATTATGGCAGCCATGATTTATTCTAACTCCTAGAACAGGAAAACAGGTGCCACAGAGCTGACCATCAGGACCCAGCTCCATGGCAGCCTAATTTTATGTTTATGAATCAGTAATATGTCAAAGTACAATTCTAGACAACCAAAAAAAGATTAAAATAAAGTTAGAGTACCAAAACTGTTCCACATGGGAAAGATCACTGCTGATTACTGGATCTGGAGCACATGCAATCCAGATAAAACCCAGCCTTGTAGGCAGAGGCTACTGGCAGATGGAACGCTTTTATCTTTTCCAGGGAGATAATCATGCATGCTTGGATGGTATTCTTTATTTGCAAAAGCAAGTTGTCAGTTTTAACACTTATATAATCATATAAAACACATGTTACTTAGTAACTGTTTTGAATTCTCTTTAGTACTATTCAAGCGTGGTTGGTTTACTGGTTTGGGGTTTTTTTTGTACTTTGTTTTGCTTCATGTTGAATTAGACTGGAATTTCTTCACCATTCCTAGTGATGCATCAGGTGATAGTCTTTCAAAAACACTTGAATCTATGTTCATTTTCTACCTCTCTAAGACAACTGCTTTTTCTCAGTTGAGGTAAGATACCCGTATTCCCCATGGATAGGATTTCTCCCCTCATTGGCTCAGTTCTGGTGGTGTTATCATTCAGAATAAGGATTAAATGAAAATGGAGTGACAAATATGTCAATATTTTGCAGGATTCCACACTAATGTTCCTTGCCACTAAATATTTCTCAAAATGGCAGTTGTGCATCAATTTATGCAACATTTTCATAAACCTGAGGCAAACAAAAATAAAATAGAAGAAGGGGTTGGCAAAAATATTATTTTGATTCTATATTTTATTTTTTAAATTGCTTTGCACAAAACCTGAGCCCATTTCCACTCAAAAATGTTCCTACTTTTGAGCAAAATCCCAGGGAATTTCATTTATAATTCCCCCTGAAACATCTAATAAAACTGCAAAAAACTAAATGACATGCAATAATTATGAACAGTCAGTATTTCCAGACACGTATCATTGTAACTAGAATACCACAGCATCCATCCTCCTGTAGGCAGCTCAAAGTACCACCATCACAAGTTATTTTTTTCTCTTTTACGAGTCACTTGTGAAGTTCTCACTGTGGTAGGACATGATTACTTGCACATTAGTCATCTCTTCATTGGGAAATACTCTGTCGGTTTAGCTGTGATATAATAGGCCCAGGGTTTGCTTAACAGACCATTTAAATAGTCAGAGAGCAAAATGTTTACCTTTTGAACAGCATGCAACACTAAGGAACTAGAGCAGGCTTGGGCAAAATATGGCCCATGGGCCAGATCCAGCCCATCTAACATTTCTGTCCAGCCCACCGGACTGCCATGCAGGAACACCACCCTGGAACATCAGGCAGCTTTCAGCTGGTCGCTACCCAGACTTCTGGCTTCCAGTCACATGGTCGGAAGCAGGACGTTTGGGAAGCGACTGGCCGAGAATCACTAAGGTGCCTGATACTTCAGTTGCCAAGGTAACTGGAGTGTTGGGCAGCTTAGTTTCTCAGGCCGGTCGCTTCCTGAACTTCCTGCTTCAGGTCACGTGACTGGAAGCCGGAAGTGGCCCAGGCCCGTGACGACTTACTAGAATTCGTGGAGCAGCCCCTCTGCGAAAATTATTGCCCACTCCGATCTAGAGATAGCTATACTTGTCCTCTCCTCCTAATCCTTCCATTACCAGCAACCACCTCCCCGCTGCCAACCAGCCAGCGTAGAGAAAGCTTCCTTGACCTGACGTGCTCTCCTGTCTTCTGGATCCCATCCCTAAGGATTTATCCATCACATTACTGACCTGTTGTGGCATGTTACCATGAAGAGTAAGGTAGCTAGGTAGTGTATTTCTCTTGGAGGGTACTTTTTAGTCACTGATCAAGTAGGTCACTTCTGATCTGGCAGGTCACTATCTGCTCTGCTCCGTGGGGAGTCATGCCAGTGGGCCTACTGAAGTGGCTAGGGTTGTCAACCCTCCAGGATTGTCCTGGAGTCTCCAGGAATTAAGGATTAATCTTTAATTAAAGGTTGTCATGTGGCAGAACCTCCAGGAATATGTCCAACCAAAACTGGCAATCCTATGCTGGACTGACCATTTAAAAATGGTCTGTTTTCTTCTAATGTCTTCCCAGAGTGAAGAACGGGACAGTAAAAGCTCAGAGTGCGTGAAAACACTCTCTGTGGTATGAATGCTTCCTATGCAAAATGGGGGAGGGAGCTCAAATGCTCTGTGCTTTGGGATCTTATTCTACATGCTGGGGCATAAACTGCAGAGAATCTTCAGCCATGTACACCTTAAGAGACAGCTTTTCAAAAGTGCTGAGTACACAGAAGCAGCCACGGAGAACAGAGAGGGCTGCTATGTGCTGAACACTTTTGAAACTCTGGCCGCCTTCAGTTGCCTAACAGGGCACCGAGTTCTTTGGAAAGTCCAGCCCTAAAACTGCTGAATACAAGGGACCATAGAAATGAATATGAATGTGGGCTGCTGATCGCCACAAAGAGTGAAAACAAGAAATAAAAGAGCCAGGCCTGGAGCTGGTGATGAGTCAGTGAGAAAGCTGGACAACTGGGATGAGCATCGGGGATGAAATTCTGGCCCCACTGATATTAATGGGAGTTCTGCCATTGGCTTCAAGAGGGCCAGGATTTCACCCTGGATCTTTTGGAAACATATCTAAACTGACTCCGTAGTTATTTACCCATAATAAACACTTCTTTCAGACACTGTTTTCTGAATGACTTTGAAACTGGAAAAGTACTTTATTTATTTCACTTGGTCCTGTCAAAAAAACAACATTTGTATTTGGTTCATTCAAGACTGCGGAGTGGCTGTTTTCCATACGCAATATGTGTATTCAGAGGTAGCAAAGGCAGAAGGCACTAAAATTGCCCTATGATCACCCTGTTATAATGCTGGGAGAAGATGTTTCTATTCAGTGGATAGACTTAATTTTCTGACACCGCAAAGCATTGAATGTGAAATACCTGGTGCAGCTATAATTGGCACAGTATCTGGCACAAAAATGTAGACAATGGAGCCTTGCTGTACTCTATGAAGGTTCCTGTTACAGGAAATACTGAAGAAAACTGGGGAGCAAGGGGTAGACAGTAACTGCTGAAAAGGAGAAATACAGATTGCATTGTCTTACTCTTTGTCACTCATGCTAATTGAACCAGATACATTTGAGTCATGTTTAGAAATCTCTCACGTTTACCATTAAGAGGACGAAAAAGTAGAAATCCATTAATGTAAGACTTAGAGACAAAATATACCCCTAAAAGGGATGTATCATGAAGTTGCCTGTTTCCAGTCTACATTCTGTGTATAGTGATCTTCCCTCACTGTTCAGTTTATGCTCTGGATTTATGCATTGCCTCTTCTAGAGAAAGCAGAATCGCACTAGGCTCTAAGATCTGGCACTATATGTCTTTACACACACAATATCTCCCTTCAGAGATTTTTTTATAATTATTTATAGATATTCATAAAGAACCAGTGCAGAGAAAATACTTGCTGAAATTAAGATAACAGAATTTCTATTACATTTAGATCTGTCTAGAATAGGAATCCAAAAAGGTATTAAAAATAAATTAGATTAATGAAGTATAACAGAATTATAGACAAAGATAAAATTTCTCTATTTTAGATCTAGACCCTGATATTCACTTTGTCGGTGAATTCTTTTGTCATCGCCCTTCTTTTCCTCTCTGACTCTCAGTAAATAACCATTTGACATTTAAGATTGCTCCCTGTACACCTATTTCCTGGAAAGTTAGATGGACAGCTGGTTAGACCATTTCCTATTGGTCATTTCAAAACACTTGAGCATATACAAACAAATCTATGATGACTTTAGTATGCTTTCCTAGTTCTGAATATTGCAGTTGTCTGGCTCTTTCAGGTTAGGTATCCTCCCTGTGGTATCTTTTTTGCTTTCATTTCAGATTAAGTGATGATATCTTAACTGTAAATTACTTACAGTAGGGGCAGTCTTTGTTTATATATTAATATTCAATTGCCCTCATTATCAATATGTCAGACAATACATAGTTGTAAGGCCAGTCTGTGTTAGGTAGGCCAGAAGAATTTATTGCCAACCCTAAGTAAACAAAAATCATGACTCAGGCTCCAGAAAATCACAAGATTGTCTTCAAAATTATGATATTAAAAATATAATGAATGTTGGGTTCTTTTAATTTGCCTTGTGGATTTACTTTGTGATGTATTTGGTTCACATTTGCAGGCTTCTCTCCACACCCATTAGAGCTACAAATATACTTTTTTTTTTTAATGAAAGCTAAGATTCTCAAGTAGTCACAGGGAACTGGGGCTTTAAGAAAAACAACAAATGTCATGAGACTTGCTATAAAATCATGAGAGTTGGCAACATTTATATTGCAGTAACTGCTAGGGAACCCAGTCAAGAATCAGGGCCCCAATTGTACTAGGCGCTGTACAGACAAGTAGTAAGAGGACTGTCCCTACCCAAGGGAGTTTGCCAGGTAGATGAGCCTGAATGAATTAGTAATTTACACAACGCCTTCAAATTACACTACTACAGGTCTAGTGTGGGCTTAAATTCTCCCTGAGTATCCCTTGGAGCTCAGGGCTTCAGCCCTGTGGGAGGTGTCAAAGTTCTGGTGGCTTTGAAAATATCTACTAGATGGATGGCTCTGGTTGAACTTAAGCCCTGGATCTAGCACTTTCATGCAGAATGCTGCAGCATTGGAAACATTGCTTACCTTTATTAAAGAAGGCAACAGAATGCACCACTATTAATTGACCTGTGATAAACAAAAGGCTAAAGAATCAACCAAGTAATTTTGACAGATTATGCAACTTTCATGAATTATGATTCAGGAAATAGGGGTCAATGTGAAGAAAATGGAAGAACATTTGTTGAGATGGACAGATTCATCAATAGAAAAAGCCATTAGAATATGTCAGGTGGTGGAAAGGCTCTAGAGCAAGACATCAGTCGGTTGACTGTGCATTTCCATCTGGTTTAAAATTTAAAAAGTATGGAAAAGTAGCACACACACACAAAAAAAAGGCTTAAAGGAGTTGTATTCACAAACACGGCAGAGTAGAAAGTGACTGGCAAGGTCATAGTATGAAAACTGCATTCTGCTTACATACAGTTAGTTGGAAAGGGACAGTTTATACCCCTGGGACAAATAGGCAACATTAACTACAGCAATGTGGAGTGGTTGATCACTTTATTTATTATGACTATCCTCATGAAAAGCGGCCAGTGCAAGCAAAAATTCTCACTGGATTTCAGTTAGCTTTTGATTGGGCCCATACTCTCTTAAATCTTGATTTGAAAGAAACATTTGGTCTGAAAATGATTATAATGGTGTCAGAATGAAGGTGAGGGATGTCGTGGTCCCTGCTCCCCACTCTGGCTCCCTAGAAGCACTGCTCTTCTGCATCTACAAAGCTGGGCAATCCTCCGCTTGCTGCTAGAATCCCCTTATAGGACAATTCCAAGTCATGATGATAGTTTACAGAAAAGTTTAACAGAAAAGCTTTACAGAAAAGCTTAACAACTCTCTCCTGTGGATTCATCATTGGCTGAGACAACATTTTAGGGTACAAGTCTTCCAGGCTTCACCCTCTTAACAGTGACCCGTGGTCCTGGCAAACCTTCCACAGGTCTGGGAAGAGAAATAATGCCCTGGGACCTCTTCTCCCATGCAAAAGGGGAATTCATGCAGGGAGGAGAGGCTTTGCATGCAGAATTTGGGATGATCTTCTCCCCCAAGGAGCTTGAATTATGTTCCTGAGTAAGAAGAAGGGCTGGGCCAAACATATCAGGATTCAGACTTGTGGTTCTAGAGTCCCAGTGTTATAAAACTAAGGTGACATCCGAGGCTCAGTGAATTCAATAGGTTTGTTATTGATTTCACCCTGATGCTTACCCATCCAAGTCATTCACTTTGGAGATAACGAGCGACAGACTGTGTACAGCTTTAACTAAACAAACCAAACTATTCAAGTATGAGATCAAGGTGTTACTGTAGTTTTTGGTACATAAGAACTATACTGAAGCTCAGCTACAGTGTTAGGATAATAGTAAAATTACTGCTTTTTCATAGGTTACCTCTGATTTTCATGTTCTTGAGCAATAAGAATAGGTTTTCTGCTTTACTTTCACTTTGAAATCTTTATGTACTTTGTTGTTTCCAAATGACCAGTAATAACTGTGAGCTTTTAAAAAAACCTTAGGAAAAACACTTATTTGTGAATGAAGTCAGGGGCTTGTCTACACTTGGAGTCGTTCCCAATTAACTCCATATGTGGACACTTATTCTGGAATAAGAGTGCCTTGTTCCTGTTGAGTTTAACCCACTTTCAAACTCGTTAAACTCAACAGGCACAAAGCACTTTGATTCAGCATGAGTGTGCACCACTGGATTTAATCAGGAATAAGTTCAGGGGTAGACAAGCTCTAATTTCCAGTGCCATTTCATGAGTGCCTGCATAACTGTTTCATATGAACCAGAAGCTGGATGCAGTAGCAACCTCTCCTTATATGTTGGTAAAGGCCTTTGTTCATGGCCTTGTCTAGGAGCTGAACTCAGCCAAGCTTTAGGTAGTAGCTTTCACTTTCAACTCAACCTTAGCATGTGCCCTCTGGTCATGTACAGCAGACAGTATAGACGTGTTCAGTTAATAAAAGCATGATGCATCTGGCATGATTTGGCCATAGTTCGATTCAATCTCTTGTCCTAGATCCAGTGGCGTACCGTGGGTCTCCAGTGCCCAGGGGCCAAGCCTACATTTGCGCCTCCTCAGGCCTCACATGCTCCCCCCTCTGCAGGGCATGAGGGGTCCCAGCGCCACCCCCCAGCTGCCCCAGGGACAGGGGGTCTGTACCTGAGGAGGGGTGGGGATGGGGCTGAGACCTGGGGGGTTGCAAATGCAGGCTTGGCTCTGCCACCCACCCCCATTTACTTGCTGCATGGTGCCCATCTCTCCTGCTCCAGCCCCACAGTCCAGTGCCGGCTCAGACGGGGCAGCCTAACCCCCCAACCTGGAGGAGGGATGTCGGTCCGGCCCTTTGTGACGCGCAGGGGGCAGAGGGCACAGGAGGCTTCCCTGTGGTACACCACTGCATGGGCCTGTTTCCAGCTCTCCCCCACTGTATGGGCAGCAGATGTGGCTGGGAGCCCCACAGGGTGTGGGAGGTGCGTGATGGGCTCTGGTTCCTGTGGCTCCCTCATTGTGCCCAGTGCGGGGGTGGAGGGGCAAGGAGGATGCTTACTTCCCCTGCAGCAGGACCCCTTGGCTGCTGGTGTAAAGCCGATAACTAGGACCTATCAGACGTTGGGGCCTAGGTCTGGAACGGTCTCCAATTCTGATAGGTTCTAGTTATCGATACTACACTTGGTGTGGCTGCAGCACCCTGGCCACCTGGCACAGTGGGGGGTGACTCTTCCTCTGAGGGCCCAGCCAGTGCCCCCTCCAGACTGGCACCCAGGGGCATGGCCCCCACGCCTTCCCCTCAGTATGCCACTGCCTAAATCCCGATGGAAACCTTCACAAACCTGGGCAAACTCACTATTCCTAGCAGGAGTTCAGTTCAGTTCACTCCTGGGGTCCCTTTTGATTTCCTGGGGGTGTTCCCCAGGTCTCGTCACCAGTTGCTGGAAGCAGCCTTCCAGGGACCCTTGCCCATATCAGGCTTGTAGTGTCAGTCTACTCCAAACATGGGGGGAGGAGAAAGGCTGGGCTGCCCTTGCTACTAGAGCAAGCAGTCCCCAGCAGCATCTCCTAGGCAAACTCAACTCCCTGTGGTCACAAGCCTCATCTTTTCTGGCTCCACTTCTCCATGTGAGCATGTTCTGCAGGTGCACCTAATTGCCACTGCCTAAGTGTAGAAATGCTCATTAGCCTTTCTATCAGTGTGTCCCATCACGGAGCACCACGGAAAAGCTCTTGTAATCTGTAGTGCCTAATAGGAGATCAGCAGTGACCAATGCCTTAAGCTAAGTGTGGAACAAGGAAGGACTAAAGAAAAATTTGAAGTTAAACCAACCAAGAGGAAGTCAAGCTGGGCCAGGAGAAAACTGAGCAGAATAGATTATCATTAAAACCACAATTACCTCTTCTCCCTCCCCCAATTAATTTATGAAGTTTTGCAAATTTTGGTTTGTGTTTGGAGCTTGGCTCCTGGCAGCGCTATGGAATAGGGTTCGGTTTGACTATGTTCTGCTCACCCCTTAACGCTTTGTATACATCTCATTCTCTCACTTGTGACTTTAGGCCTGGATCAGCAAGGCATTTAGGCACAAGATTAACTTTCAGCATGTGAGCAGTATCATTGACTTCCGTGCGTCACGGGATCAAGGCCTCTGTGCCTTTTGCTGATCTAGTGGGACTACTTCATTCAGGAGCAAAGGACTAATTAGTCCATCAGTGGCAGAATCTGACCCTCATCAGAGATTGCTTCTGATGTGAGCATGATAATCTTAACTAAAGAGAAGAAATCTACCCGATAAGCAAAGTTGCCTTTAAAATAATATTCTGCTAGTTCATCAGGCTTCTGCTAACGTGCTCACATTCACCAGCAAGCAGGGTCTCGTTCACCAAAGAGAGCGGTCATGGTTACGGCAGTGCTGCTATAGTAGAGGCTACTTTTGAGCAATGGCTTTAGCTCTCTTCATTCTAACAGACCGAGCTGCATGGCTCTGAGCACCACCTCTTGACTTCCGTGGGAGTTGGGAAGAGCTCAGCATCATGCAGGGCCAGCCCTTAGGTTTCTCATGCTCTTTTTCAAATGTTTTAGGCTGTGGGCCTACAAGTATGGGTATTATTCCTCTCTGCCAAGTCTAGACCTCTTTAGGACTCAGAAAAAGATGTATAATTAGAGCAATTCTATGTGTAAATCTTTCAAACCATTATCCTAAATATGTCTCCTTTAATTTACAACCTTTGCATTACAGCACTGTTTTTGTCTTTAGTCATTGCAGATTATACATAAGGATAATCCTAGTGACCGTATATGCAAAACCCCCCACAGTCTCAACCTAGTGTTTCTGATTTGTGTTTTAGTTTTTGAACAGAGCATCCAAATGACTTCTGTATCATTTACATTCCAGATCTCAGACTGGTAGCAACCTTTTATCTCCGGTCTTATCGGCTCCTTCCCCTGGATAGTTTTAAGACCCACATTTAGTGAGCTAAGAATAGTGCTCCTCCCTAGATTTCAATCTTGGACATTTATTGACAGAGCAATTTGTAGCACTGGATGGAATACATAAACAAATCTATTTAGCAGGTAGGTTGTATACTTCTAAAAGAACCTAAGCTGCAATCATGCATGCTAGTGCACTAGTTTTTCACATTCTGGTCACAAATCGTAACTATTTAATGAAATGCACACTGAGTTGATTCCTGACCCCATTGTACTCAATGGGAATTTTGCCATTGACTTCAGTGGGGCCAGGATTTCACCTTGTGAGTAATAAAGGAATGAAAAAAACTTCATGTGTTGATTTTTATTTAAAAGATTATATTTACCTTATATATAAAGCTACATTTATTGCTATCACACAATTTCACTTCTCTGTACACTCTACTATAATGTTTTTTAATTCCAAACACAGCTAAATATTTTTCTACATATTTATATATTTCTCTCTTCAAAAATGTATATTTCCAGTGATGTAGGCTTATGTCCACTTATTTTAGAAATAAATTATTATTTATATTTTGAGACAAAAGCAACAACCTATGTTAAGACAGAGTTAAGGTTGAGAATACACATCAGTAACTTAAGGGTAAAATACTTTCCAGAGATGTTTTAATTAAGTCAGAACCAACCATTATGAATCCAGGAAATTTAGAGTTAAGATTAATCTAAAAAGAAATCCATGTATGTTAAGGAAAGGAATGCACAGTTAAAGCACCAAACAGCCTTAAATCTGCCCTGTAGTGATGCCATGCAATCACCATACAGTTATGATTAAGGTATTTAATATTTGGGGTCCCAGATTAAATTAAACAAATTTTTACAAACACTAATTTTTGTTCATATTTTTCTCCCTTCATGGCATCACTAGGGCTAAGGTTGTTTGGGTATCTTCCCTGTGCATTCCTTTTCTTAGCATGTTTGGATTTCATTTAAATGTAACCTTCTTCAAATGAAAGGCTGACACAGATGCTAAATATCTTTATGAAAATTGGGTCATTTAAGTAATAAATTAATAGATATACTTGTGTGTTCTCAGAAAATTCATTTTGTGGTCAAAGTGTAAGTGCTGCAAATTTGGGGAGGACATGCTGTGTATGTCATACAAAACAAAGAGCTTGAGTCCTTGCTTTAAGTGCAAAGCAGACCTCAACCTTAACTGTGGATTCATGACTGGCACCTCCGTAAATTACAATAGTGCCCAGAGGCCTCACTGTGCTATCCTCTGTACACGCACACATATAGCATGAGCCAAAGCCTACTGAAATAAGTGGGAGCCTTTCCCATGCTGAGAGTCAGTCCTTGCTCCCAAGATCTTACAATCTGAATAGGCATGAGAGACAATGGGCAAGGTAAAGGAAAGACTATTATTTTCATTTGACATGAGGCATAACTTCCAGAATCCAAAGCTCTCCCATCACCTATGCCCATCCCTACCGCTTGGAAAAGCTTGGGAGAACAAACAGACCTTGCAGCATGAAGTAGAGGTCAGCAAGGTCAGGCTTTGGTGAACTGACTTGGAAAGCTCCTTCCACAGTGGAAGACTTTGCTACTTGCTTCTGGAAATGAGAAGAAGAAAGGTAATGAGAAACTTAAATAAACCTTTTCAGCAAGTTAGAATGTGCCTGGTTTGCTACTGTAAATGGATCTTGAAGTACAAACAGCTTGTTTATATTTGTAATATTTATTTTGAATTACTTTGACTGTACAAATGTTGCTGTGTGTTGCTGTACACTTACCAACTTTATAAACTGTAGAGTCCATTAGCAACATGCAGAAAAGCCTTTCTACATAACTCTGCTAAAAAGCTGTGCACCCTTCCAATGTTCCCTTTGCATTAAGTATGCATCTTTCTTTGTCTATCTCCTGGTGTATATTTATATTTTGCATTTAAATGATATGTATTTACAACACAATATGCTTCCAAATAGAATTTTACCAGAATGCAACTAATGTTAAAACTTGACACAAGTTGTGGCCATATTGACTCTATAGGACAGTAAAACTAGGATTAGAATGCAATTAAAGCAGAGGATAAAGAATGAGCTCATAGAATATTAGATGGGAAAAGTATAGACTCATCAACAGGATGTGAGTTCCCTTTCTAACTCTTTACTGAGTTAACAGTTTTTACAGCAATTACAGTGTGTTAGAAATTCCTGATTAAATCTTTTCATCAAAGATCAAAACCCCAGTTTGCACTGGCTTATGAAAATACTTTCAATTGTTATTAGCAGACCTTAATTGCACCAATATGCTTTTCAGTGCTTAGAAAGGCCTTTGTTCTTCACAAATAGTAATACAAAGGTAATAGCAATACTTTAGTGGCTTTTACTGCTTGGATGCAAAAATGTCCTTAAGCTTTAAAAATCTTCTCCCTTAGAGATACCATCTTTTGCCCGGAGCTAAAGGAATTAGAGGATATTTACATGATTTAAAGCTAATTTTATAGCATATTATGTTCCTCCTCTGCCATGGAATCAAATACTGGAGGATTTGAATTTTTTAAAAATGTAAATATTGGTAGAATGTAATAAAACTATTGTTTGTATTGGAAATTTTCGCAATATACAAATATTTGAATCATGTATCTTGGTGGTCAGTAATTCAAAAAAACAGTATGGGAGCTCTGAAAGGATAAGCACAATTGCATCAGAATGGAGGAAACAAGAAAAAGTAGTGTGTGCTACTAGTATCTATGCTAGACACTTGAAATAATGTTAAATATGACATTTTAGTTCTAAAGCCTGGTTTATTGGGCAATGGAAATCAAAGAGAAATTAGTCTGATATTGTGATAGATGATAACTGGACGCTACCAAAATGTGATTGAGTATGTTTCTAAACTGGTTACCCAGCATCAGAGTCTAAAAACACATTGTGAATTATCTAATATTTAGGTTTGACATCAGCTCACAGAAAAGTGATTGTTTAATAATGTAGAAGATTGCCTTTATTTTGGCTAACCTTTAACTGTTTGTAAAGACACATTTTGAGAAGGGAAGTGAATGAGTTGGTCTAGTATTTGCCCATCTGGGTCCTAACTATTCCATATGGGGTGGTGTCTGATGGAGTAGAGGATTGATGTAACAGCAGCGTTTCCAGCTAATCCTTTTAACTTTGTTCTCTGTGTATAAAAGCAAATCTGAAGAACTCTGTACTGTTTCCACAAATAGTGACAATTTACAATGGCTCTCCGTTTATAAATATCATCCTACCCTTTCATGTACAAAGTTACTATCCTGTGGGTGCTCAGATACCACGATGATGGGCACCTTGGCCCAATCCTGCAAAAATGTATTCACAAGTACTTTTATGCATGTGAATAGAATTGCTGAGTTCAATGGCACTACTTATGTTTGTAAAGATATTTCTGTGCATAAGAATTTGCAGGGCTGTAGCCTGTATGAGAACGTAGACAGAACTTAGTCTTCAATCAAAACACACACTAAAATTAATTGAAATTGCATAAGGGCCTAGTAAAGACAACAGGAATTGGATCTAAAATTAATCTGGTCATATATGCATGTCTTCTGTGTTTCAACACAAGTACCTATACACAGGGCGTTGTTGAAGCAGTAAGAACATGAATGATGAGAAGATACTTTGAAATTATTAGTACTTAGGGCTTCTTTACATGGGGTGTTAGTCTGCACCAGAAGGGTGTAAATTCTAGTATGCACCAGCGTGTCATGCACTAACTGACCTATGTAGACCCTGCTGGTGTGCACTAAAAGTTCCTAGTGTGCATTAATGTAGTCCAGTTTTAAAGTGTACTACATTAACATGCACTAGAAAATTTTTAGTGCATGCATGTCAGCAGGGTTCACCTGGATCAGTAAGTGCACTACACATTGGTGCGCACTAGTATTTATTCCCCTCTAGTGTGGACTAACATATTATATAGAGAAGCCCATAATCATTTCTTTGTCTTCTATGTTTCATTTACTGGGTATATAGTAGGGGAAGCCAAATTTACTGACCCCCTCTGAGACTCCCCTCTCCACTGGGCAGAATCTTCTAGCCCCACGACCTGCTGCAGGGCAGAAGTTCAGAGCTCCCCACCCCAGGTTGGTAGGTGGAGAATGGGGGGGATGAGGCATAGGGGGCTCTGCAAGCCACATTTTAAGTGTAAAAGAGCCTCATGCAGCTCACGAGCCATGGTTTGGCCACCCCTGGTATATAGATAACTCTGGGATTGCCTACCTTTTGATGAGTCGCCCACACTGTCTTCATGTCTCAGAGTCATTTTCCCACCCTCTCCCCCCAGCTGCACTTTCCTCTGCCCTCATGTAAAGAATTTGTTTTAGGTTTGCTGACTGAAAATCATAGGCATAGTATGACTCCTATCTTTGCCGGGGGGGGGGGGCAGCCCTAGTCAGGCCAATGGGGCCACACATGGGGGGGAGAATTCTGTGCTTGCTTGAGGCTTGCAGTTTGGGGGAGACAACATCCCTTGCCCCTGCCCAAATATGCCCATGCTGAAAATGTCATTAGAGCCATATTTTATGGCAGAAATGCTTGGTCCTTCAAGCACGTTTACTTGATTTGGCTAACTGGTTTAAATGAACATCAAGCATGAGCACTGTAAGCATATGAGACCAAGCAGCTATTTCTTTGAGTTAAAAGTTCTTGAACTTTAATATTAGCACTTTCAAGCCACAAGCAGTAACCTTTTAACAAAATATACTGCATTTTCAGAGCTGTCAAATCTCCAGGCAAAATGTAAAGTTGAGTCTCAACCTTCTGCGATTTCTTAGTTTGGTTTGAACAGCAAGTAAAAATACCAGGCAGATCTTTTTCTGGAAATGAAATTCTCATACACTTTTGACTTTTCTTTTGCATTGAACCTCAAGGCTGTGTAGTAAAATAAGTTTGGATTCCTTCAACAAATTATCCCTTTACCTTATAATTTTTTTTCGCCACTTGAGCATGTTGCACTTTAATAATGATACTTAACACTTACATAGCACTTTGTCTCTTCAAAGCGGTGTTTGCCCGAGTAAGAACTGGGTAAAGACTTCAGGACTTTTTCCCCTGTAGTAATTTAATATTAAAACAAGTGATTTTAGGTGTCTGTTTGCATTGCGCATAATATTTAAAAGAATATAATGCATTGAAATTCATTTTTACAGTAATCTTTATACACTGTTTGAGCTGTTTAGGTTTGCAAATAAAGTTAGAATATATTTAATTTTGTAAAAAAATTGTTGCTTAAGAGAAGTTACCATGAAAGCACATTGTATTAAAGGACAACAGATTTAGAAATAGCAAACAGTATTCTTCTAGTATTTTGAAATAAATTACAGCTATAACAATATCAAAATACTGCAGACTTGCAGTTTTCAGGACAAACACAAGAGGGGGCTTTTAGATCCTATTGTATCTTTCCTTTAACATTGCTGCTATACAACCTTTCAGCAAAACACTCAGCCCAGAGAACATGTATATCATAGAATCATAGAAGATTAGGGTTGGAAGGGACCTCAGAAGATCATCTAGTCCAACCCCTGCTCAAAGCAGGACCAACCCCAAATAAATCATCCCAGCCAGGGCTTTGTAAAACAGCACCTTAAAACCCTCTAAGGATGGAGATTCCACCACCTCCCTAGCGAACCCATTCAAGTGTTTCACCTCTGTCCTAGTGAAAAAGTTTTTCCTCATAATACAGCCCAGTATGCCATTAGCCTTCTTGGCAACAAGGGCACACTGTTGACTCATATCCAGATTTTTGTCCACTGTAATCCCCAGGTCCTTTTCTGCAGAACTGGTGCTTAGCCAGTCGGTCCCCCAGTCTGTAGCAGTGCATGGTATTCTTCCACCCTAAGTACAGCACTCTGCACTTGTCCTTCTTGAACCTCATCAGATTTTTTTTGGCCCAATCCTCCAATTTGTCTAAGTCACTCTATATTCTATCCCTACTCTCCAGTATAGCTACCACTCCCTTCAGCGTAGTGTTATCCACGAACTTGCTGACTGTGCAGTACACGCCATCATGTAGATCATTAATGAAGATATTGAACACAACCAGCCCCAGGACAGAACCCTAGAGCACTCGGCTTTATACCGGCTGCTAATTGGATGTCGAGCCATTGATCATTTCCTGTTGAACCTGATGATCTAGCCAGCTTTCTGTCTACCTTGTAGTCCATTCACCCACCCATTCTTCTCTAACTTGCTGGCAAGAATACTGTGGGAAACAGTTAGCTTTGCTGAAGTGAAGGTATATCATGTGCATCGCTTTCCACACATCCACAGTCATTTCATCATAGAAGGCAATCAGGTTGGTCAGGCATGACTTGCCATTGGTGAATCCATGCTGGCTGTTCCTGATCACCTTCCTCTCCTCCAAATGCTTCAAAATGGATTCCTTGAGGGCCTGCTCCATGATTTTTCCAGGAACTGAGGTGAAACTGAGTAGTCTGTAATTCCCCTGCTCTTCCTTCTTCCCTTTTTTAAAAAATGGGCACTATATTTGCATTTTTCCGATCACATCAGCCAACTCCCTCAGATTCATCCAGCCTCATAAACTTGTGCACGTCCAACTTTTCTAAATATTTTGACTCTGATTCTCCTCTCACACCAGTTTTACACTAGTGTAACTCCATGACTTCAAATGAAATTACATCACATTTGCACCAGTGTGAGTAAGAACCAGACTCTGTGAGGTTAATTTATTTTCTGGCTGGGAAAATTCAATGTGTTGAAGTCTGCGTGTAACTATTTAGTTATATATTATAGACACACACAAAAGTCTTCTCGAACTTTGGGCATGGCCCACAAAAGAAAACACAAAGCAGTTAAGTCATTCCACACTCCATTTACAGTCCACTCATCAATTTCTCTCCTTAACCCCAACTACTTTCGTTCCACCACTTGCAGCCCACATCTCTCATCCAAAACAACCAACATGCATCCTTGAACTATGGCCAGGTTTATTGGTTATAAGTTCCTACGTTTTAATGAATACTCTACGGCTGGTGTGGCTTTCATGAATTACACTTTATTCTGTATGTGGTTTTCAATTGGAGTGTGTGAATAAGACACAGAGTGTCAGACTGCAAATAGTAGTTGTAAGTTAGATTTCTCTAATGTTCAGAGAAATGTCTGAATGGGTGATCTATGATAGTGATTGTACTACATTTGGTATTAATTTTTATGAGGAAATTACAGTATTGAAATCTGCATGTGCTTTGGTGTATTACATTTATGAATGGAGTGTAGATTGCATGGTGGTTGTTCGGAATGTGAATGGGGATATAGGGGTCAAAAGGGGGCTGGTAGAAGAAAGCTAGCAGAGTCTCAGAAGGAAACAGATTATTGACGCATCGATGAGGTGTTCAATGTCTTAATTGCTTGCAAACTGTAAGAAACGCAGGAACATTAGTAGGATATGTAGTCCAGCCACTATCACTAAAAGGTTAAAAAAAAACCAGGAGGAAATTTTGAGGCACTTGGAAGAGAGGAAGGTGATCAGAAACAGTCAGCATGGATTCACCAAAGGCAAGAATCCCATGCACAGCTACAGACTGGGGACTAACTGGCTAGGCATCAGTTGTGCTGAAAAGGTCCTGGGGGTTACAGTGGATAAGAAGCCGGACAGAAGTCAACAATGTGCCTTTATTGCCAAGAAGGCTAACAGCATATCCTGCATTAGTAGGAGCATTGCCAGCAGATCGAGGGAAGTGATAATCACTTATTCCCCTCTATTTGTCACTGACATTTGGATATTATGTCCAGTTTTGGGCCCCACACTACAGAAGGGATGTGGACAAATTGGAAAGAGTCCAGTAGAGAGCAGCAAAAATAATTAGGGTCTGGAGTATGTGACTTATGAGTAGAGGCTGAGGGAACTTGGCTTGTTTAGTTTGTAGAAGAGAAGAATGAGGGGGGATGTCATAGCAGCCTTTAACTACCTAAAAGGGGGTTCAGGGAGGATGGAACTAGGCTGTCCTCTGTGGTGGCAGATGACAGAACTAGGATCAATGGTCTTAAGTTGCAGCGGGTGAGGTTTAGGTTGGATATTAGGAAAATCTTTTTCACTTGGAGGGTGGTGAAGCACTGGAATAGGTTACCTAGGGGGTGGTGGAATCCCCATCCATAGAGGTTATAAGGTGCTGTTTTACAAAGCCCTGGCTGGGATAATTTAGTTGGGGTTGGTCCTGCTTTGAGCAGGGGGTTGGACTAGATGACCTCCTGAGGTCCTTTCCAACCATAATCTTCTATGATTCCATGAAATTCACCATATATTTAAAAAATATGTATCAATGTTAATAGCTATTCATATAAATAGCTGCAGAGTCCCACTGTCCCTCTTGTCCCAGCACAGGGCTTTATTCCTTTAGCCCCATGCCTACATAGTTCCCCTGCTTTCTCCCTGAAGAGACCTGCTCCCTCATCCTCTCCCCCCACCAAGCCCTGCTCCACAACATGCTCCTCCCATATCCTCATTCCTTAGCAGAATCATTTTAAAATGTTGAAGGATATCAATGTTTGTAAATAGTCCCAGGGACACGCATTGACATTTGAGAACTGAACGTGCTAGGAAAGTATGGGGCATGATGGGAAATGAGCATGTGGAATGTCGGGAGAACAATATCTGGGGACATGTGGGTTGTGCAGGTGTGTGTGTAGGGGGAATACAGACCGTGAACTGTAGGGGTGTAACCTTCTTCCAGGTGTCGTCTGCAGCAACAAGGGCCAGGTTCAATTGGGGGTTCTTTCTGAAAACATTTCAGAGTCAGGAACAACCTCCACTCCCCAGGTGTTCGTAACTTTGAGGTTCTACTGTACTTGCCCCTTGCAAGCACACAGATGATTGTAGAAAACCAATAAAACATTATTGGAGGAAAAAGGGGACACCAAATAAACCTGGGAAAACCAGTAATAATAACAATATATATTGTATGTAAGTGAGACTCCCCAACCCCAGGCGTCTTGGCAATGGTCTTAAATAAATTCATTCACTTGCATTGTGGAGCACCGAGTAAAGTAACGTGATCCTAAAATAGCTACTTCTCTCTTCCCCTTTATCCCCACTCACTATTTGTTGTTCAGGGTTAGCAAAGTCCAGAGGTCAGGCAGGTCAACCTCCAGCCTCTAAGGTCGGCTCCAGGCATCTCTAGCACCTAACCCAACTGATTCTGGCTTTATTGATTACTGTGTAGGGGTCCTTACTGGAGATCCCCAAATATACTGCCCTCAATGGCTTCAGCAAAAGCCACGTCTGCACCACCACCCATCTCAAAATTGTCTCTTCACTAAGTCTTCAGAGAGAGATCAATGACTTATAGGACCCCGAGCAGAGTCCTTGCCACCTGGGATGTATCCCATCAGCAGATGGACACCTCTTTCCCCATCTTTCTCTATTTAGGTTTGTCTAGGCTCCATTATCCAACCATGCCAGACTGGTTTGGTTAGGGTGACTGCTTACTCCGGAATCATTTGGTGCATTTCTCCTGTCCAATCATTACCTAATGGGATAATGATGTTTTATTACTCCCCTACTTTAAACTTAAATTAATTTTGACTTGCAGCTAGCATGTATTATCAAATACCATACATTTCACAGGATAGCCCATACAATTATGCAGTTATGCCACTTTCCAACTTGTCAATGCTGCAAAAGCAGACAATAAAGAAGCAGACAATATTACACAGACATAACATGTTAGGGTGGGGATAACACAAAAGAAGAATACAACATACACAAATAGGTAAGAAAGGGAAGGAGGGGCCTGGGGGATTGGGGAAGATGGGAAGAGGGAGGGAAAAAGCTAAGAGGTCAGGTGGAATGGAAGTCCAGCATCATTTAAAGGAATATCATATTTGGCAAGGATGATTTACCAACATCCAGAGTGAGAATGAGCTACGTCAGAGGAAGGGAAACCATTCTAACTCCCCCTTCAGCATGGTGCTGATAATTTACAAGGTTGCCCTCAGAGCCTCCTCTAGCACATCACCAGGACTGGTTGCCGTTGTTAGAGGCTCACTTATTCTCCCTGCCTGGAACTCTGTCTCTATATCTTGCTTTAAAATCTCAATTTCTCCTTAGCTTATGATTGTCTCTCTAAAAATGTATGTGATACAGGGGAACCCATTTTTCAGATATGGTAACCATAGCATCTTCTGTCTGATCAGACCTTGCCTTTGAATGTTCAAATGGAACTTAGGCATGTAAGAGGCAATAGGGAATTTGGAGCGCCTGTTAAGGACCCACTAATTGAAAATTGGGCTCTGTGGGCTAGTTTTTCAAGGGGAATGTAGACTAATTGCCCCTTCATGTGCCATTGGTGTTCACAAAGCCACTGTTCAGCTGCCTCCGAACACTGAAGGTGCCTAAAGTCCCTAAGTTGCTAAGTTTCCATTGGTAAAGTCCCCTAGGTGTCTGAGTTTGTCCCTCTGGGCAGGTGGAAACGCATCTAAGTCCTGACACTGACCAGTACCTCAGCCCCTAGCTCATGCCTAAACCCAAGCGGGATTCATTAGCTAGGCATTCCCCTACTTATCTTGCCTGAGAGGCCCAATCCGGTAGGCATATTCAGAGCATATATAGTCTGCTCAAAAGATAGTTGAGGAGGAGGTATTGTGCCTTCTTCCCGCTTTATATCCAATAGCTCAGTGGTTAAGGCATTCACTTGGAATGTGGGAAATCCAGGTTCCCGTCCCTGGTCTAATGCATATTTAAGTTTTTTTTTTTCATACTGAGTGGAAAAGCTCCCACAGGAGAGACTGGAGAGCACCCAAACCTAGACTACTCTGTAACC
The DNA here is from genome assembly GCA_007922155.1 of Mesoclemmys tuberculata. NCBI lineage: Eukaryota > Metazoa > Chordata > Testudines > Chelidae > Mesoclemmys > Mesoclemmys tuberculata. The sequence goes on from ML675624.1 coordinate 67,666,508, forward strand.
CAGAGGTATGGGCACTCTTCTGAGAAATAGAAGAACAGAGTTCACATCCCTACTCCAGCTGGAGATTTAAACCTGGATCTCCATATCCCAGGTGAATGCCCTGGATATAAGGGAGGTATGGGCTCTGTTTTTTGAGGAGAAAAAGCTGACCCGGCTTAGGTGCCTTTCTCCAGGAGAGGGTTTATGGCTGAGAATCCTCAGTGGAGGGAGTAGGGTGACCAGATGTCCTGATTGTATAGGGACAGTCTTGATATTCAGGATATTTTTCTTACACAGGTGCCTATTACACCCCCTGTCCCGATTTTTCACACTTGCTATCTGGTCACCCTAGGAGGGAGGAATCCTTCCAGCTAGGAATTAGATTGCCAACTCCCTGAGATGTGGAATTTAGGCCCCACCACCTCCTGGATATTTTCTACTAGGTAGATTAGACACCTTCCCCTCAACTTCTTGGATTCTGTGAATCTTTTCTTAGGTCGCTGCTCTTTCCATGCATTGTATAGGGAGCTTAAATGCCTGATTTACGATTATGAATTCCACTCTGTAGCTGGGTACCTAACAGTTAGGTTTTGCAACCCTGAGCATTGCAATGCCTAACCCCCCCTCATGAATCGACCCCTGCGTATTAAGCATTTTATCTACAGAGGTATTGTTTTTCTGGATAGATATGCAATTTATATGATGGCCAAGGGGATTGCTAAAGGATCTTTTACCCTGAAGTGGCCTTTACTGGTACATCCTCAAAAGCTACTCATTGATAACAGTGCAGACATTTGGAGGAACAGCATGTGCCATGAATCTTTCTTCTGGTGAGTAAAATAACAAACAAAAGATGCAATCCCTCTGAAAAAGGGAAACTAGTTCATCTGCCTCCATCTAATCTGGAGATGGATCAGTTGTGGAGCTCTGCAGTCACAGGATTTCTATGGCAGAAGCCTCTGCAGTTGCCACTCACACCGATGTGACAGAGGATCTCTGACAGTTCCCAGGCTGTGTGTTCATAACAGTAGTTGTTCTTGTGTGCAAACATCTCTAGCTGTATTTCAAGCATTCAGACTCTGAGGGGGAGATATTTCTTTAGTCATGAATCTTTTCCCCTCAAGTTCACAGCCAGCAAATTCCTCATTCACGTCAGCATGAAGCATTCCTTCCAATTTCAGATAGTCATTCAGTTCAGGCTCCAAGAATCAGTTCTCCAGCTGTACAAAGGGCACATCAATTTCTTTGAAGTATTGCATGCTGAAAAATTCTTTTGCCATTATTATATAAAGTTGCTCCTCTTTTAGCAGCACATTAGTTCTTCTGCTTTTTTAATAATAGACACAGTTGAATCATTTCTTTTGCTTCATTAACTTTTCTTTGACAAAGTTTACTTGACATACCCAGCTTGGTGTTGTGTTTTGGCTCTCTTGTAAACTTTTATTCCAGAGGTATCTGGGATTCTACCAGTGAGGGACAATAAAGCAAACACATTTACAGTTGCATTCTCCTATTCAGAGACTGCTGGCCATTGTTTTTACATCTTCCCATTTAATTTCTTTTACAGTATCACATGACTGCATAACAGTTTCTCATGATGTTTTCCCTTTATGAAAGGGGTCAGACTAGGTGATCTAATGGTCCCATCTAGCCTTAAAATCTATGAAAATATGTGCACCTACAGGACACCCTCAAAGTATTGACTTGGCTTATTCATCAGTACCTTGCCTCATTAATAAGCAATGGAAAATGAGCGAGCATACATATAGTAGTTTTTGCAGTGAAATCCCCAGAATTATTTGGTGACTGGTAAAATATAATCGATTCCTTCCAATGCAGCATGCCAGGGTCTACATGACAGAGATGAACACTTTTTTACTGCATGCCATATCTATGTAATCCTGAGCTCCATCAGCTATGACAGAATGGTATTGTGAACCACAATTAATTTCCTTTACAATAGTGTGGATAACTTCATGGCTCATTAGACTGATGATTTCATTCTGAATTGTTGGACTTGTGTAATCTTGTTTTCTCTTCAGCTAGCTTCCCAGGGTCTCATTGTCATTGCTGTGAAGCTTCAGTAATTCAATAAAATTCCCTTCATCAATCTGATGGCCATGAATTGCCAAGCCTTGTCTACTCAAATAAGATACAGAGTATTTATTTATACAGTGTGCAAAACCAATCTCTCTTCTAACATTACCTCTTGCCAATCTTCTTCAAACGATGATGAAAAGTGGGTGATTCTGACATGACAATCAAAATATGAGAATTTCTGTGACATTTAAAAGCTAGCTGGTACCTGGGGGGAATCCCTGGTTGGTTGACCTGGGCCATTGGAGTTGTCTCTCCTTTCCCTCTGCCTTTGTTTTAGGAACAGCTCATGCTGAGCAGAGGAATTGTGACATCAGAGATAAGTCACCCCCAGTTCAGTGAGCTATTTAGAGTGGTGGAATTGTGACATCAGACCAAGATTAGTCATGCAGTGGGCAAGGACGGGTGGAGATCAGACAGAAACAGACAATTTTTTTATGAAGATGGCATCGATCACTTCTAGTACCCAGAGGAATTCAGAAAATTTGCACAGCTGTATTTGCCAAACTGTCATGTCACTATATTATCCTAGAATTACATCTAGAATGAATGACATTGCAGCAGCATCCAGGCAGAATTCACCATCACCAGGCGTGCCAAAGAAAGACAAAAGAAATGGAAAAAAGGAGAGTGAGTGCTAGTGCCAAGGGCTGTGGGTTTTCAGGCAGTATTTGCAGGCACAGAGTAAGGATGCTTTACGTGCTGGGAGAAAGCAAATGTAAGTTGTTTTTAATTTTGCTTATAAATGTCATAAAGCCAAAAGTATGCATCATGTGGTTTTATTTCCCTATTTCAGCAGGGACATTCAGTTACACTCAGGTCTTGAGATATCCAATCTCATTGTGCAGCATTTCTTTAGAAATGTCATCCCCATTTTTACATCTGTGGTTTGGAGCAGGAAATTCAGAAGTAGGATTATCTAGTGGTTAGGGCATTAGCTTGGAACTTGGGAGACCAAGGTACAATTCCTACCTTTGCCACAAACTTCCAGTTTGACTTTGATTAATTCACTTAGGGCTAGATGTACAAAGGGGACATAGGCCTGGTCTACATTGCTGGCGGTTGTCGACAGGAGTTACGCAAGCTACACATTACCCCTTTATTTTCATGTTTTTAAACCAAGTACATTAATTGCATTGTATTTACACTGCAATTAGCGTTCAGTTATAGGAATTATTGGCAATTAAATTACGTGCATCAAAAAGCATAACCATAAAGTAATTACATAGTAATTGCAGTGTAACTACAGTGTAATTGCAGTCACTCTACTATAAAGTGTAATTGAAGTATTTTTTTTGTGACAGATGAACTGACTTTGACCATATATACTTTTGAATGCAGGCCTGTATATGTGCACTGATCCCTTGCAGGGTGACAACAAGAGTTTCATTAATGTAAGTGAAGTCTATCAAATATTTAAGGCTAAATCCTGAGTTTCGCTAGGGCATCTTTTTATTATATTGGTCATGTCAAAAGTCCATTCTGCTAGCTTAAGCATCAACTGAGGATTCCTGCTGTGTATGGTAGCATAAGCCCAGATGCACACAGGTATATAGGCTCCTAAACACCCAATTTAGGTGCTTAAGTCCAAGTTTTAGGTGCTGCTGCAACCTACAAAACCCCCAGCTGGCTGCTGCTTAATCACTTGGTGCCCAAATGTTTTCTGTAAAAGTTCCCAAGATATCTGAGTTTCTGCCTCTGGGCATGTGCACTGCTGCTTCACTCTAGGAGCCTGGGTGCTTATCTCACAACTAAGCCCCAGTGCAATCCATAAACTAGGGGAAGGCAGACACTCCTCTGCTGATAGTGCCTGCAGGACCCAACGGGATAGGCCCACTCTGAACATTCCTTATTGCATTAGGCTCCATTCAAAATCTGGCCAGAGGAGGAAATGCTGTTGCCTCCCTTATATGTTTTGCCCCATAGTTAGAACACTCACCTGAGACGTGGGAGAGATGGGTTCAGTTCTTCCCTCTGTCCAAGAGGGTAGATAGGGTTTGGACAGGGGTGTCCACCAATCTCAGGAGAGTGCCCTGACCATCGAACTATGGGATAAGTGGATGTGGGTTATCCTCACTTATTCCACTTTGGATAAATACTTAAATAGTCATTGAGCCAAAGAGAGAGTATGAAAAGTGACTCTATAGGCTGGTGGTTGGACCACCCACCTGGGAAGTGAGAGAGCTGGACTCCAGAACCCTTGCTCCAATGACTTTATATGCCATGGAATGGCTTCAACAGGAGAAGCTGAAGGACAGCATCAACTGAATATCCTGTAACCCAATGGTTAGGAAACTCATCCTTCTTCAAATCCTTTGTTCCATTCAGGCAGAGGGGGGAATTGACCCTAAGGTGTTTCTCATCCTGGGTGAGTGTTCTAACCCCAGGGATAAAAGGAATAAGGGAAGCAGTAGCATATTGTCCTTGCCCCTACTTTGTGTGGAATTAGCAGGGCTGCCTTCAGGTAACTGCCTGGGGTTTGGGGCTTGGATGGCACCACGCTCAAGATGCTGTTTTTGTTGTTAGTGACAAAAGGGAAATAGAATGTTTGAAGTAAAATGTTTCAGGTATTCCTTGTATGGATTCATTTTTCACTAAACTCCTAGAATGTTCTGGAGCTTTGTAAAATCTTCCACACATTCTGAGAACTACATTTTCCTTGACTCTCCTAGAATGTTGTCAGCCATGCCCGCATGGTGCATAAGAAGCGGTGGGGCGTTGTCAATCAGTCAGTGAGACATAAGAATGAACTGAAGTAAAGTAGTGATATTGTGAAACTTGTTTTATTGTGTAATTGTGAAAGTGTACCTGTTTTAAGTCTTGAAGAGTGTAAGTAGTGACTAATAAAGAACTTATTTAATAGATATCTGTCAAACCCCTATCTGTGCAACAACATAAAAGAAATACTGTTACTTGTTTTGCCGTTTAACACATAATGTTTGATCACCTTCTAAGAATGTAGAACATAGGCTTTCGTTCTCCCTAAAACCGTCTGTTTTCCTACTGTAATACTGACCCACCCAGTGTTGGTGTACAGTTCAATTTCTTGATGTTAGTACATTTCAGTTAGTCTTAAAATTAAAACATTTCTATAAACTTAGAGGAAACATTTATTTGTTTATATATGACATCAATAAATACAGATTTACAGAGTTTAGCATGCAAATTTATCATCTTATGAGACAGGGATAAATCATGCATGCAGATCGTGCATCAAAGTCACAAAAGGGGCTAGAAATGCAATAAAAAATAAAGTATTTAAAAATTTAACAAATGGAGCGGTGGGTGAGGGTGTGGGTGGGGCGCTCAAGACACTACTCACCTGAGACACCATTTGACCTAGGGCCAGCCTGGGGAGTTAGGCATCTGCCTAACTAATTCTTGCAAAAAACGACTTAGGCACCTAAGCCACCAGACTTCAGGAAAGGGGCTCCTGACCATAGATTGCAAGCAGAATGTCTCCTTGTAGCATGGATCTAGGCACTAAAATCTCTGAGAGGGGACAGGAGTTAAAATGTGCCCCTCTCCTCACTCCCTCCCATTGGCTAGTTTAAGAAGCTCCTTGCTTAGTTTGTTGGCTTTTGTGGATCCCATTCATAGGTCTCTATATCTTTGCGTGCATTGTGTAGAGCAGTGGTTCCCAACCTGTGGCAGTTGGATTATAGATTGGAGCAGCCTCAAGGCTGCTCTAAAATGTGCACCCAGGATTGGGGAGCTTCAATTGTCTCCAACATGGCACCCTCACACTACTGCACTGAGAGAAACTGGAAACAGCAGAGATCGATCCCTTATTATTTAAAGTTAACAAATACATCCCAGACAAATGTGAGGTGTTCCCATGGTACTAATGGCTGCATATTGTCAATGTATCAAAAAGGAAAGTAGATTATTAGGGATTACAATTATTCTGCTCATATATTACATACCCACGCACCCACGCTAATGGGAGATGCGTGTCTGTATCAGGAGCAAAATTTGGCCCATAAGGAGTAGGCTACCTGCTGTTTAATGCGGTATTGAAACCTTAAAAAGAGCACTTCCTGAATGTTTGCAAATTTGTATATACCTGATAATTCTGTGTGTTCATTTATCAAGGCCTGTTAGAAAACCTGTCCAAGTTAATCTTTTTTATGTTGCAAAAAACACTAATATATAAAGGATGTACCATACAAATCTAGAAGCTTTGAGACATAGTTTTACTCTCACAATGGGTTTGGGTTTTTTTTTTATATTTCAAAGCATTATTATTTTCTACCCCTGCACTATTTTGATTCTTGGGAAAAATAGATGATGCAGGGTTTTATTCTTTTGGGACCTCGTCAGTGGTTTCATGACTATCCATCATAGTATTAGTAAGTCTAGACAGTTTAACACAAGTTGTATACTGTTTTTTGTGATCTTAATATATCACATTACACTCTCTGTGGAATACAGTCTTTTAATACTGTGGCTAAATTGTTATCCACATCAGTAAAAAGAGGCCTACTTATACTGTTTGATCTAGGTGAAAGACTGGCCATGGATTGAGTTTTGACATTTGGAAATAGTGGGTAAAATTATCCAGCTGTGCACCAAAAGTGGATGTGTTTTTCTGTAGTAAATTACAGGTATTTTACACATAGTTTCTCAAAGAAATGCCTTACTGTATGCATTCATTCTGTGACAAATCCATCACAGGCTTTTTTGCATAGCAAGGAAGAGACTAGGGCTTACTGCAGATTTATAAAGAAAAGCAGCTCTGTGTGCCAGAAAGTCTGTTTCCAGTTGGAACAAGCCCTTTTAATGGTCATCCTACTCCAAAATGCAACAGTGTCTTTACTTCTTGAGATCAAAGCTTTCCAAGGTACAAGACTTCTAAAAGAGCAATGTGGGTCACTTATTTTCTCTACAACAAGCTATATCAAAACCCCAGTCTGGCATAGCCCACTTAAGGTAACAACTCTAGATTGACTTCTGGGTGTAGTTTAGAGATGGTTTTGATTTATAAAGCTCAGAATGGTTTGGGATTGCGAGATTATATCTATCCCCTAGTGGCACCAGTTACTTTTTTCCTGGATAGCCTTTTCACTAAGTCTACTGCATTCTGATAGCTACAAATGCTCCTGTTGCACTGGCAGCAAAGGTGTGTTATTTCTTGGTCCAAATTCCAGCTTACTTTTCGATGAGCACCTAAAAGATCAGTCTCCACAGCACTCAAGCAGAAATCTGTTTCCCTTACCCTCAGATACGCCCTTTCTTTCCAGATCTTTTGGGCTACTGTCCTTTCTGCTACTAGCACAGGCACACTAACCCTATATTTCCACCCAAGACTCCGTCTGAAATCAATGGGAGCTCTGGGTTCTCAGCCTTTGGGCTCTGATCCTATTCCTTGTTAAGTCATTGGTTAAGTCAGCTTCAATGGAATCAGGATCAGCCTTGAGTGCCATGAAGAAATAATTTGCAGGGAAACCACAAAAACCACAAAAAGAATGGAGAATGAATCCTGGAACAGGTCTATTCATTTATAAACATAAAACATAAAACCTAGAACAGATTTTGTGGGAATTAGGGTGCAAATTAAAGCAGCCTATCAGCAGACCTAATGTATATAATTTGCATTTATATGGCAAATAGGTAAGCAGGGCAGAGATCTCTTTTTCAGGATGAATTGGTTTTGAACCATTTGACTAACGTGCAAACAGGCTTGGAAAAATGTGAGTTTAGATTCAATCTAGAAACAACTGAAAAAGTGTACATTAGCCGAAAATGAAAAGGACATCTTAATTTTCTTACAATTTTATATTAAATTGTTTGTAATTTCTTTTAAAGATGCTCGAAAATCCCTTTAATCCTTCCTGATTTTGTCCTTTTACTTCATATGAATGTGGAAAGTACTGTAGTTTGAATGAGCTGGAATTATCCTGTCTTTGGGTTGATGTATTATTTAATGTTGGAACATTGCATTAAAGAAGAAAAGTAGCATTTAAATGTTAACTATAATAGGCCAGATTTTCGAAAGTGCTTAGAATCCACAAGGGGAGCTTGATTTTTTTCAAAATTGCTCAGCTCTGATTTAGGCACCTCTGTAAAGTGGCCAGGTTTTCAAAAGTACAGAGCTCGTAGAGAACGCTTTTGATAACCTGGCCACTGTAATTCATCAGAGGAATTAAAGGGCAATTCTGAAATTCCTACTACCTTGTTCCATGACTGTAGCTGTAAACCTAACAGTACCATGCTTTCTTCCTTTAAGAGCTTGAGCACCCAACCAGCACAAGCCAATCTGAAAACTTAAAGGTGAATTGTAAAGTTTTTGCATGGTTAAACTGTTTAAGGTTCTAAATTAATAGACTATATATGCAGAAAAAAACCTACAAGCCTTTTTCAATTTTGATTCAATTTATGAAAATGTGTGTCCCCACCTAAGCCTCTTGATGTAGCTACATATTGAAAACCATGAAATAAAATTTGATATGCCACCAGTGGGCAGCAACAAAATGAACTCCTTGAATTTACAGCTACTTCTGACAGAATAAAAACAAAGACACAAGCGTAATGGTCTTAATCCATTACCTGAGCAGTCCTAAAAACAAAGCTAATCCACTTCAGACAAAAGTATGAAGAAATGAGTTGTGCCCTGTGTCCTGAAGGAGTGCAAACTGGGGTCTGGTCTACACAAGACATTTTTAATCAGTAGAACTATGTTGGTTAGAAGTATGATTTTGTACCACTGCTGTTACACTGGTACAATCTCTAGTGTGGACAGTTATATTGGAATAAAGGTGCCTTATACTGGTATCACTTATTCCCCTTGCATCATGGGAATAAGCTATTCCAGTATAAGTGTAATCCACTGGTGAGTGTGTATTACAGGTGCCTCTCTGTGCCAGTCCACAGCCCATATGTGTTGTTACAACCCCCAGCTTCAGAGGCTTGGCTTTTTAACTCCAGCCGCTCGTGCATTTGGCTCTGAAGGTGTGTTGGGCAAAAGAGCTGCATCAGTACAACTGCATACACATGAGCATTGTTGTGGCACCTTAACTGTACAGGTATAGATACAGAAGTGCAACTTGTATGGTACACAAGGTCTTGGCTCCACTGAACTAAATGGAGATGCAAATTCCCTAGCCTGGGACTGAGAATATTCTGCCCTCAACCCCAGACATGAATCTAAGGACTGTTAGTCAGCATCTCATTTGATCTCTATTATTGCAGCAATACACAGGGAGAGAACCGGGTTTCTCAGGAAATTAAGTCCTAAATCATGTAAGTCTCTAGAGAAAAAAAAATCCACATTTTAATTTGTACTCAGAAGTGACGTAGAAACTAATGTTTATCTTTGGAACACTGATGTTGTGTTCTCCTTTTCTCCAGTCCCATTAAGCAGTTAGACCACTGCATTCTGCACTAGCTGGTACTTCCAAGACTTTCAGGAGGATAATGTGTTCAGAAGGCAGCACAGTCAATGAAGCAAAAATACAGAACATCTGTGATCAACGTGTGGGAGAAAAGGATAAATTTGCCATTCTGAGTTCTATTTAAAAAAAAAAAAAGACTTCACAAACCACTGATGTTACCTGGGAAATACAGGGGCAAATGAGGGTTCAGAAGAACCTCTATTTAGTCATTTCCAAAAAAAGGTAACATCTCAATAATGGTAATGTGTAATAGTATATAACTTATCCTACTGCACAAATATGAGTTGACAGAACCATGGACAAAAGCACTTGTTCCAATTTACATCTTTCATGACACATGTTGCTATGCCAGTGACACAACTATTCTATCCTACATAGATTCTTATACTGTGCTCACATCAGAGTATGTGAGTGCCTACTTCTCACTCTGTAAGTCTGCTAGGATGTGGTTCCCACTGAAATCAATCTAGTGAAACTGAATTGTGCACATTTGAAAACTCCAAGGCAGGTGTCCTATTTGTATGTCTCAGCTTGGTGGGATATCATACCAAGTATTCCACAGCATTCAAACTTTTTTGGACACTTCTTTCAAATGACTTTGATAGGGGAACTTATGAAGACAACTATCTCATATTACAACTATTATGAGGCTACTGCATGTAGTTTGAAGTGAATGTTTCTGTAGGGACTATTGTCTTTTGCAGCAACAGGAAACTTCAAATATCTTCCTTGTATTATATTGTAAACTTCTGAATTATAATCTAGTTACTCAGTGGAGTTTAGGAATTGTCATAGGGGATCCAGCCTATGGTCCATCGAGAGCTCAGTCCCATTTCTGACAGTGGCCAGTACCAGCAGCTTCAGAGGAAAGAGCAAGAAACTCTGAAGAAGGCAGTTACGGAATAACCTTCCCACAAGGATAGAAATGTAGAAAAATATGGAAATAGTGAAAATGCACATATAAAGACAAGGGGGAACAATATCATAAATACATAAAGAGAGATTCTCTCTCTCTTTCCCTCTTATAAAGATATTTGTAAATGAGCTTCATGGCATTTAAAGAACCAACTGGCATCCTTTTATTAAATATTTAGAGTAAATTCTCTGTTTATAAAAATGCTAGAGGACTTCTTTTGCATCCACTGAATATTCATTGGGAAGTTCATTGGTGAGTGTCTATTCAAAACTAAAAGATCAAAAGGGAACTGTGTCAATTTTGTTCTTTTCTGGGGTGACTGCTATTTTTTGATGTAATAAATTGCCAATTTTGGAGGGGTAAAGAACAGAAATGGAAACGAGTATGCCTTTCAGGAGACTTTTGACTGTGCCATTATGAATAGTCTCCAAACAAACAGCTTGTTGCAGGCCATTCAAATAGTAGATAGACATCCAATTGTTAACCATGCAAATAGCCATATCCAATGGTCAGACAGCTGTTAGCCGGCTTTTAGAATGTTGGTAACTACATTTTTTGTAGGACTTAGCCATGTCTACAGGCTGCTGGGTCTCATCTTTTTCTGAAGTCTTAATAAAATTAACAAGTTTCATGCAGTTGCAAATGTCTTTAAAAAAAAAACCCTAATAGAAATTGTTACATACTGTACCAAAAAAAGAAAAATGTGCACATTATCTTTATGGCCACAGTTTACTCCACACAAATTTTATGCATATAAAATTAAATCTGTGTGTGATTATTGTACAGTCTTGTACTTCTGAGTGGGTGATGTGTTTTATATACATAAAACGTACTCACACACTGGGTATATGCATATATACACACACACACACACTATGTAGGGACATAACCTTAGGATTACATCCTGAAAATGGAGTGTATAGAAGTTTCCAAAATTAGAGCACATAGAAGTTTCCAAAATTTAGCCACATAAGGACCCAATCAAACTCCCACTGATATCTTCGAGAGTCTCTAACGAATACTCCTTTAGTGCACTGGACAACTGAACCCTCACTCAATTCAACTTAAAGTTTTGCAGTTTTCTCACCATTGTGGGAATGGTTTTCATGTCACAAACCTGTTTGTATATATCAGTGAGATTTTTGTCTTACGACTATACAGACAGCTGATTTTTTTTACCGTAAACAAAAATAGATTACTGGAAAAAATCTCAGGTTTAACATAATAATTCATGTAATCAGAGCACCAGCTGGACCTGAATTTGGCATGCCGATAAAGCAAACCATCTTGTAGGCCAGCATACAATTAATCAGAAGAACATCATATAGAGATAAAGGGGCTTGACTGGGACTGTGTGATTCTTCTGTGCATAAAAAGATCATGCAATGACACAATGTAAACTTAAATGGAGTGCACTGTAACTGTATTATAAAAATAATTTTAAGATCAGAGTACATTCCAACCAAAGTATATTCACTGTAAATCATTTCAGTACATAAGGAGAAGAAGGGTGGCCTAGGGTTTAGAATACTTACCTGGGATTTGGGAGACTCAGATTCATTTTTCTGTTTTGCTAGTCTTCCTGTGTGACCTTGGGCAAGATGTTTTGTCTCTCTGCCCTCCCAGGAGTGCTGTGAGGATAAATACATTAAAGATTGTGAGAGCCAAAGTGGCGAGGCAATATCTTTTATTGGATTAACTTCCATTGGTGAGAAAGAGAAGCTTTCACAGGGCTCTTATTCAGCTCTGTATAAGCTCGATAGCTTGTCTCTCTCACCAAAAGAAGTTAGTCCAATAAAAGGTATCATCTCACCCACTTTGTCTCTCTAATATCCTAGGACCATTACGGCTACAACACCACTGCCTACTACAGTTAAAGATTGTGAGGCATTCAGGCGTTATGGTAATGGGTGCCAGGCAAATATCTTAGACAATCAGAGCTAAACCTAGATCTTGCCCAGTAAAAAGCCACCCATAGTCATAACAACATATGGACAAATAACAGTGGTTAATAACGTCCTGTTTTCAAAGGTTGATCATTGAGGTATTCTGCTGCTTGCTCCAGGGCAGATATTTTTGCATACAAGAACTTCTTGGCTTCATGAGAACAATAACTATGCAGACATAGATTTCGTCAGGAAGCTCAGGGACGAGTCCAGGGCCAGATGTGCTGCTGGCATATGGGGGAGAGGCACAGCACACAGTGTGCTTTTCCTCCTCGTTTGCCCCATGCAAGGCCCAAGCACAATCCCCGTACTCAGGGAGGTGCAGTGCTACTGCCTTTCTGTGCTCTCCAAGGTGAGCATTGCCCCAAGAGAGACAGGGAGCAGAAGTGGGGTCAAAGCCCTGACACCATCAGGCAAGTGACCATGCTGTGCCTCTTTCCACCCCATGCCTGGTTTATTTTCTCCTACATGTAACAACAGGTCAGATTTTCTTACTAATATTATGCTCTATCCTGTGAGGGTTTGAACTAAGCCCATTGTTTCCAAAAATACCAGCCGATTTGTATGAGGAGCTGAGCACCTGGCAGGGTCTATATTTTCCAATAATTGAGGAGTTCCAATAAGCTGCTTCTCAGCTTCAGACACATTCCACATACCAGATTACCATAAATTCTTAGCCAGTATTTTCCACTTTCTTTACTATCATTTCTTTTATCACTTATGTCAAAACCTGATTTAACACTCAGTGTCTGATTTTCTTACTGCCTGATATTAATTCACTCTCTAAATGCTACTGTGAAACCATTTCACAGGAACTGTAGCTTCATTGTTTATTACACATGATTATTTATGTATCCAGCACAATCGGTATGTATGACGTTTTAAAAAGTGGGACAAGGTAATATCTTCTATTTGAACAACTTCTGTTGGTGAGAGAGAAACTTTAGAGCCACACAAAGCTCTTCTTCCAGTGGGGGGGAGGGGAGTAAGAGGTCTCTCTCCCTAGCAAGCAATCTAAATTAGCTTGAACACAGCAACGATAAAAAGGGGTGAGTATGTTTGGAAGACGGTTGAGATGACAAGGATTATTGCAAGAGTGAAAAGTCCCAGATATACTGTTTGGTATAAATGTATTATGTCAGTCTGCCCTTTCATAGCAGGCTAAAATTAGAGCAGAATGGGATGAAAGCTGAGGCCAGGTCAGCACAGATAGTTAACTGGCAGTGGTGGTTTTGAGGATACATTCGAAGGAGGAGAGTGAGGGTGCATGGCCTTGAGATGGAGGTGAAAGGCGTTTTCCAAGCCTGGGGATGGCATAAGAAAGGTGGTGCTTCTTGTGGGACAAGAAGGCCCAGGGAGCATCAGGGGAGGTGAATCAACAGATCATAGGGCATCTAGAAGAGAGATGATGAAACTCGACCCTGCTCATGAGTGGTAAAGCCAGGAGTCAGTGCAGGAATAGGCATAGTCATTGTTCACAGCTGAAGTATGCACACACTACTGTATTTTCTGTTTTGTTCAGTGTATACATTCTTTTTATTAAGGCAAATCCCAGCTCCTGTGGCACAATGTTATTTGAGATACAGTTTTGAAATTTCAGATTCAGTGATATTATAACAGGTATGGGGCAGGTCTTCAGCTACTGTAAATCAGAATTAACTTCCATGGACCTACTCAGATTTACACTAACTGAAGATCTTGCCCACAATGTCTGTTTCTCTCTTGATTTGCTAGAATAAGGCATATTAATAGTTTATGTTTGGTTCCTTATAAAAATGTCTAGGTCCTAATTTGGGCTACGTCAACTGAAGTAGTGGAGTTAAAGAACATTCAGTTACTAACTTAACTGCTCTAAAACAGGAATACATAAGACTTAAGGTTACTCTTCTCCCACTGTGACAAGATATTGTCATGTGTTATTCATATATTTGACTCAGTTTTCCTCAAGAGGTTCTTCATACACACCAGCGCCCTAATTTCTGTTTAATTTCTGTAAAATTAGTGAAGAAATGCATCCCTTGGTTCTGTCTTTGCTCGTCTAATATCAACCTGAGTGCATTAGCTGAGGAGTTACAACTCCTCTGGAAACCCAGACTGTCTCTTAACAGTGATGCCAACAGGCACTGCTTTGAAGGACTTGTGTCTAGCAGTCAAAAATTGCAAACCACCCTCCAGCAAGCTTCTTGCAGCTTCCACATACAACATGAGAGTCAGATTGGGAGGAGAAAAGCAAGCTATTTATCTGCTTTATTTTAAATAAAAAAAGAGAGGGTTAAGTATAACCATTAGTTTTTATTGATGGGACTAATGCTTTGCATTTAGCCTAAATTACAATAGGAAAAGAGATGCTTAAGGGTAACTGGGTGATGAAAGGACTACATTAGTGTACATGTCCAACGGCTGCTGTTTCTTATTTGTAATGCTGAATCCACATGCAAGTCAAATTTAATCTATAAACGGAGGTGCCTAGGGAGCATACACTCAGATTGCCTTGAGAAACTAAATACTTTTATCAAATCACCAGATGGCCCACTGTTTGAAAACCATTTTCCTGAACAACATTGTTTTTAATATGCCTATCCTCTGTTAAATTCATGGGCATTTCATAATTAACATAAATAAGCTAGACTTTTTGGCCTTATCTTTCATACAATTTTATCAGGCATTTCATTTATTTCTATACACTCTCTATATAATACAATTTCATTTTTGGGGATTGGGCATATTTTAAAAGCAATATCATAATTCAACTAGCATCAAATTTTGTACCTCAGGAACACCATAATAGGCCACTTATACTCCCACATCTTTGGAAAAAGAATTTTGGCTACCTTTCTGGTTTATAAAGAAGTTTGGAATATTACATGGATAGACATTTAGGAGAGGGTGGCATAACAGAGAAGAAACTGGGCTTCAAGGAATAATCATACCCCACCTTTGAAATTTTAGAGTTTGTAAAGAGGACGACTTTGGATACATGCATCATTGGAATGGCTTCTGTGATGACAGCCTTCAGGGTCTAGCTAGAGATCAATCTGAGTGGTGCTTAATCTGAAAGGAGGTTAAATCCGTTTGGGATTGGCCATGATGATTGTTTGGATTAAATAAACTTCAGAAGAAACATCAATCTCTTAGGTGCAAAACTTTCAAATTATGCTTTAAGCCAGTAAGAGTAGAAGAGAAGGGAAAATTTTATTAATGCAAGTGATCTTGTGTACTTGCAACATACAGTAGGGCTGTTCTTCTTTTTCTCCATCATCTATTTCAGAGTATGTGAGTTTAGCTACTAGCATGTCTGCATGCATGAAGCATACAAAACAAATAAGCTGAACTAGATATAGTAGAGGAGAGACTATTTCACTTAGTGAGCATTACTGAACCCTGGGGGGAGAGGGGGGAGATTCTCAAATGGAATGCCACCATAGCTATATGAAAAAAGATCAAAAGGGAGGAGGTGCGCTCTGTGTCAGAAGTATTTACAGAGTTAGCAACTGCAGTTTGACAGTGCCGTGGGGGAGGTGCTACCAAACATACCTGGACTAATGTTTATGACCTAATTGGCAGCGCAGCTGAGCCTCTGATATCCCATCCCCCCACCTCCACATTAAAGTCCGTAATAGCCGCAGAAGCTCGGCTCTTTTGAAAGTCAGGATGCTAATCTCTTTACATATCCATAGATGCATTTCTAGCGTACCAGTGACCTTTGTGCTTGGGTGCCAAAGTACTCTAACCCCATGACACCTAACCCAAGGGATTTTTAAATATCCTGTGTGCCATGCACTGCTCTTAAGGGATAGTCTGATGCTCCCAAGACAGTCCAGGCGCAATCAAGGCACACCTTGTCCGGAGCTTGGGGCTAGCAAGAGAGCTAGGAACAAAGCTGACTGTTACTGACCCCAGATCACTAGCCTGAGTTGAGCACTAGATGCTTTATTTGTCTATCTACAGGTTTGGTTGCTCTGATTCAAGGCTGTGAGGTAAGGGCCTTATCAAGTGGGTTAAACAGTTCCTCCACTGACCTGATGGGTGAGGAGAAAGCCAGCTTGCCTTTTAGAACAATAGGAGAACTAGGAACTCTACTAACTGGGTTCAGCTTGGAGACCTTCCTAAATGGGACATTTGTTGTTGGCTTGGCTTCCCACCTCTTGAATCCTGTACCCACCCACCCAGCTGCTAGGTAACACACAAGCAAACACACATACAGGTGTAGGGCTATGAAGTGAGCCACTATAAATAAGGGGCATTACACAACAGTTCCTAGGGAAGTGAAAAATGAGGGCTAAGTAGCCAAGCTCTCTTAAGGGCTACTCAAATAAAAGACATTAAAAATAGATCTAGACTTGAAAGGGAAAGAGAGAAGCAACCATACAAAAATGCACAGTGCTGGGACTTGAACTGACCCTGCCAACCCTCACCAAGAGCCCTAAAAGCATGATTAAAAAAAGCCTTATGATTTTTAAGCCAATGAAACATCCTGGTTTCTGAGCCTTTAAGGTGATTCCAGACCATATTGTCAACTTTTCCTCTCCAGCTACACAGGCTAGAAACTTACCTTTTAGCACACCAAGGTGCTAGAGAGCAGCCATCTGGGGCTGAGTGGGAGAGCCCCCACTGCTGGGGGTGGGGGCCCACCACAGGGGAGAATAAAACCTGAGATTTGAGAGCTCTCTCACCAGATCACAAGGGTTGATCAATTTAGACTTAGAAACCATGTCTTTTGGGGACAAATTCACAGGAGTTGGCACATCTGATTAGTCTGTAGAATGGGGAAAGGGAGGCCATAGGAGAAAGAAGAGAGAAACACAATGAGTTGTCTACCTACTACTGTCCTCTGGCTGCTATTTGCCACATCCCCAGTACCTGGCAGAAGAATCCATCCTCTACTCCAGGCTTCAGCTCAAGGCTCCTCCAGTCAGCAGCCAATGCCTGCATGACCCTGCCTTACAGCTTTCCCCCTCAGCCTTCTCCTACTTCCTCAGCTTTCCCATACTCTAGGTTTACCAGCCTCTCCATACCCGCCTCTTAAGAAATAAGCATAGTCTACTCTCTCCAATCCCTCTCTGTAGCCTGCTACCTGGCTTTATAAAGCCCCTCCTGTTCCTGTCCAGCTGAGCTTACTTCTAGTCAATTCCCCTCTGCCTAGCTTTTCCTCCAGGTGCAGCCTGTGGAGTTAATTGACCCATCTGACCATTTTAAGTGCTTACCGTCCCATAAGGATAGACATTCCATCATGACTAGAAAGATATACAAATTGAGTAAAGTATAGAGTGGAATAAGAAGGATGATAGCTCAAATAGTTATCTAGACTAGCTTTTGCAAGATTAAATGTGTTAGGCAGTCTATTTCTTTTTTGTTAAGCTGATTTTATGTCCTGGTATTTAATCTTGTTTTACTATAGCTCACTGTTCTTGGGGAGTCTCTCTCAGATCATCCTGAGGGGATGAAAGAACACCTAGTCTTTAAGGCTTTGTCTTCACTGCAAAAAAAATTGTGGTGGTTTTTGTTTTTTTAAAAACACATTGAGAGAACTAACTGGAGTGAGTCCTGTTGATGTAAAAAGCACTGACTTACTTTCAGTGAAGAAGTAATAATGAAGAAAGGGTTTCTGGAGCTTACTACTCTCTGGATTCTTTGTTAAAAGGGTAAAGACTAAGAAGAAGGGTTTAAATTAAGCTCTTTGGCTGCTGAAATCAGAGAGGGAATTCCCTTTCATCTCCCTCTCTTGAGCTTAAGGGAGCTCATTTCCTCCAGAGCTACCTCTTCTGCTGTTTCTGCATTGCCTGGTGAAGTGGAAAGAGAGGGGGGAAATCAGACAGGAGAATCAGCGATATAAGAAGCAAGAGTTTACTGGTCTCTAAGCCTTTCCTATCAGTTCATAGAGCAGAAACCTTGAGGTAGGTCCAGCCAGTTAGAATTGTTGAGCCCGTACTCTCAAAGAGATTTGTGCTATGTTATCAGCCCAACAAGTTAGAAGTGTTGAGCTAGTGCTATGGCAGATGCCTGAACCTTCATGTAGGAATGGTTAGCTAAGGATGTTGAGCCAGTTACTTCATAGGGGTTTGTACCATGACAACAGAACAGCTAGCTATGGATGTTCTGAAGCCTGACTCATGATTTTTCAACACATGAGGTTGGTAATTCTGAATTAGTGACCTCATGTTTAACATATCTATTTCCATTTTCCCAAGGAGCTGGATAAGACCTATCCAACAGCCATTAAATGGCAATAACTTTTGTTAATCACCTGACCAGGGGTATCTATATAAACTGTCAGTCCTCCCTTTCTCCCTCCTTCAGCTATTTCTAAAGCATCTTGGTATGGAAGTGTCTAGAGTTAAAATTCTTTGTTTCTTGTTACCAGTCCTCAGAGTCATTCTGTCCCCTTAGCAGTAGTCTTCAGGTGGAAAAAAGGACATTGTCTGTATGAAAGGCATGTGGTAGAAGGAGAGTTTGCAATATCTGATAGTGAGAAGTATTTGGAACTTCCCTTATTTGCTAGACATGTGTGGTATGTAAGCCATTCAAGATTATGTATTAAAACTCTCACAGGCATAAAAGAAACAAACACTTTCATTTTGGGCTTCTATACCCTCTCATGCTGCATCCTGAAATAATTGTCTTTCTGGTTTGTTACACAATTACTTCTAGTGAATCACTTTTTTAATTAGAGCAGAAGGGAAACAGCCAAGCAAACATTTCTCCAGAAAGGCCCACTGGAATTTTAAATGGTTCTTATTTTGTGTACTTTGCATAATTTGTTACACTAAATATGAAACAGATTTCAACTGCAGCTGTAGCGCATGTGTTGGTATTCAGAAAAGCTCAAATCTCATATAACACAATTGCTGGCTAATTCAGAGTTTGTTAATATTGTAATCCCTGGACAGAATGACAGCTAGTAATGCTGTCCAATGATGAAATGAAACAAACAATCAGGAGCAGGTGAGATTCAGCTGAGAAATGACATAACGTTTGCTCCCCCTCTCCTTTATTCTTGGCATCACTACATTATGACAAAGTTATATGTAGTGAGTGAGAGAGCAGCAAATCTTTTAACAAACTGTTTTATTAGCAACATTATCATCATTAGGAGAGCATTCACTGTGAGAAACGTTAGGGCTTGTCTCTACTGGGGATTTGCCCCTGTTACATCTAGTGTGGGTTGGCCACCACCATAGCTGTACCAGTGCAAACGTCAAGTGTAGACAGACAATGCTGTACAAATCCCTATTTGTACCCGGGCAGCAGTCACAAGCAGAGATAAGCTACACAGGTACAAATCTGGTTTATAACAGTTTTGCCTATCTCCACTTTGGTGTTTTAAACATTACTGTAGCTTCAAAAACTGCCACCAGAGGCTGGTGCTGTCTTAACACCCAACAGAAGAATTTGAACCTGAACCTCCAGCATTAAAAATGAGTCCTTTAGCTTCAAACAGATCAGCCTTAATTCTCTAGTTTGCAGCTATAATAGACTAATTAACTTCCTGTGTGAACCAGCCTCTAAAGAGCAACCAAGATTTACACTTGTTTAGACAATCATCCACCTGAAAATCACCTTCTCACACCAAACTCAGTAATGACTGGCTGGCTCACTTGTACGTAACTTGCTGAGAAATCCTTCCTGAGCCTTCTAGGCCAGAAAAAACTACACAGAACCTGATCTTGCACCAGATGAATTCAGTCACAAAATTATTGATTTATTTGGGCACAAAATCATCCTTGATTTTCAAGCAAAATTATTAATTGCCTGCCTCATCTTCACCCCAAATCCTCTCTGAGGTAGCTCCTTTGTTCTCCTTTCTTTGTCCTAACACAATGGCAAAGACTTTGTATGATGGAAGGGATTGACTCTTTCAATCATTCAAATTTAATATGAAATAGAAAGAGTGATAAGATTTAATGATCCGGAAAATGCAATGTAAATCCTGACACTTTAAAGACAAACTGAGCTTTATTTAGACTAACACCTCCAGCCAGGAACAATTGACATGGAAACCAGAAGCCAGTCACCTAGGTCCTAATGGATGGGCAAGATCAAAAGGGGCATTTGAAATGTTAGTTTTTCAAAAAAGAAATTGGGAAATACTTCCAGACCTAGACAAAAAGGGGCTGATGTTAGAAGTTGAAGGAACAGTTGTTGTAGTACAGGAATCAGAGACTATTACACCTCCCTTCCTCCAAGAAGGTATAGCTGGTCAAATGTTATGGAGGAGAGTTTCAAATGCACAAATGATTAAATGGAAGATTACTAGGTATTAATTAAAAAAGTCAATAAGAGTTGGATGCATAATGCCATTTGCACCTTTAAAAGTTCCCTCATGTGTTCCATCACATTAAGGCAGACAACTAAACATTGACAAATTTTGTAAATACTTGAATCCAAATACAAGAAGTTTAAAAACAAAGATGGGTGAATCTGAATGCCTGGTATTAAATGAGGATATTGATATAATTAATAGGCATCAGAGAAATTTGGTGGAATGATGACAGTCAATGGGACATAGTAATACCAGGAACAAAATATATAAGGAAGACAGAGTAGGTCATGCTGGTGGGGGAGTAGCAATATGTGAAAGAAAGCACAGAGTCAAATATAGTGGAAATCTTAAATGAATCAAACAGTGCCATAGAATCTCTATGGATAGAAAGTGCATGCTTGAATAATAAGAGTATAGCAGTAGGAATGTACTACTGAGCACATAACTGAGGGTGATTGTGAAATGTGCAAG
Organism: Mesoclemmys tuberculata; assembly: GCA_007922155.1. Classification (NCBI taxonomy): domain Eukaryota; kingdom Metazoa; phylum Chordata; order Testudines; family Chelidae; genus Mesoclemmys; species Mesoclemmys tuberculata. The sequence goes on from ML675624.1 coordinate 67,687,571, forward strand.
GAAATTAAAAAGGCTACAAAACCGAAAACCCAATAGTAATGGGGGATTTCAGCTGTCCCCATATTAACTGGGTACATGTCATGTCAGGATAGGATTCAGAGATAAAATTTCTAGACACCATTAATGACTGCTTCTTGGAGCGGCTAGTCCTAGAACCCACAAGGGGAGAGGCAATCCCTGATTAGTCCTAAGTGGAGCACAGGATTTGGTCCAGGAGGTGAATATAACTGAACCATTCAGTAATAGTGACCGTAATATAATTAAATTTAATATCCTTGTAGGGGAGAAATACCAAAGAAACCCACAAGAGTAGTATTTAATTTAAAAAGGGGGAACTGAAAAAAATGAGGAGGCTAGTTAAATAGAAATGAAAAAGAACAGTCACCATAAGAGGCTTAAATTAAATATAGACCCCAAATTTAAAAAAAAAGTGGACCAAAAGAATGTCAGCAGGGATAAACAGAGTAAAAGAGTAAAAGAGACAAAAAAGACATTTTAAAATTGGAAATCAAATCCTACCGAGGAAAATAAAACGGAACATAAACTTTGGCAAGTCAAGTGTAAAAATACAATTAGGCAGTCCAAAAAGATTTTGAAGAGCAACTAGCGAAAGATACAGAAATGCACAGTAAATTTTTTTTAGTGCACCAAAAGCAGGAAACCTGCCAAACAATTGATGGGGCCACTTGAAATCAAGGTGCTAAAGGAGCACTCAAGGAAGACAAATGAATTCTTTCATTGTTTTTCACTGCGGAGAATGTGAGGGAGATTCACACAGTTGAGCCATTCTTTGTAGGTGACAAATCTGAGGAACTGTCCCAGCTTGAGGTTTCTATAGAGAAGATTTTGGAACAAATTGATAAATTAAACACTAGGGGTATGTCACTGCTGTCAGATAGACCTTTCTGAATCAATTGAGTGGTCAGTGAAGACCCACTCAATTAATCCAGAAGTTGACTTAGTTAAACCACCTTCTCAAATGGTGCGGTGCAGTGAAGAAGGCATGAAGAAGGGAGGCACAGCAGTCGACGGAAGTAACACAAGCTAATCTGCGTAGTTTGCGTAACTCCCGTCCCTGCTGCTGAATCGCTAGATAAGTGTAGAGCAGGGCTAAGTCCCCAGAACTAGATGGTATTCACCCAAGAATTCTGAAATAACTCAAATATGAAATTGAAGAATTACTAACTGTGGTATGTAACCTAGCATTTAAATCAGACTTTGTGCCAGATGACTGGCGGATAGCTAATGTAATTCTGAGTTTTAAAAAAAAGACTCCAGAAGCAATTACGGGGGAGTAAGCCTTATTTCAGTACCAGGCAAATTGGTTGAAACTATAGTAAAGAACAGAATGATCAGATGTATACAATTGTGTTGTAACTGTGTGGGGTCCCAGGATATTAGAGAGAAAAGGTGTGTGAGGTAATATCTTTTATTGGACCAACTTCTGTTGGTGAAAGAGATAAGTTTTCAAGTTTACACAGAGCAGCAGCAAAAAAAGAGTTCTGATCTCTGAAAAGATCTTGGAGTCATTGTGTATAGTTATCTGAAAACATCTCAATGTGCAGCAGCAGTCAAAAAAGCTAACAGAATGTTAGAAACCATTATGATATTTTTTGTATGATTTCCTACAAATATATGATATATAAAGCCACAGTACGCTATCACCTTGACTACTGCCTGAAATTCTGGTCTCCCCATCTCAAAAAAGATTTAGTAGAATTGGAAAAAGTACAAAGAAGGGCAACAAAAATGATTAGAGGTATTGAACAGCTTCCATATGAGAAGATATTAAAGAGACTGTTCAGCCTGGAAAAGAGATGACTAAGGATGACTATGATAGAGTTCTACAAAATCATGAGTAGAGTAAAGAAAGTGAATAAGGAACCCCTTCACATAACACAAGAATCAGGGTTCACTGATAGGCAGCAGATTTAAAACAAACATAAGGAAGTATTTCTTCACGCAATGCATGGTCCACCTGTGGAACTCGTTGCAAGGGGATGTTGTGAAGGCCAAAAGTATAACTGGGTTAAAAAATATTAAGTACATGAAGGATAGGTCCAGCATTGTCTATTAGCCCAGATGGTCAGGGACACAACTCCATGTTCTGGGTGTCCCTAAACTTCTGACTGTCAGAAGCTGGGACTTGATGACAGGGAATGGATCACTTGATAAATTGCACTGTTTTGTTATTTATCTCTGAAACATCTAGCACCAGACACTGTTAGAAGACAGGATACTGAGACTCACGGACTTTAAGGTGAGAAGGGACCTTTATGATCATCTAGTCTGACCTTCTGCATAACGCAGGCCATGGAACCTCACTCACTCATACCTGTAATAGACCCCTAACATATGACTGAGTTATTGAAGTCCTCAAATAATGGTTTAAAGATTTCAAGGTACAGAGAATCCACCAGCAAGTAACCCTTGCCCCTTGCTGCAGAGGAAGGTGAAAACCCTCCCAGGGTCTCTGTCAATCTGCCATGGGGGAAAATTCCTTCCTGATCCCAAATATGATGATCAGCTAAGCCTTGAGCATGTGGGCAAGACTCATCAGCCAGACACCTGGAAAGAATTCTCTCTAGTAACTCAGAACCCATCCCATCACAGGCCATTGGGCATATTTAATACTAGTATTCAAAGATCAGTGAATTGCCAAATTAGGCTGTCCCATCATACTATCCCCTCTATAAATTTATCAATCTCAGTCTTGAAGCCAGCTAGGTTTTTTGCTAGAGGGACCATTGGTCTGCCCCAAAAGTTGGTTCTTGTATTAAGTGTTGATGTAACCTCAATCAGGATGCCTGATCTGAGAATGGATTCACATTTTGAATGGGTGTAATGTTCAAAAATGGTCTCAAACCATGAAAAACTGAGGAACAAAGGGGATGAGTGGGAACAGGTATTTGCAGACATTTGAAGTCAGAGGCTATGTCTGTGAGATGCTGCCTTTCCAGCGTGAAGAGAAGGATGTAGTTATGAACGGCTGGGAGACTGAAAAGGTCAGGGTAAGAAAAGGAGAAATAAATGTAAATGTAAATGTAAGGTATTTAAGTAAAAACAAAAACAAAAAAAACCTCACTGTAATTAAACCTATAGAGAACTTTGGTGGATGAGTTTTGCAAGCTTTAAGACTCACTACATTCAGCACGCCGTCTTTTGTTTTAAGCTGATCTTCTCTTTCTATCCTTTAATTAGATCTCTGGAGCCTTCAACTGTGGATTGAGAATTTCATGTAGACCCATCTGAGAGAGCCCATTTTATCTGGAATTCTCAGTCAAAACAGCACAGATAAAGGAGTCACCTCCCATCAAGCACGTCACGCATAGGGCAGTGTTCTAATGAACACATGAGAAATGCTTACTGAACACAGATGACAGCTGACCTTAAAGTGGCTAAAGTGACAGTATTTGGAATAATCTTCTACTTGCAGCCACAGATAAACAGGGAGATAGCTGTGTCACAGAGAACCGAGGGACAGATTCTCAGTGGGTATAAATTGACATGGCTCCGTTGAAGTCAACAGAGCTCTAAGCCTCTTGGTTTTAAACCCAAACTTTGTTATCCAGAACTGGAGGAGGAAGGTTAGAGTGCAGGGGAGAGAATTTAAGATATAGGATGCCTTATTCTCCTCTCAGCTATGCTAGTGGAAATCAGGAGAAATTCCACTGAAGACACTGGAGAGACACGGGTATAAAACTGGTTTAAATCAGAGAAGAATCAGGAATGGAGTCTGATCCAAAGGTCACTGACATCAGTGGGAGTTCCTCCATTGACTTCCCTGAGCTTTGGACCAAGCTAGTTGTTCATTGGATTACAGCAGCAGTAGAGTTGCCAGCATTTCTACAGTAGTCAGCCATGTTCTGCTTCACTGAATCTAGGATGGCCTTGGGGGCATACTTCCATTAACGTAGTGGTACAAAACCAGACCAAGTATTTGTGTGTGTTCTCTCTCTGTTTACCATGTAAATAACTTACTCCACTGTGCATTGGGGCTGTGGTTATCAGGCTCTTGCATTTTATTTTTGCAAAGCATCATGTACATCTATAACACCATGTCCAAATGTTAAATAATAATAATTAATAATGCTATCTTACCAAATAGGATAGTGATGATTTATATCTTCCTTCTGGTTAGACGATCCAGGTATCTGTGTATCTCTGGAACTATTAACAGACGCTTTAAGAACTAAAAAGAAATGACAGATTGTTTTATGAGTGAGAATCCTGGCATTTGCTTTCATATTTACGATGGATTTCCCCATCCCCACTCCAAATTATCACTACCCTTTTTATGTCTTTATTGTAAAACTTAAAGAATGGTTAACTCCAATCAGATTAAATGTTGCCAATTTTTTAACCTTGCCTGGTCGAGTTTGATTCCAATGAACAGGCTAAAATATGCAGTCATTTGTACAGCTGGCAACACTTTTAGGAGCAAATACAGGTTTGGGTGGTTGGGTTTTTTGTTTTTTTTTGTTTTTGGTTTTTCCTTGAGGCTGGAAGGAGGGGAAGAGCAAAGGAAAGGAGCTTGAAATTTCAATAGTTTAATGTTGCCGCAATGCAAAGTTTAAATATAAAAGAACCTCTGAGGCCATTCAAGATGTGCCAACAGGTCAAAGTGCTTTCTAGTTCATCTAACTACTTCTTAATAAAGTAGTAACTGTTTGAGGGTTTGACAAGTCCCCTGGGTCAGGAAACACATATTAAACAGCCTTAAAGCAGTTTTCCCCCTTCAGTATTGAACTGATATTGTATGACGTAAAAGGAGAGATTTCATTCTCTTGAATGCCATACAGGGATCTTTTTCAATCTCTTTTTTGAGTGCTAGGATGTAGGGACTTTTCATTTTAAATATAAATCATGCCCAGTTCTCTAATAAAAAAAAAGTGGAGACTGAGTATTAAGGGAATAAGTGAAAGGGAGAAGAGAAATGAAAGGGACTGAGAGACAAGAAGAGTTAAAGGAGAGGCGTCCTTTTCCTCTCTTCCCTGCTTTCCCTATTAATTAATCTCTCTTCTTTCTCCTTCACCCCCTTTTTTCACCTGCTTTTATTATCCTACCCTCTCAACAATTATTCTTTTGCCTTCCATTATTTTCATGTAGATTTATTAAAAAGAGCATATCCAATGCTCTAAATATTTGTTCCTCAATTTCAAAACCATCACAAAAGGAAATCATGGCTTTCTTAAATGAGACATGTCTCCCCAGTGGACTTCACCAGCCTAGCAGAACATAGATCCAATTCACTGGTCATAATCCAAAGGTTCCCAAACATTTCCAAATCCTCAGTATGAGACACTGTTCAAAACTTAAACAGAGAAGAAGAAGAAATCTTTCCTGCCATGATTAGACCATGACAGAAGACAGAGACTGATCCAAATCCAAGTTGTCTTATAATCAGATAGGGTGAAAACTCCTCACAGTGAAAAATACTTCACTGCAACCAAGTAGAGACCCGCCCGGGCTCACTGTGTTGTTCACCATCTGGAACAGCTACATGTTAAATATTCTGAAGCCTCCCCACCTTTCTCTGATTGTTCCTTATTCCCAACTATTTGATTATCTTTGTGTTCCAGGCTTTATATTCTGTTTCTACCAATCTTCTCTTCTGTTACCCCCATCGTCTCCATCAAGTTTTGTATTACTTTTTATACTCTTCAAAATCTTGTATTTTAACATTCTTTTATTAAGAAATCTCATCCCCCTCTTTGCTTTCCTACCCCTCCTTGTCCACTGTCCTCAGCACCTAAAAAAATTAGCTCTAGTGTCATCATCATGTTTCAGCTGGGTCATTACATTCTGTCTACCTAATGTTTCAAACAGGTTGGATACTCTTCATAAAGTATTCTCCATTTTCTACCCTGAGCATTTAACACATTTTGCTGTGCACTGTGAAATGGTTGCTGCTCCTGAATGAAGTCATCTGTATCTGTATGTCTCTCTCATGCACACATACATGCGTTCATAGACCCATAAGCTCTGCAGCAGTTTGACGTAAATACTGTAGCAAGACTCTTGTATTTATAGCCCTCCAGTGGAGTGGACTGGAAATTCTGTGGTAGTTTTAGCGCAGTGTTTTAGTGGAGCATGTCAAGTGTCATCCTTTCTGTCCATGTGCCGCAGGTTCAAATCTTGAGCAATACGTCACAGAGAAGGTGAATATTCTCTTATTCACTTCTGTGTGGCTTATCAGTCTATGGGTAGTGTTTTTGCTGAGTGTGTGAGAAGGCTTGGGTTCAAATCTCATATCAGCTTTTTTTTTTTTTTAAGGCCAGACTAGATGATCAAATGATACTTCTTGGCCTTCAGATCTATGAATAAACTAAAGCTCAGAGCAGAACTGGTGGAAAAATAATTTCAAAATTTCAATGATATCTTTTGCTGAAATTTAAAATTTTGATTGAAAAAACAGGACAAATTATTCACAACAGTTTTCATTCCCATTTTTAACCAGCTCTAAAGCTGAAATTTATTAGTGAATTAAACATGAACTGTTATAATACAATCACGAGAGATCTGGTTTTAATCTGATATTCTATTTGTTTTACACTGCCTCTGATTTTCATTGTGCTGCAGAAGTCTGTATTGAAAACAGAGCAGGAGTCCTCATTCTTTGGTAGGCCTGTAAAACATGTTGCTACACCCCCAGTCTGCCACCAAAATACTGACTGTCAAGCCTCTTTCCAAAACTAAATCTTATCCACCATGATCACACCCTCATAAATGCTAGCGTGACGAATGATACACTCTCCATTTTTATAACTAAATAGGATAGTCACGTCCCCTGAAAATGGGACTATTTCTGGCCAAAATCTGCCTGCCAATGTGCACAGATCTGTTGCTGCAGAAGCAGCTGTGATAAGGCCGTGCCACCACTCTAATGTCTTGGGGGAAGAATTTTCTTGCGTTTCCTTTTTCCACCAAGGACTTCTGTGGTCTATGCCTCAGGCTTATTGTGGGGATCAGAATGTGGCGTACTATAGTTAAGGGATAATCTCTGTTGCTTTGTAGTACTCAAGCAATAAATGACTTTGATTAATGGTTAAAACAAAGAGGAGATGCTTACTCCATCTCTAAAGCTGTTAATTATGAGCATATTAGAAGGCAGTGGGGGTTAGTCACAATTACACAATAAACTTATAGCAGAAAAAAACCCAGAATTGTGCTTTCCTTCCTTTATCAGGATCTCAGTGTGCTGTGCAACATCTGTCTCAGACTCCATGATAGATCTACACACCTTGGGGCATGGACATGAATAACTCTGCATGAGCAAAGCTAGACCTGATTAGTACTCTCAAAGCATGTCAAGTTGGGTCTTCCTTGAAAGGATTATGTGATCACCTACATACTGTATGAATCAATAAGGGTTTTCAGTGTCATTTGTGAGACCTACAACTCTATTATATCAATCAATCCCTCTATTTATAACAGCCAACACATTATCTGTTGTCTCTACACAATATATTCAGCATCACTGTGAAAACCAAGTTACATGGTTTCTGTGGGGTTTGTAACTATTTTTCAATAGCAAAGGGCCAAATCCTGCACCACGTAGGAAAAAAAAATCACATTAACTTCACTTCAACAGATGTTTTGCCTGTGTAAAGTTTTCAAGTTTTAGCCCAGGATGAATAATTACCAAAGTACACATCAGATACTTTCCAAAGAGTCATCTTGCTGATGTCCTTTTTGTGACTCAGCATGGAAAATGTGATGTGGAAAGTGTGCAATCACATTGCCATTAACTGGCATCCCATGTATTTGCTAATAAATTAGTCCCTTTCAGTCATTCTTATTTACGGAATGTGGCATGACTGTCAACTGCTCTTATGTAAAGGAAACAGTTTTGGAAAAAAGATACAAACAAAACCGGAGTATCATTTCCTTTTGATGTATGGTGCCGCATCACAGCCATTTAACTTAATCCCACTAATAACAGCCCTGCTGTTGCATACTGAAACCACATAAAACTTTACCAAATGCTATAATACTTTGTAATGATAAAGTATTTTGACTGTTTTTTTAAAATAAATTTACTTTACAGTTACTAATAACAGCCATTTACCAAAACATCAACATTAAAATTGGCATCTTAAGTTTATTATTTTACACAGAGGCCAGATTCATTCGTACTCTAGGGCTGTCACTGTACAATTAATCTTTCTTAAAACAATATCAGTATCGTTTTCTGGTTTGCACTATATCTTTCTTTCAATATAACAATCACATCTTCAAGCTTTTCTGAAAATGATCCTTCCCTCCCCCCCAAACCCTTCCCTGTGCAAGTATAATTCTGGAAAGCTGTATTTTATTTTGATCTGTTCCTCTTTTCCTTAGGAAAAAAACCCTGAAGCATAGACAAGCAAGTGTAATATATTACCTCTGTTGGCTTAGCTGGACAGCAGCGGGGGCTTGTAATAAGGATGTGGTAATACACCACAAGGAATCTGTAGACTCATAAAACCTGACCTTATAAATCTCTACGTTTATCAATTCCATACAGCAGCCACTCCCTGCGGTGGAAGTCTCAGACCAATAAACCTGCAGTTGATAACCATATAATTTATCCTCAGTTTTTTCCCCATCAAGCCAGCTAATCATGCTACATTAATAATGTCTGTAAAAAACTGAAATGTCATTTTAAAATAAAGATACCATCCAATCTTTCTCGTTACCCTACATACAATTAAAATGTTAAGTAAATTAATTACATTTAGTGCAAAGCATCCTAGAAATGCTTAATTCATATTTTTGTATCTCTTTTTTTAAAGTGCCCTTTCCCGTGAAATACTGTTTTTCTGTTTTCTTGCTTTTATTTAGCCTCCTAAACTAGGTCAGCTTAATAGTTTCTCTCATTGAATGATACAAATTCAAGAAACAGAGTCATAGGTTTAGGCTGCACCTATAATGTAACTAGGGAATATGCCCTCTTTTTCCAGACTGGTGATACATTTAAAAAACTGTGATTCCTGGTTACGCATCTTAACAGCATTAAGAAGCAAACCCTGTCCCAGCACTAAAGCAGACTTCAGAGACTTGGCACTGGGGAACTCTGCAAGGGGTTGGAGTGGGGGGAGGAGTAATCCTTCGGCCAGGCCTTGGAATAGCAGTAGAGAGGCAGAAGCTGCTTATTGAAGCCTCATGACTGCAGTAGGTTGCTCGTTACTTCCTTTCTGACAGTGGTGGGGGAGAGCCTGGCAGTGGCAGATGAGGATAGGCCCCACTCATCAGCTCATGATTTACTATTCATATTCCAGCTGGGGCCTGGAGGGCTCAACCAGGCTGTGTACTGTACAACCCCACTTTGCCTTCGTCCTCAGTGCCAGGCTCCTGCAGAGCTATGGTTCGCAGAGACACTCGGGGTGCATGCCCTTGCCTCTTCTTGCTGCCCTGATTCCTACACGGTGGGGCAGGATTTACCCCTAAAGATCAGATTCTACATTCTTTGTGCACTTAGTTTTGGATGCACAACGGCTGCTGGCTATGACCCTATATTTGAATGTAGAAAGTGACTAAACAAACATTCATTCTTCTCTGATCCTTCCAAGCCTGTGTCCTCCCACAAAAGGTTTCCATTTGCAGTTACACGCACATGTGATGTGCACCAACGAAACTGCCAGACAAATTATGCTCTTCAATCAGAAAATCTGTTGACTTAGATGCAGCCTGGACAGCAAAAAGGAGGATGAAGTTCGGTTTATTCATCTGATATCCATGCTATGTTTTAAACGTGATTGTGGGGCATGCTGTCCCACAACGGGACCAGCTCTGCAGCTGGTCCATATGCTAAATGCCTATTGGAGTTATTCAGGTTCATATATAATTAGCTGCAAAATCAGGCCCAATGTGAGTGATTTGCTCTTCTAGCCCCATAAGAGTTAATAGTTGTTATTCGAATAAGTCTCTTATACTTCAAGAGGAGAACTGACTCTGACTTCTGTAACTTACAAGAAAAAAAAATCATACCTATTAACATTAATTCAGATCACACAGTGACAAATCACAGTGCAACATTTGTTATATTTCTACATCTTAAAAGAATCCTGTGAATGCAGTTGGCTGGTATGTGTTTAAAAAGGACTATTTTGTATCCTGTCAGACTTTTAGGTTGAAATGAGACCCTCAATAATAAATAAATAAAATAAAAAATCAATTTCTGATCTGGTCTGCATGGTTATTAAAGGTCCCATGGCACTTTTCCTAAGTGTAGGGGTTTGTTCTGTGTCCTCAGCCAAGAAGTTACTCTTTATTCCTACGGCCTTGCAGTGTTACATGTCTGGGACTTGGCTGTCATCCTCCGCTCCAGAATAGGCTGCACTTTAGTATGTACTGTATACAGTTTTCAAGGTGCACTGCGGTGAAAGAGGCTTTAGAAACTTAAAATGTTACTAATGAGAAATTAATAAATATAAATGTCTTTCATTATTAATACTCTACTCACCACTGGATGCCGATGGGCCATTCCCAGCAACGCTTATATTAATGATCATTATATTATGCAAGGCAATCCAGGAGATAATTGATTCTATAAGGCTTAACTTTAGGTAAATAGTTCCATTGAAATTAATGGAACTAATTTGCATCAGATAGGGCCAAAATCTGTAGCCTTTACATATGGGAATAGTCACATTAATTTCAGCAGGCCAGATTATGTCATTGTTTTAGGGTTTGTCTACACAACACCAACACCACCACAAGAAAAAAGGTGTGTTCTGAACTTGGTTTAGCTAGCTCTGGTTAAAATAGCAATGAAGACACAACAACTTGGCCTTTAACTCAGGATAACAGCAGGCGTTAAAGCCAATAGGCGAGCCCAGGGTTGAACTCAACTTGTTTGAACACGAGTTTGAAGCAGAGCTGCTGTGTCTTCAATGCCATTTTAACCCACGTTAGCTAATTCATCTTAACTAACCTGAGTTAACAACTTTTCCTGCAGTGGAGACACGCCCATGCTCAGCTTGCAGAGAAGGAAAGCTAAACCCCCCAAAATCCGTGCCAGCTGTGTAAGACTGAGCTGCCTGCATCTTAGGTCTGAGTCCAGCTCTGGGGCAAATTGCAACCCCTATTCTCTGGATAGTCTTATCCACTCCCAGAAAAACATGGTCAAGGAGAAGCCAGAGAGGAAGGGAGAGTGGCCAAAGCTCTGCTTCCAATCTAGCGCACTGGCCTGTGGAGATGGGCAGTCGGGTGTGTGGAAAATCTACTGAACCCTCTAAAGAGGTGTGCAGCCAACTTCCTTCCATGAGCAGTGGGGGAGAAAAGGAGGAACTCTGACTCTTTAAAACACAGTTCATTCCTGTGAATGGCTGGGGGTGCAGCTACATGCCAGCCCTCACTGAAGTCTGGGCAGACAGGCTCAGTCTAGTTCTATGGGATTCCATGACTTTAGGACCACATTCTGTGAGCAGTGCAGACACTCAGCATCTTGCAGGAGCAGGCTCTGGATGGTTAAGTGGTTGCAGGAGTGTGGGTACAGGACTGGACCTGTAGTTAGTATAATGTTGCAGACATGTACCCTGATTGTAGGCAGATAGAGTAGGAAACAAACAATGTATGTTTAAAGAAAATGTTCTGGGGCAAAACACCTACACCAAAAACCAAAAGTCCAAACAAAAACATATATATAGATATTATGCAGAAAAACAGTTAGCAGCTATTTTCAGGAAATCAATCCAACCTGACTATTAAATCACCAACAAGAATAAGCAAAGTAATAGCAATGGCAGTCTAATAGAGGAGTTCTCTTTCCAGGATTTTTTCCCCAAAGGCAATCTGAAAAGCAAAAGCAGACAGTTCTCATTTTCCTGTAGTGGAACAGTCTCAATATATATATTGTTTTAAGTTATTTTTTTTATCTTTACTGTAAAAATTTACCATATTCTAATCTCTGAATCAAGTGACCATTTTAAAAATTTATTTTAAGACTATATTAACAAAGTATGAAATTATACCTAGTAAAATTATGGGGTGATATCCCAGCCCGGTTGAAGACAATGGAAGTTTTGCCATTAACTGCGATAGGGTCAGGATTTCAACATGGAATTTATTACATGTACTTTATTCAGAGTGTATGATAAAGCAATTCAATATTTCATTGACACATCTCACAAATTATTTACAAATGGAATAAACGGTGTGTTTTAAACAAGTTTATTGTTTGCTAGAAATTATTTTTTATCATGTTAATATTTGTTTTTACTCTTTATCAAGTCCATCATAAAAATGAGACTGGATTGAAAATGTGTACCAGCTTAATGGAAACAATTATTTCTACAGTATAATGTAAGATGGTAAATTGCAAAAACTGGGCTGATGTTATATCTCCACAGAGTTGATATGTTTTCTTATTGTACAGTTTATGGTCTGGATCCTGCGATAAGTTTTGCCCTGACAGATTTTATTATAAGATCAGGTCCTAAGTGTGTACATTTATGTACCAAATACTTGGAGTGAAATCCTGGTCCCGCTGATGTCAGTGAGAGTTTTGCCTTTGACTTCAGTGCGGCCAGGATTTCACCCTTGTATGCTGATTGTTTTCTATCGATAAGAAGAAGAAAAGCCATTCTCTTTGGCTTTGATCCTGCAATTTATTGTGGGCTGGACTGCTGCACCCATGTGCTGTTTCACTTGTTTAAGCGGGACTCAGCCCATGCGAATGTGAGTGGGGGGAAGGCCATTTTGTGGTGTGTGGCTAGTGCAGTAGATTAGGATTTAGAAGATATGGGTACTAATCCCACCTCTTCCACTAGGTGATCTTGGTAATCACAGTACCCGCTTTCCCCATCTATAAAATGGGGGTAATGATATTGACCTCCTTTGTAAAGCACTTTGTGATCTGTGGATAGAACGTGTGATATAAGAAGTAGGTATTCTTGTCTGGAAAAAGAAAAAGCAACGGTATATATGTGATTTATATATTCAGAAAGTCATAAGAAATATAGTGCAGGTTAAATATTTGTTCTGATTATTACTAAATGAATTTATAATCAGTTAGGTATCTTGTGATGAATATATTTTCCATAATAACATTTGATATTTACAGGGAACTATTCTGAAGCTCCCTAAAACAGGAACAATCTTTTCATCCAAGCTTGTACAGTATCCAAATGAAAGGGACCCGGCCTCAATCATGATGAGGCCTTTGATGAATAATAACAAGAAGATTTAGTATTTGTCCAATGTGTGGATGGTCTGTTAAAGCAAATAATCATGCACGATCTCACTGGTAAATTAAATTGTCTAGTAGAAAAAATTAACTAGCTACTATTCCTTTCATGTGTCATGGCTTTTGTAACTTATAGTCAGCCTTGAACAGGTCCCCTTGTTATTTTCTACTATCCTGGGCCCCAGTTCAGAGGGTACTTAAGCATGTTCTTATCTTTAAGCATGCACTTTAGTCCCATTGAACTCAATAGAATTTAAGCGTGTATTTAAAGTACATACTTAAGTGTTTTGCTGAATTGGGGACCTAAGGAAAATTAATTAAATATCTGGCCTAGTGAGTTTTATTTTTAGGGAATAGGCATCTTATTATATATTAATTCTGGGTTGGATCATTTGTCTGCAATCTAGCCAGTTGTTGGGCTGACTCTGGAGTAAGCCCCCAAGGAAACTGTGACTTGGGGAATAGAAATTTCCCTCCTAGTCTCCTCATGATACACCTGAGGAAGTAATCTGTGACAGGTATACAGCTATCACATTATACAGTGCTGGATGCACTGGAATAACTACAACACTGGGCAGATTGGGGTGGAGCCAAGACTGTCTCCTGCCCACCCCTTTCTGCCCAGCTGCACAATGATGAGACACAGCAGCTCTGCAGAAACTGCTTCCCCCCCACCATGCAGGAAGCAGTGTTCAACTGCCAAGGGGCTCCTTTGCTTCCCCTCTTCTCCCTGGAGCCAGCATGCACGATGGGCCATGATCTTGTTAGGAAACACCATGGGTATAGCAATTTGCACCACAAGATATCAAATAGTCATCTGGCTGAGGTGCAAAATCTACATGTTTTCTGAAATATTAAAGGTAATTTCTGTCCTCCAGAAGTGCTTCCAAAATTTAATTGTGTAGGACAGAAGTCTAATGGACTGTTGTTTTGTTTTAAGCAAAATGCTGAAGAAAACTGTTGTACCAAAGGAAAAGAAGAGGGGTTAGATTCATTTCATGCAAGAAAGTATTTAACTCAGATGAATGTACTAATTTATTCAGCATATTTCTGTAGGATTTGCATTTTATCCTTTTTTAATTAACTCATTTCTAAGCTTTCAAACTTGTACAAAAATATTTTATTGGAATTGCATTACTATTGTTTTCCTTGCGAAGGCAGCCTATAATCTTCATGATATTATTGTGAAGCCATCACTAAGCAACGTGCTTTGGTATTTGTATAAGCTTTTGTCCTCCACCTTCTCCCAATCCAAATGCAGACATTTGCATTTACTATTAAAATATTATGGATGCTGACACCAGTTCAGCCACAAGACCTGGTGTTGGACTGTCTCTAATTGATTTAATTATTCATAATTGCTCAGTTGGGGCTTATGAGTACTTTAGCATGATTAAAGGGGAACATACAAATCTGCAGCTAACGATGTGTTCCATCATAATTTACAACCATGAAGTTGATAGAGCTAAATTGTATAGGCACAAGTATACTTCTAATCCTGTTTAGAATGAAATTTCAGACCTAGCCAAAATAAATAAATAAATAAAAAATTACACACTCTCTACACAGATGAAGCTTTAAGAATGATTGGAACAACTTGGGGTCTCTTTTAGTTTGTTTAAATAAAAAAAAACCACTAGATAAACAGATCTATGTCTGTAGTTCATATGATTCCATTGTGATGCATTTTCTTTTGTTATCTCCTCCTCTCTATTTAGACGTATTTACTAACCTGGTGCTAAAACCAAAGTGGTGTTATTTTATTTGGAAAATATTAAGGCATCTGTGGTTACACAAATATAAAAGTAACTTTTGTCAACAGGATGCATCACAATGGTCACACAGTGGTTTTCTTAATTGTCACCAAACATTTTTTCATAATTAGTTCAAGGCCAGTGATTTAAACAATGTGGTGTACATTTTATGAGACAATGCCCTTAAAAACTAATGTTGAGGGACAACAGTGTCTTTCTTGTGTTTGGACTGTGGCTTGCAGATTCTGGATGTTATTGGAATACAATATTAAATAATAATTCTGAAAATTGTGATTTCCTGTGTTCTTCAGTAGCTAGATGGCTTTAAAAAAGGGCTTCTTTTTGAATGGAAGTGTATCTTATTTTCTTAAAGGCTACATCTGAGAAGAACACACACACACACAGAGGTACAGTACAAATGATGAACCTTTTTTTGAGATTTATATAGTCATGAAATTGTTTGTATTAAGTTTGGCCTTTCTGTTGAATTCACTTAAACCAGAGACTGCCACAGAGAGAAAGAGAGATAGAGAGAGAGAGCTCTCTATTTACAGGATTAGGTTCAGTCTGATGTGAAATGATGCAAACTAGAAAGGGCAACATTCTTATTGTAATATCAGTGTGGCTTTGTCTGGAGCAAACCCTAAGTGGTAACATGGCGTTAACTTTATATAGGGCTTTGTATTTTTAACCCCTCTGAGAAACCTAAAAAGAGTATTTTACCCCATCATAACACAGAATGGTTTTGTGGACCTCTAGATAGACACAACATGCAGCAGTTAGAACTGAAATGTATTATCAGAAGGATGTAATTACAATTATTTATTTAAGCTGGTTCTGAACCAGAGAATTCTGATATGAAGCTGGAGCCAGTAAAGGCTTGAAAAACTACTGACAATAAGCAATTCTTCATGGAACAAAACTATTACAATAGAGAGCCTTTGATCTTGCCTGTCTCCTGTTGCCAATTGAACTTTGTCACCATGCACTGTCATCCACAAGGGAGCACTTTTGAATTAAGCAGTCTACAGCAATTTAGTCTGTTCCAGCTTTGAAGTGCCAACATCAGTCAGGCCAGTACTAACTTTTTTCATTAAAATTTTTTTTTTGAGTTCTCTTAGGAGTTGTGCAGCCCTGGCATTTAGATAACTAAAGTCAAGAAACCAAGGCACTAAGACATCAAAAGCAAGAGGGGCCCCGAAAATACAAATGTGAACAATCATTAGGCTCTAATGGTGCACTTCATTAATGTCCACTTCAAAGCAAAAATGTACCCACTTTGGGATTGACTAATTTACACATTGTGGGAAATTGCTGCCAGCCATGCATGCAACCACTAAATGTTTCTGAAATAAAGAGAAACGCCCTCTTCCTTCAGAAATCAGGAACTGCAAACTGAGCCTTTAATTGCAAGATGGCTTTTCATTTGAATTGGAATGGATCCCCTGTCTAGTCCATAAATCACTAAAGCTGTGTGTAGTTATCACACAGATGCCAATCAGCACCTTTTTGCAAATTCCTGTTCACCTTCCCCACCCCCACCACCAGCAGAGATGATTAGTGATACTTTTCTTATGGAAACATTCATCTGTTTGGAATATTCCAAAGTTCTTAAGTGATTTAGGAGCCTCAGTCCCATTTTCGAAAGTGACTTACGGCTCTCAGGAGCCATAAGTCTAATTGAAAGTCAATGGGACCAAGGGCATGCGTACATGTCAGCTGCTACAGTGGCATGGCTCCGGCAGCTGTAGCGCTATAATGTAGACAAAAGGGTTTTTTCTGTTGATGTAGGTAATCTACTGCTCCAAGAGGGGGTACCTAGAATTCTTCCATCCACCTAGCTGTGTCTACACTAAGATTAGGTCGACCTAACTATGGAGCTCAGGGCACAAAATTTTTCACAGCCCTGAATCATGTAGATAGGCTAACCTAAGTTTTAAGTGTAGACCAGGCCTTGGGCTCTTAAATGTCTACATCAATTTTAAAAATGGGACTTAACCCCTAAGGTGTTGTTTACACACAAAAGGTATACCATTTTAAGTATACTTGTATATTTAAATTGGTCATCCCCCCTGCCCTCGCCCCTCCCAGGTATAAATGGTCACATTACTGATATAACTGCACACACACTAGAATTTTCACACAGTAACTATTATTATTTAAAAAAATCACACCCGTAATTGACATACCGGTCCAAAAATTGTATATAGCTCAGGCCTTTTGAAAATGTTATACAGCAACCTCACTTAGGCCTGTCTACAATGACACCGGCGGTCAATGGGAGACAGCTTGCGTATCTCCCGTCTACTTACTTATGGTGCTGTACCGCAGCGTCTTCACTGCGCTGTGTCAACGGGAGATGCTCTCCGGACGACGCAGTCAAACTCTTTTCGAGGGGGATGGATTAATGGCATCGACCAGAAAGCACTTTCGGGATCGATTGAGCGGGTCTCCACAGCCCGCTCAGTCCATCCTGCTGCATCGATCTGTGCAGCCCCGGCAGTGTAGAAATACCCTGAATCAAAGTAAATAGTGCTAACAACCAAATTTACACCACACATTGTACAAGCTATACGATTTGCAGAGATATCTGAGATTTTGTGATTTTCAGATTATGATCAATTGAGTTAGATGACAGAGAGGTCAGTGTAGCCCAGGAAAAGTGATATTCAGGATTTAATCATAGTTTGTTGATACTATTATGCTAAATATAATTTGTCCTGGTCTATACTAACCACTAAATCATGATAATATCCTGCCATTTAACTTTAATGTTCCCAATCTTTTTCAAACAATCAAATCTTGTAATGTAGATGAGCCCCACAGGAGCTATAAGAGATCAGCACCTTTGAAAAACAGGCCATTGGTTTTTCATTAGCAAGAGAGTTGAAAATAGCTTGCTAAAACAGTATTTGGACAAAGTTGTCAGAGATCCACACTTATTCATACATTCTTGGAAAAGGAAAACTATTAGACTTGGATTGGACAAAATACATAGAGATGGTTGCCAGTGGATATGATAAAAAAAGGGGTAAAAAATTGTAACTCTGCTGCTCTGCATTTCAACTAACTTCCTTAATTATAGAAAATTTTTAGCAATTACCTCCTCTTTGCAACATTTCAGTAAAAGTTCTGCCTTCATGCCTGGCAGGGAAGCTGACTTGCCATGGGCAAGAATGGCAAAAAGAAGAAGAAGAAGAAGAAGAAAAAAAAACCACTTAGCAAACCACAAATTTCAGAGACCTAGTCACATCTGCATTTTATCAGCTTTTTCCGGATAGTATTACACCAAACAATTGTCTGCAGATCGGTAGACAGCTGAGACTTTAAAGTGCTGAATTACTGAGAAAATGCTAGAGATAAAAAACAGCACATGTATCCTATCAGTGTAATGAAACCAACCTGCTGCTAGCGCCATAGTGCCTTAGTTCTAAGTACCCTGTAGAGGAACGGAAGGCTTTCATTTAACTCTTAAGAGGAAAGTAAGGGAAAGAAGAGTAAAGGTCATCTAATACTAGCCTTAATCACAAAACTGAAATACTTCTGGATATATGAAGGGAGGAATGCTTGGTGTTCAAAATAAAACACCAAGAGCATACAACAAGAGGGTGCCTGCTCCTACTGGGGCTAGCATTTCCTGTGGGAAATTCCCAAGCCTTTACGTTGATGTCAGTTGGAGTTACACATCCATGGAACTCAGCAAAGGATGAAACTAAAATCAAACATCTAGGTACACAGACTCTGCTGCATAAAGGATTAATTCAATCTACTCATAAACTCTCAAACAGAAGGTAAATTCAGTAGATCAGCCAGAAGGCACTTTCCAAATGAATAATGGATATTTCCTGATCTGAGCATGGTTATTACGCATAAGGGCTACTACCTAGTGGTAGATGTCTAGATAGAAGTCATGTTTAGAAATCCAAAGGTTCTTTAGTCATGAAAAAGGTTTATTGTAGTATTTCTCACTATTTATTGTTTGACTTCGTGTAAGGATTGCAGTGTGGATTGTATCTGAGATTTGACTGCTCATCCTAGCTGAGCATAACCTTTAGGCAGATGTCAGAGGTGGATTTACTCATAAAAGGCCCAATTCTGCACTCACTGAAGTTAGTGGTAAAACACCTAAGGTGAAAATCCTGGTCCCATTGAAGTCAATGGGATTTTTGCCGTCGACTTCAGTGGAGCCAAGTTATTAGCCCCAAGGTCTCCCACAGGAAGAGGATCAGTCCTGCAGTGATTGCATGAGATGATTATTCTCATTATTTAGCATTTCTATTAAGACAGCACACACAGAAACTCCAGTCAGGATCAATGCCCCTTTGTGCTAGTTACTGCACAAACATAGAGGTAAATATGGTCCCTTCCCTTCAGACATTTAAGAACAGCAATACAGGAAAGCTGATGGAAAGGGAAATAATCAAATGTGAACAATTTTTGTATTCATCTACATTTACTTATTTATTAGTTTTGTAATTAAATATATAAATATCAAGTTTCCCCAACTACCCCTTAGGCATCTGCCCCAACGGCCCCTCATATTAGCCAGTTAAAGCTGGCTGATTGCTTGTGGGTGTTGTGGCAGAAACATAGAGTACAGATTTGGAGGAGAGAGATTCAGGCAAGGTATTCCATGACTAAGGGATGGTATAGAACAGGGATTCTCAAATTTTTTTTGCTGGGACCCCCTTTGAAAATATTTCAGGCTGTGACGACTCTCTCCCAAAAGTGATGTTCTCCAGGCCATTCCACCCTTACCAGCATGTGTGGGGGCTGACAGCTCGCAACCCCCCATAATAATCTTGCAACCCCCTGAGGAGTCAGGAACCCCAGTTTGAGATCCCCTGGTATAGAAGAAAGCAGAGTCATTTAGAGGGGAATGGAGAACATGGCAGTTGAGGCAGGCGTTACTGGCAGTGAAATTTGTAATTAAAGGGTGACTTTTTCATCCTTTAGCCCAGACAATTTGAACACACCATTATGGTTCTTCATTATCTTAATGACTGATACTCTGTTTCAGTGGGTGTTTTCAAGAGAGCCTTCAGACAGTGACACACACACACACACATTTTATACAACTATATGTATATTCTTGGAATTGGGCACACCACAGATGCATAACTGAGGTATTTGAAAGTAAAGGAAATGAGGAAGTGCAAAACCGCTCCTTCATGCATTTCAAGTCAATTCCATTTTTAATGTACTCTTCTGTGCAACCAAGTGTGAAACTGAGGGAAAACTTTTATGAATAAAACCTATAATTTAGCCTTATTGGCACTTATTTTTATTGGCGTTCTCAGTGAAACATAGTGGAGAACTGTAGTTTGAAAGGTTTGTTTTTAACTCTGTGTTCAAACACAGGCCTTAATAGCATGCACAAATCCCACAGAGTGGCATGTAGGTGTATAAATTGGGATTTTATGCATTTAAGAGCTTATTTGGGCATCCAAATATGAGAACTAGATGTTATACATATACCATTTAGAACTGAACATTGGGCTCTGTCCATGCTGAAAGTTCATTTCTGTAAACCTTCTGGGATTCGTCTCTTGCAGTACCTTATAGCTTACTGTCTACAAGTGAAAGAGTAGGTTCACTTACAAATTCTACGCAAAATGGCTATTCTGTGTTAAAGGAGTTGTGATAAGATTAGAGGAATGTTGAAAGATGGGAGTAAGTGTCCAGTAACTTTCCAGGGCAGTATAAGTGTGAGACTGTACTCAACCTATGTATTTTGGTTCCAAAGAATGAGAACAATTAAATCAATCCCATCAATACGTAAATATAGAAGATTTTAATTTTGTTTACAGAGCTAGGATTTCAAAAGTTTCCAAGCAATAGCGCATGTTATTCACTTATTGTTCCAATTCCATTCTTCTTTAATGTTGATTGATTTAAAAGGTTGTCTTTAATTTAAAAGCTGTTTTCATTTAGTTTTCATCTTTCTGTCATGTTCCAAATGAGATGAAATTGAATTACCCACAAGTATAAACAGAAGAGTTTTGGTTTTCCTCGTTGGTTTATCCCCCAAGGATGGCAAATAAGCATCTTTCATTCCTCCTACCTCCAATCTTGAGACCATTCATGAGGGTGTGACTACTGACCACGTCAGTCCTTTCTTAACTCATCTTGTTCTTTGTTCCCCAAGATCAGACTCACAGAGTCTAAGGCCAGAAGGGAACATAATGACCATCTCGCCTGACCTCCTGCACATTGCAGGCCACAGAACCTCACCCACTCTCTCCTGTAGTAGGCCCATAACCTCTGGCTGAATTACTAAAGCCCTCAAATCTTGATTTAAGGACTTCCAGTTACAGAGAATGCACCATTTACTCTAGTTCAAATCACAGTATAAACAGTATGTTGTGTCCAGCAAAGGGAAGAGCTAAGCACACATACATGCCCCACAGCAGTGGAAATACAGCTGGAAAGGATGTGCTACATCATGCAAAATGCAGCATTCCATACATACGCAGAAAGGATAGAAGTGCAGGTCATACAAAAGCAAAGAGAGGCCTGTGTATTGCTCTGTGCCATGCCTCAATATGATGAGACCCAGACAGTTTGGAAATTGACAGATGATCAGAACATATTGTCCTTCATTTTGTATTAACATGTGTTTGTTTTATATCCACTTTATTTTCTTGGGATCACATAATATAAATCACTGGATTCATTTTTATCCTTTTCCTATAGCCTTCAGTTTATGTTGCATTCTCAAACCGGCTCACACTGTGCCCATTGCCTTAAGCACTGCTGTTCTTAGCATGGTATTGTACCACTTAGCCACATTTGCTAAGTGCCAGATCATTTGGCCTTTCTATATGAGATGGTGTGTGTGTGACTGCTGGCCTATTGTTCTCCTCACAAAGTCAGGCCTTGGCTTGGGTATGTTAAATTTCCAACTCAGCATGGAAAAAATTGAAAATAAAATCCCTTAAAATAAAACACTTTGGGGGGGTCCAAAGGTCAGTCCAACCCTCTTTGAAACAATGTCAAGGTGCTGTAGGTCAATATTTTTGGCTTTATAGCCTTGAAAGTGTCTTTTTAATAGTAGACATCTTATTCCTGCTTGCTCCTTACTTAAGGGCAACCTCTGAAAATACAGCTTTTTGTAGCGGCACATGAACAGCGGAATGACAGAACTTGTCCTGCAAATACTTGGTGCCTATAAGGGCTATTGGCACTTCTTTGATTAGCACTTTTGACATATATACAGTGGCTGGAGCAAGGCAATTATTTAGCCAGATTTGCTGAACTATTACCCTGATTTCCTTTATCATTTGCCATTTTAATGAATCTGCTATCAAATTGTTTTCCTTCCAAGATCGCTAATTTAGGTTTGTAATTGAATAGCATACTCCTGAACATGCTAGTAAGTGTCAAGAGCTTCTTGCAGTGTCTCTCTTCCATCTTGAATTGGGGAAGAATCAAAATTAATCTGTGGGATTTTGCATGTATATTTATGTACTATTTAAATAGATTTTATAGTAATGGGCACGAGGTCTATTTTGGCTTGACAAACCCCTCACTGGGATGATTTAGCTGAGGATAGTCCTGCTTTGAGCAGGGGGTTGGACTAGATGACCTCTTGAGGTCCCTAATATTCTATGATTCTATGATAAGCTCTTGGTTTAATGGTTCCTGGGTGGAGTTCAGCTCTACTTCTTTGATTGGGGAGAGATAAAATGCTGCTGGCTTTATGTTTTTTAGCCTATTACAGGATCTATATATCTATTATATAGATTATTGATCTGATTACATTTGCTATCCAGCTTTGATATTCTGTGGCAGCTAGGTTAGAGAGTGAAACACAGATAGGCCAGGTTCAAGACAACACATACAAAGATCATTTTTACAGTTATATTCTCATCTTAGTGCATAAGAGATTCATGCATATAACTCCTGTTAAAACTGATTGCCTGTGGACTGAGATAAGATACCCCTTCATCAAAATGAGACCTACAGTATATGTCCTAAGAGATGATGAGCAGCAATTCATTCCCAATGAAGAATGTTATGCAATGATCAGCCAAGAACCATTAAAAGAAAACTTTTCTTTTAATTAATTAATTAACTTTCCTCCCACCTCAGGGTTGGAAAGAGAAAAAAGTTACCAGGAACAAAGGGAAAGGAAAATGAGATGCACTGATTGAAAATGGGTCACAAGGTGAGGGATAAACATTCAAGATGCACAAACCCTCTATCCCAGCTCCCTCCAAAAATAAATAAATAAATAACAATTCATGGATTAGACTCCAACAGAATTAGGTGCTCAGATAAGATAGTAATGCCATATGAGAATAGTAGAGCTATATGAGAATCTTAATAGAAAGAAATAGGGGGAAAATCCCACAACAGCCCTGAACAGCATGTGCGCAAACGTGTGAAAAGAAGTAGTCGGTTCACATCTGTCAAAGTACAGAAATAAAATCTTAAGGGTATGTTTGTATGTATTTGTGTATACAACACGCACACAAAGAAAATTATACACACGGATACATATATAATCTATCAACATGGCATTGGTTTAGCAAAATATCTGTTTCTTTATATCTTGTGATTTAAATATATGGATTAGTTAAGTGCAGGAGAACTCTAGCCCCAGAATATTTAGTAAAAGTCAAGCTGTTCTGCTTATGACATTTGCTACATGTTCTCAAGTTCCTATCACAATCTATATTCTTTTTGTTTTGGATAAAATATTTGAAATCTTGTTCTATACTATTGCATAAAAATAAATGTGCTTTACTTGATTAGAGTGTACATGACCTAAATGTTGATCTATGATAATGCCTAGTTAGGCATCCTGGCCATCACAAAATTTAAGTTAAGAACCAATTGTATGTATTTATCAAATTAGTGGTAATTATTTTAAAAATATTTCTGATGACAATACTCTAAGCAACTGACCAATTTTAGATGCTAATTTATTGAGAGTTTTTTTGGTTCTCTCATTAATCTGTTTTTGTCTGTTTCTGGAATTTGTCCTGCCATTTGGATTTCTTCCTATTCCCGGTTGTATCAACCTTGATTCCTTGACTCTTCAATTATTGTTTTTATAACTTTTCTCTCCCAACCTTTTTTCTGTTCTGCCTTTTTATTTTCTCATTCATGAAAAGAAGTAATATGGCAAAACATTAAATTATCAGTAACTTCTTATAATGTATTGGGGACAACTTTTTATTCGAGATAGTGGACGACGTAGCCTGGGGGGGCAGCCATTTTAGACTTGATTTTGACCAACAGGTAAATCAAGGTGGAGGTGGAAGGCAATTTGGGTGAACAGGATCATGAGATGATAGATTTCATTATTTGAATGAAAGGAGGGAGTGAGAACAGCAGAATAAGGATAATGGACTTCATACAAGCAGACTTTAACAAACTCAGATCATTGGTATGTAAGGTCCCATGCATGGGCGGTGCATGAAGCTGCCCCTTGTGGAGGCTAGCTCCCTATCCCACCTTTTCCACCCATGGCCCAGCCCTCACTCCACCCCAGCTCCACCCCAGGCCCCACCCCTCTCCCGCTTGCTATATGTGTCCCTCCTCTTCTCTTTCCCTGCTGCCACTCACCACATCCTTCTTCCCCCTCCCACTTGGCTGCTTCCTCAGCCACCGAGGAACCTGAATAGTGCATAATAATTAAGCAGAAACCTCTGGCAGATGCTTACTCCCAGCATGAAGGGGAAGAGGCAGGGTCACTGTTGGCAGATTGGTGGCAGCTCTGCCAGGGAAGGCTTAATCATCCATAGCCTATTATATTTGTCACCTATGGTCCTATGGAAAGAAAATCTAAGGGTGAAAGGAGAGCAGGCAGTTTCTCAAGGCGGCAATATTAAAGGCACAACAGCAAACTATTCTGATATGAAGGAAAGTTCGGAAGAATAGTTAAAGGACAACATGACTCAATCAGGAGCTCTGTAATGACCTGAATATCAAAAAGGAATCTACAAAAAGTGGAAACAGACAAATTGTTAAGGAGGAATACAAAGGAATAGTCTGAGCACGTAAGAACAAAATCAGAAAGACTAAGGCACAAAATGAATTACATCTGGAACGGGAAATAAAAAGGCAACAAGAAGAGGTTTTTAAAATATGTTAGGAGTAGAGAAAGATGGTCCTCTACTTAGCGGGGAAGGAGAGCTAATAACTGATGACATCAAGAAGACTGAGGTGTTTAATACCCATTTTGCTTCAGTCTTCACTAACAAGGTTAATTGTGATCAGATACTCAACACATTACTCTTAACAAGAAGAAGGAAGGAATGGAAGCCAAAATTGAGGAAGATCAGGTTAAAGAATATTTAGATAAGTTACATGTATTCAAGTTGGCAGGGCCTGATGAAATTTATCCTAGAGCAGTTAAGGAACTAGCTGAAGCAATCTCAGAACTGTTAGCAATTAGTTCTGACATTGTGGAGGATGGGTGAGGTCCCAGAAGACTGGAAAAGGGCCAATATAGCACCTACCTTTAAGAACGGGAACAAAGAGGACCTTGGAAATTATAGACCCGTTAAGCCAGAGGTGAGCAATAATTTTTGCAGAGGGACCACTCCATGAATTCTGGTTAGTCTCATGGGCCTGGGGCACATCTGGCTTCTGGTCATGTGACCGGAAGCAGGAAATTCAGGAAATGACAGGCTGAGAAATGAAGTTGTCTGATGCTCCAGTTACCTTGGCAACTGGAGCATCAGGCAACTTAGTGATTCTCGGCTGATCGCTTCCTGAATTGCCTGCTTCCAGTCATGTGACTGTAAGCCAAAAGTTCAAGTAGCAACTGGCCGAAAGGTGCCTGATGCTCCAGCATAGCACTCCTGCATGGCAGACTGGCAGGCTGGACAGAAATGTTAGACAGGCCGGATCCATCCAGTGGGCTGTATTTTGCCCACCCTTGCGTTAGGCTAACTTTGATACCTGAAAAGATACTGGAATAAACTACTATAATTACAATCAATTTGTAAGTACCTGGAGGATAATTGGGTCATAAGGAATAGCCAGCATGGATTTGTCAAGAAGAAATTATGCCAAACCAACATAATTTCCTTCTTTAGCAGGGTTATTTGCCTAGTGGATGGGGAAAGCAGTAGATCTGATATATCTTGATTTTAGTAAGGCTTTTGACATGAGTCCCACAGGATACTCTCATAAGTAAACTAGGGAAATGTGGTCTAGTTGAAATTATTGTAGGGTGGGTGCACAACTGGTTTAAAGACCCATACTAAAAAGTAGTTATCAATGGTTCACTGACAAACTGGGAGGGTATATCTAGTGTGGTCCTGCAGGAATCAATCCTTTGTCCAGGATATCAGAATGTAAGAAAGGCCATACTGGGTAAGACCAATGGTCTTTCTAGCCCAGTATCCTGTCTTCTAACAGTGGCCAATGCCAGGTGTTTCAGAGGGAATGAACAGAACAGGTAATCATCAAGTGATCTGGGTAATTTCAGGGCTGTTCGTTTGACCTCAGTAGTATGCATACAAGGTATTGGAAAAAGTTTTGAAAGAGAAAGTAGTTAAGGACGTCAAGATTAATGGTAATTGGGATGAAATACAGCATGGTTTTACAAAGGGAAATTGTACCAGACCAACTGGATCTCCTTTTTTGAGAAGAAAACAGATCTTTTAGACAAAGGGAATGCAGTGGATCTAATTTACTTAGATTTCAATACAGCATTTCATACAGTTCCACATGGGGAATTATTAGTTACATTAGAAAAGATGGGAATTAATATGAAAATTGGAAGGTGGATAAGGAACTGGTTAAAGGGGAGACTACACTTATAGTGAAAGGTGAACTGTCAGGCTGGAGGGAAGTTACTAGTGGAGTTCTTCAGAGATCGGTCTTGGGACCAATCTTATTTAACCTTTTTAATACTGACCTTGGCGGTGTGCTAATAAAGTTTGTAGGTGCTACAAAGTTGCTAATACAGAGAAAGACTAGGATATCATACAACAAGATCTGGATGACCTTGTAAACTGGAGTAATAGAAATAGGATGAAATGTAATAGTGGAAAGTGCAAGGTCATGCACTTTGGGACTAATAACAAGAACTTTTTCTATAAGCTGGGGACACATCAGTTGGAAGAGACAGAGGAAGAGAAGGACCTGGACGTATTGGATGATCACAGAATGACTATGAGCTGTCAATGTGATGTGGCCATGAAAAAGGCTAATGTGGTCATAGAATACATCAGGCAAGGTATTTGCAGTAGAAATAGGGAGGTGTTAGTACTGTTATACAAGACATTGGTCAGACTTCATCTGGAATACTGTGTGAAGTTCTGCTCTCCCACGTTTAGGAAAGATGAATTCAAATTGGAACAGGTGCAGAGAAGGGTTACTAGGATGATCCGACGAATAGAAAATG
The DNA here is from genome assembly GCA_007922155.1 of Mesoclemmys tuberculata. Classification (NCBI taxonomy): domain Eukaryota; kingdom Metazoa; phylum Chordata; order Testudines; family Chelidae; genus Mesoclemmys; species Mesoclemmys tuberculata. The sequence goes on from ML675624.1 coordinate 67,714,866, forward strand.
GCTTTATGAAAGGAGACTCAAAGAACTTGGCTTGTTTAGCCTAACCAAAAGAAGTCTGAGGGGAGATATGATTGCTCTCTATAAATACATCAGCAGGATAAATACCAGGGAGGGAGAAAAGTTATTTAAGTTCAGCACCAACGTGGACATGAGAAAAAATGGATATAAAGTGCCATCAGGAAGTTTAGACTTGAAATTAGATGAAGGTTTCTAATCAGGGGAGTAAAGTTCTGGAACAGCCTTTCAAGGGAAGCAGTGGAGGCAAGAAACCTAGCTGGCTTCAAGACTGAGCTTGATAAGTTTATGGAGGGGGTGGTATGATGGGACAACCTAATTTGGCAATTGACTGATCTTTGACTACTACTGGTAAATATGCCCAATGACTTGTGATGGGATGTTAGATGGGATGGATTCTGAGTTACTACAGAGAATTCTTTCTTTTTTGTCTAGCTGGTGAGTCTTGCCCACATGCTCAGGGTTTAACTGATTGCCATATTTGGGTTAGGAAGCAATTTTTCTCCAGGACAGATTGGCATAGGCCTTGGGAGTCTTTTGCCTTCCTCTGCAGTGTGGGGCACGGGTCACTTGCTAGTGGATTCTCTGTGCCTTGAAATAATTAAATCATTATTTGAGGACTTCAGTAATTTAGTCTTATGTTAGGGGTCTATTATAAGAGTGGGTGGGTAAAGTTCTGTAGCCTGCGTTGTGCAGGAGGTCAGACTAGATGATCATAATGGTCCCTTCTGATGTTATAGTCTATGAAAAGTGGTCCATCCCCTATTGCCCATTCCACCTTCTGGGAAACAGAGGCTAGGGACACTTCAAAACATGGTTTTGCATCCCTGCCAATCCTGGCAAATCCTGGCTAATAGCCATTGATGGACCTATGCTGCATGAACTGATGTAGTTCTATTCAGAACCCTGATATAGTCTTAGCTTTCACAACATCCTCTGTCTAATTCTGGGTGTCATACTTTACAAAGGATGTGGATGAATTGGAAAGAGTTCAGAGGAGAGCAACAAAAATCTTCTATGAGGAAAGACTAAAAAATCTAGGTATGTGGTAAAAAACTGGTATGTTGAAAAAAAGAAGACTGAGAGGGGAGACCTTCAGATATGCTAAGGGCTGTTATACAGAGGACTGTGATCAGTTGTTCTCTATGTCCACTAAAGGTAGGACAAGAAGTAATGGGCTTAAACTACAGCAAGGGAGATTTAGGTTAGATATTAGGAAAACCTTTCTAACTATCAGGGTAATTAAGCTCTGGAACAGGCTTCTAAGGAGGTTGTGGATTCCTGATCACTGGAGGTTTTTAAGAACAGGTTGGACAAACACCTATTAGGGATGGTTTAGGTTTATTTGTTCCTGCTTCAGTGCAGGCGGTTGAACCTGGTTGCTTCTTGAGATCTCTTCCAGCCCTACACTTTGATGATTTCTATGGTTCTATGAAACATTTACATAAAGTTAGACCCTGAAGCAAAGTCATGGACTGGAACTCCTCGTAACACTCAAACTTTGTTCAGAATTTAGATCTATATCTGAATTTATGGGTGCCATTTCTATAATGAGTCAAACCAAAACCTAAGGCCTTAACACCTGAAACTGAGCAGGTCAAAATCCATATCTGAGTTTTACATCTTGGGTCCATCCATAATTTCACCCAGAATGACCCTCACATTTAAACAACTTGGCATAGTCTACAGTATTAGGACTGTAAAACCTCAGATTTCTCACTAGAGTATTTAATTGAAGTACCTGGATACACAAAAATTCTACAGGGCAGGAAAGATGGGTGCATTGCCAAGTCTTCAGCAAATATCATCATACTGTAAAATTGCTAGAATTATTGGGGAAAAAATAAGATCTTCTTTTGCTTAGTGCACATCAACTGTGAAAAGGAAACATTGAAAATAAGCAGTTACCAGTCCCTCTTCCCCCAGACCTTAACATATCACTCTCCATGACATGAAACCCAAAGGAAGGAAAAATATTCCTAAGGGAAAGCTGAGAAGTGCAAAGAAAATGTAAAAAACAAAACAAAAAAACCCCCAAACAACCAATCCTCTTCATCCCCCCCTCCCATCCTCCCCACCTCCAAAAAATTCAACCCCAAACCAAAAAAAATAACTCCAGAAGAATAAAAAGTGGGATGTGGTTATTTATTTTTGTTAGCCGAGTCCTACTGTTTGAAGTCCCTTCTTGTTGTTAGATTAGTTTATCTGCGGCTCCTCAGGGAACAGACACCATGCTATCACTTTGTATACACTGCCCTGATAGTGCTATTGCATTTGTGCCTAGAACTTGATGGCATTTCATTGGAGAATTTCATTTCCCCCTAGAGATGTCAGCACACGCAGCCTATGAGATGCAGAGCAAACTTGTTTTAACTTTGTTTCATTTTGAAGCCTACAAATTTAGGGAAGTGTTTAAATCATTAGAAAAAAATAAAAGTGGGTGAAGGGGCAATAAGATAAAAACCAACAGCGAGGGAAAGAGATGCATTTTCTAAATAACAGTGCAAAATATAACCCCAGAGAAAGCTGTGAGAACCATATGAGAGAACGTCGTAACAACAATAATATGAATTACAGGTAACATTTTCCAAAGCATCTAAGTTACCTAGAAGCCTAAATCCCATTGACATTTAATAGCATGTAGGCTCCCAAGCCACTTAGATGCTTATTAAAATTTTACCCAATAGCAATAACAATGACTATTTTATATGTATACAGCACTTTTTATTCTGAAGGATCCCAGAGCATTTTAAAGGATTGCGTACATAAGGATAGAGAGACATATGTTATTGCACCTACTACTGAAACACAACCACTTCTTCCTGCATGGATTATGGCAGCTTTTTCACCAGGCACAACAGTTTAGGAAAAGGCAAGGGGCAAATTACTAAAATCAGTAACTAAACTCCCATTGACTCCAGTGAGAGCAAGACCCAAATTAGAGAGTTGGCCAGGACATGGTTAAATCCTCTATTTTCACATGAGGAAAGAATGAAAACTTCTGTGTAATTTTGAGAAAAAGAAAAAGACAGCAGGAGTCTATGTATGTGTAAACCTGCCACTCAATCAGACTAGTAACACCCAATTGACCCATCTACCTTCTTATCTCTTTGAAATCATTCTCGTACATAGATATTTGGTGTATTGACTTCAGCTACCTTTATACTGTTTGTCAGGCTAACATAGCTATTGAAAATGAATTGGGAAGAAAACAGTGATGGGAGCCTTGACAAGATCAGGTACCTTCCTTCCCAAGACATCTTAAGGTAATTAGTAGGTCGAACTGCTTTATATATTTGGCACATAGATGTCTGATTTTATATGTCCCAGTTACCCAACAGCAGACAGATTTTTTTGGATGAGGAATGGTGGGGGAAAAGGGTATCGCATTTCTTTCTCATATAATGAAGCAAATCTGCCAATCCTTACCCACCATTTCACTTACTTCTTGTACTCTAGCTGATAAAGAAGATACCCTATCATCCCTATTTACCTATTGGGTGGAAGAGTGTTTGGACTGAAATTAGATAGAATGTATTGTTCTTCTACACCTATAACACATACTGCAAGTTCTTTAGTCCTCACTAACTTTTCAACATTTTAACACAATACTACTGTAAGAAGAGAAAGGTGTGAGCTATTTGTGAGGTTTTCAAGCATGCTGCTAAGCACTGGTATATAATTTTTCATTTGTAACACCCTAGTAAAGGAAAGTAAAACAGCCTTAGTCTCCAATCAGCTACCATTTTAGTTATCTGTTGTTTTATGACAAGTGAATAACATAGATCCCAGCTTGCAGTGCTTCAGTTCAAACACAGGTTTCTTCAGTCATGATTTTTTCAGGATATGTTAGAACAGGTGTGATTGGTTTAACAGGGATTGATCTTTATTACAAAGCTTCTTGTACAAGAGCAAGCATAAGTCATATGTGTAAAGCCAGCAAGTAGCATAGTACTGGGAAATTCACTCCCAAATATAGGTGAATACTGTCTTTTTTGTAGTGGATTTTTGTTATATTACTATATGACTTTTTCATTGTAATATGGACCCTGATCATTTCAGTCTCACTATAGAATAAGGTCCCATTTATCTTCATGGAAGAAGGAACACTGAATTTATCTTAGATATTGAGAGTCATAGGACTGAGTTGAATTCTAAACCTTCTTAAAGGGCCAGCTCCCCACGGTTCTTCCTCAATCCCCCATTGGCAAGATAGTTTCTAATGCAGAAACTGAGATCCAATGAGGAAGAATTCAGTACATTGGGGTGTCAGAAAGGAAATAATACAGAGTTTTATTGTGTGTAACAGAAGCAAAAGACTATTGTAAATGGCATTTGAAATGCCTGCTTGAGCTGACGGAGATGCATGTTCTGTAGGTTTCTACACTAGCTTACAGCAAATTCTGCCCTCAATCCAAGCACGTTGACTTGCAGGAATATCAATCAGGGACAAATTTGCAGGCCAGTCTGTTTGCTTTAGTCACAGTGTAATCTGATGAATGGGAGTAACCAGGCCCATGTGATACGGGGACCTTTCATATCAGATTTCCTCTCAAAGCCACATCCACTAATGATGGCACTATTATTTTCTACCCAATGTATACCCAATGTAAAATGTAAGTACAGTTCAAGATTGTAAAGTATTAAAGAGGCTAATCATACTCATATTTCCCATAAACTGGGAGCAAGCCTAGCTTTGAAGTTGTCACTGGATTTACTCCAGCTTTACAGAAGTGTAACTGAGAACAGAATTTGATCCCATATACATATGGGATCAAAATAGACTGGAAGTATACGTTTAGCTGTTTGTGTATAGTAACATCCGGTGCGCGTACTATGAACTACCCACCTATCCTTACTGCAGGTATTGTTTACTTTGCTCCTCCTTGCTACAAACTGTAGACACACTAATATGCAAGCACTTTTCAGTACAAATGTGTGGTTGTGGTCACCCCACTTGTCAAAATGAACAACCGTTTAAGATATGACGGTCAACCTGGCACACACTATCTTCCTGAACTGCTGGCTGTTCTTTTCTCGGGAGATGATAACTAGCTATCTAATCAAAATGCATAAGCAGTGACTGCCCCCGCCACCCCCAGCTCCATTCATTTTCTACTCATGATCTCTGCTTGGGGTAGTCTAATTGCTTTAGACATAATTTACTGCTTACTTGCTAATGCAGCATTTCAGCCTCTGATAAAAACCATATCAAGTCACAGCACTGGTCTTGAGCTTGAAAGGGAGTTAGTGTAATCACTTTCTTACCCTAACCCATTGCCATATCATTTTTGCTGGATGAGGGGATGAAAAGTAATCATTGTTAAATGATGCTGGCTCCAAAGAGGGGCTTTCACTTCCCAGCCTGACCACTCTTCTTTGTCTCTTGCTTATTTTATGGGGAGGCAGCAGGGAAACTTTTATAGTTTGAATTTCATGGAAATAAAATGAATATAATAGCTGGCCATGAAGATATACGACATTTATCCTAGCCCAGGGCAAAGAGAAGTATCCCAGAACTAGCCTTTGGAGGCTACAAGGGGGAGTGGGTTCTTGATTGTGTAGGAGGCTAGACAGTAAAGTCTTGAACATTTTGTCTCATATCTTTGGGTCTATCTATTTTGCAGCTGGAAGCATGCGCAAAATAACAGAGTGGAGGCTGCAGCATGGGTGGGGCTCCTCCAGCTAGCCACCAGAGTTTGGATCCAGGGGGTTGGGTGGGCTCGGACATGGGTGGTTAGCCCAAGCCACTGCCAGTGCTGCAACATCTTCTATTTCTGGTGCACTAGAGAGCATAAGTCTGGGCACCTGGGCTGGGAGGCCCACTTCCAGCTGCAGCGTAGATGTACCCTTTGTGCTTCTGTACCTTTTCCTAGCTCCTAAATGTTTCTGTTTGTAGCTGTTTTAATAATCATAATGTTTAGTAATAAAGACTGGAAGTTAACCTAATCAGTAGTATTTAACATGGGTGGGACTTTCTATGAGAAGGGCATTGCAAAGCTAAGTTAATTAAAGTCTTTCCTGTGAACTGAAATCCTTGAATGAAGGACGTAATATAGTAGAAGTAAAAAGGTGGGCTAATCCCAGGTCCCATTTAAGTGAATGGGAGGTTTGTCGTTTGCTTCAATGGATCAACACTGAAGTGTATGTTATTGTTAATGGGCTCAGTCTCCCCTCGATCAATGCAAAGAGGCATCCTCTATGGAGGATTACACCATACTTTCATGTGGAAAGAGGGTTTAGTTGCCTTCATGGAAATGTCCCCCTCGCCTTACACCTGGACTCTGTAGATGTGGGGATCTGTATGGGGAAGGCAGGCTATGGCTGGGCCAGAGAAGCAGTGGGAAGGCAGATTGGGGGATGGAATACTTGCCATCTCCACAACTAGCCTCATAGAGCTCCAGGAGAAAGCTAATACTACCCCTGGCATGCCATGGACAGCCCAATGTAGACTGGGAGAGAGGGTAATTCCATCTCCATGCCCAGGTACTCCTTGGCCTCTGGGCTGGGGCTGCCAAAGCTGCTAATTAGTGTCAGTTCTGTTTTTTTGTAATGGTTAGATAAGCACCCAAATGTATTCTCAGTTACAATGGTGTGACCCACTGGAGTTCCACCGGTGGAGAGAAGAAGAGAACTTGGGCTGCTTCCCCTAGGAACGGGACTGAGAGAATTTCATATGGGTTACTGACCAGTCATCAGATGGTACTGACTTTTGATCCCTCTATGATTCTTTGATTCTAAGTGCGCAGATTGTGCCATCAATCTGTCAGCAGAATTCCAGAGTCCTATCACCGGGCTGAATTTACAGCTTCCACTGGCTCAACTTACACAGAACTTTACTGTGTCAGTCGCCCACTGCCCCTGCACAGGTAACCACGTTTTAAAAACCAGAGCATCGAAAGGGTGAGTCACACATTACTACAGAATACCCAGTTCTACTTTACTACAAAGGATAATAATATGATTTTTTGCCATAAACATTAAATATTTTAAAATACTATTTTAAAAAGATCACCTTCGGATTCAAGGTCAGAAAGCAGCAGACACACCTTTGACAAGCGTCCCATTTTGCTATCCCAAGCTATGATTCAGCCTGATATCTAAATAAGGCTTTTAAGGTGATGTCCTTACAGGTCACAAGCCACTAAATATATGCTTAGTTAGCAATGGCAGAGAGACCTATATAAGCCTACAGAGGAACAGTCTGCCCTCAGTTACACTCATGCAGCCCCACTACAGCAAGTAGTTCATAATCCGGGGCAGATTTACCCTTGACAGTAAGGCTACATCTACACTACAAGCTAGGGTTGTGATTTGCAGCTTGCGCAGACATACTGCTGCTTGCTTCCATTGAGCTAGTGCGATAAAAATAGTTGTGTCGCACTGCAATAGTGTTGGCAGCAACAGTACTGGCTAGCCACCCCAAATACAAACCCGCCTGAACCCCTGGAGTACGTACCCAGAGAGGCTAGCCTGTACCGCCGTTCAACAGCTGCTTGTGCTACTGTAGCAACATGACTATTTTTAGCACGCTGTGTGAGGAGAGCTAGTGTGAGAATGTTTGTATGAGCTGGGAATCACCCCCCTACTTCCAAGTGTAGATTAGACAGAGCCCAAGAAAAAGACTGATAACCCCTTTTTTATCTAACCAAATGTGAGCCCTGCAAGGTGTTGAGCGTGCTCAGCTCTCAGTAAAATAAGTGGGTGTTCTAACCTGACAGGATCAGGCCCTTAGAAACGACTGCATTTTGAAGGTAGGATATCCAAGCTGTAGTTCAGAGAGAGTTAGATGTTATTGTAGACAGGTAAGCATTCATGCCAACTGGCTTTTAAAAGTTGATAAATCCAGCGCAGACTAGGCTTGTTCTTTGAAGTTGTAAAATGGTCTACTTTTACTTTGGCAACAAAGTAAAGGTCAGTATTTAGCACAAGCGACTACGGCATAGAAAGAGACAACAAGCATGAAAACAGGGTTTACAGTGGATGAAAAGGTAAAATAATCGGTACTCTACAGTAGATAATCTCCTTTTTATCAAGGAAGAGAAAGAAACAAAGATTAGTTACAGCTGGGAGTCAAGAAGCCAAGGTACTTTATAACAAAAAGTCTATTCTGGTACCTACTGAAAGTTAAACTCACAGATCTAAGCTGGCATCTCTACTCTTAACACATAGCTCAAGACTCTTTACAACCAATACCTTTGCATGTAGAAACCTTGTCTATTTAAATAAAATGAGATAATAAACAGTTTTCTTGGCTTTGAACGCAGCACTGTGTTCTACTCACACATGAAGAAAGCTGTTAGAATTTTGTCAGACCCATAGAAGCCAGGAAATTAAAACTGAAACTCTGTCCTTAGCTCACCCTGTTGTGTTTCAGCATTGCAGCTCATACATTACATAAAATCACCTAGTATATTACAACCCCCTGGAAGAATATATCAGATGCATTACCTAGGAATAACAGGGTGAATTCAGGATGAAGTTTTAACTATGAATTAGGACCTGATCCTGGGAAAGTGGGGAAATTGAATGGAGTTTAGTCCTAGTAAGTACAGCAGGAAAGGGCCTTAAATTCATTGTGTGAGTTGATCGATTCCTTAAAATGCTGTTTTTAACTGTATATCTAATGGGAAAGTGTCCTTCTCTTTACATGTTATCTTTTTAAAAATGAAAAAGCACTTAAGATTTTTTTTTAAGTCTTGCATTTGCCCAGTAGACTCCAATGTTTTAACATTTGCAGATGTGTATTCCTTGCATCACCGAATATAACAGCTCCAATCAATGGTACATCTGTATTTAGGAAGCTGGAAAAAAGTTGGGATGATTGTTTGGTGAGGGGAGGGAGTGATCTACTTACTGGAACAAAAGGATCCTTTTCAGAAAGTATATTGGAGTTAAATTAATGGGCTATGGTCCTAATCCTACAATGCACGTGTTTAATTTCAAGTCTGGAACCACTCCCATGCTTGAAATTACATATGTGCATAAATATTTGCAGGATTGTGCTCTGTGATTGCCAGGCTTGCATATGCTTATATAGGGCCTGATTCTGATATCCTCTCATGTCTTATTCTACAAATAGTTCCACTGAATTCAAACAAGGTACTACTCAACATGATTGTAGCGAGGGGGCATGGCCTTCTTCGGAGGCTGACAGGGAGGGACTGCCATTCAACCCCTGGAGGGCAGAGCCAGGGAAGCCATGCCCACTGTGCCAGAAGCAGAGGGGCGGAGCTAGAACAGAAACAGGAAGTATAAAAGGCGGGCCCTACAGCTCATTCAAGGCCCAGCTCCTGGAGGAGAAGAATGTCTCCTGTTGGAGGGAGAAGCTGGTGAGGATTCCAGCTGCTCCAAAGACTCACCTGAGGAATTGGACAACCCTGATGATGAGGGCTTGTGTTATCTGCTGCTGACATACTCCAAAGAGGTGGATGATGACCCTTGCCATGCTGCAGGTACATGGACACAAGAATGGAGGAAGTAGTCCAGGGATAGCTGACTTATGTCTGGCTGGGCACAAGCTTGGATACCTGTCATTGAGTTTTGGTTGGAGCCCTGCTGACTCAGTGGCAGAACACTCTGACATTGATAGGGCCCTGGGCTGGGGTGTGGTAGAGTTGGGAGGGCCTGTATTCCACTTCCTCCTTGCCACCCCCACCTAGGGTGACAGTCTCAGCCTGGCCTGTGAGGTGACCTGGGGCTACAGACTGTGGAGAGTTAATCCCCTGCATAAAATTTGCCCACACAGGTGTGACTGAGAGGGGGTGTGGCCTCCCTCTGGGACTGACAGGGAGGGATGGGCCACCTCTTCTTCACTGAGTAAGTGTGGTGGAATTGGGCCTATTGTGAATATTAATATAATTTTTTAAAATAGTAAATGAGAGCATCCACAGTAAACTACATTTTAAATACATTTACATGGTCACTTGTTTATTGCTAAAATATCTAAAGCAGCTGTTCTCCAACTTCATTGCACTGGAAATCCTTTCCAACAACAAAATTTACTGTATGAGCCTTCAGCCCTGGGTAGGGGGGCTGTAACTGGAGTCCTGCTGCCCAGGGCTGAAGCCGAAGGTTGAGCCCTGCCCAGGGCTGAAGCCCTCAGGCTTTGGCTTCCATTCTGGGCCCCAGCAAGTCTAACTCCAGCCTTGGTGATCCCATTAAAACAGGGTCACAGCACACTTTGGGGTCCCAACCCGCTGATCTAAAGGCCTCAGTCCATGGTATGGACTAATGAGCTATAGAAATTCAGATCAGAAGACAAAACTATTTGAAATAGCTAGCGTCTATTTATTTGACTATTTATGTACTTAAGGACTATTCCTGTCGGTAAGAGCTCACTAGTGCAAGTTCTAGGTTCCAAAACTGTTCCTTACTTATTGATACTTATGCTATAAATTGAAATATGGCCTCTGGGGATTTTCTTAAATTCTCAACACGACCAAGGCCTGAAAACCCAAATTTCAGTCCAAAGTATGAAATTGTAAGACAAGCATGTAGATTCTGAACAATACCTCTGCCATTGCTACTCTTCTCATTTATAATATTCTAGTAACAAAATAACTTTTACCATGGCAATAAGCATGAACTTTATACTGAAACTGGAGTGTGTTTGAGCAACATGCACAGTAATTTTAACCTTCTAGTTTAAATCCAAATGTTTCAATTGCAAGAAGCCCTATGTTCTATTTACACTTTCATTACCTCTGGTGAATGTAATGTGCCATTTGCATCAGAATTCTGTTTCTAGTAGCTGAGTTTAGGTTGCTTTTCCAGGGTAGAAATTATTAGGTTTGGATTTATGAATTGATGAGCTACCCATGCTTTATTCCTACCAGATCAGCATTTTAATAGAATACTGTATATAAATATCACATCCATCCATTTTATCTCATTATAGTTTCCAGGTAGATTTCTCCATATTCCCAATAATACATTTTCTTATCCTTTCAAGCAGCTACCATCCTCCATGAACAAGACACCTTTTACCAAAGGTGTTAAAGTCCCAGCCCTGAAAACTCTTACTCATCCTGGATCATCAATACTGGACCTGGCATGAATGTGTAGGAGGAAGTGCAAGGAGCTTTCCTCCCCCACACTACCCCATGCAAGTGATAAGGGAGCACAAGGACTGCTCCCTTCATTCAGCTCCAGGTTGCAAATTTTCTACAAAGGTGTCAGGGAGAAGGCAGGGCCTTGATTGCATTTCCCTTCCTCATGCACTGTGTGTAGCTGGCTGGTGGTGGAGAAAGGAGCCCTGCAGGGGGGAGCCCACTAGCTGTGCTCAGCATGCCAGGGAGTGTGGGGAAGGACTGCTCTTCAGGTAACACAACCCTTCCCCAAGTTCTGCACCAGCCCCTACTCACAGCTGTGGTTCTCTCACAGTCCAACCCCATGCAAGGAGTCTCTATTCTTGACAGTAAGGCTCTGATCTGGGCCCTAAATTAGCTAGTGATCAAAGCAGCTGAGAACTGAATTGATATTCAGGGGTTAGGATGTGGCCTGCCTGCTTCACAGGTAAACTCTCAGCCAGGTACGTATTACAGGCTGGACTTGGCACAGTCCTATGCAAAGGGAAATATATAGCTTTGCCACCCCAGGTGGAGCCTAGGGAAGGAATTTTAACACAAGGTATCTCAGTTCAGAGCAACTGCACCTGTACTTTCCTCAGTGGTTTAGCATGGGCACTTCTTTTCAGGCTTTTAGCTTCTTAGCCGTTCTCTTTTTGGATAGAGACATGGGTTCCCCCCTTCTGCTGAGGTATTTCCAGGCTGTACAGTTCCTTCCCTTCAGGGTTTTACTTCCAGCACCAGACACGTTGCCCAAGGACACCTTTATTTTCTTTAGATGGTTACCAGGTGTAACTGCTACAGTTATAAGGTACTATACATGACTTTTAATGCAAGCTAGCTTAGTTCTTAAGATAAAAAAACACTACAGAGAAAATGTAGGAAAAACAATAAAAGAATGTACCCACGTTAATAAGCTTACCACAGAACACTCCAACCCTAACATGGGCTCTGGCAAGGGAAGTCTTTCAACACCCATCCATGGGGTTTCTCTTTGTGCTTATAAGTTTCACAGCTTCAGCTAAGAACAAGGACCCAGTCCTATCCTGAGGTTTGGCATCCTCCATGGACCAGGGGTCTTGGCTTTCTTACTGATCCAGCAAACAGACAAGAGCCAGTTTAGAACCAAGTTATTTATCCAAACCCCCTGTATTGACCTGTTGGTCCCTGGAGAATTCAGTTTGAACTACTATATGCGCTCCTTTGCAGGGGTTAGGTGGCTTCTCTGGGGGATGTCTCAACCTGAGTGAATTTGCCTAATCCCCCTGCTGTTCTCCTGTTTACCCTTGCCATGAAAATACAATTCCACAACAACACATACAGTTACATTTGTAATATAATGGACCTCAAGGGTATTAAGCTAATTCAATAAAGTTTATTAAGGGTATTCCAAAAAATTGTCAGTCTCACACCTGGCTTCCCACCTTGCTTTGCAGAGAAGTGGGTACAGTTTGTGTTCTGCTACTGTGCCTTACTAATAGCAGTCTTTTTCTTTCTCTCACCTACACATGCCAGCACACTTGGGAGAGAAGAGGAGGAGGGCTCACAGCTCTGGCTCCTCCTTGCCCATCTGCGGAGAAAAGAGGAAGGATCAGTCCCCTGGAGCCTGCTCTCCCCCACACACCTGGAGAGGTGACCTGGACGAGACTGAAGGAGAAGAAGCTCTTACTCCTTACATTGCTGCATAAATCTGGGCCACAATGTGGCCCTTCAGGGTTAGATTAGGCTGACATTTATGTAATTGGTCTCTGTCATGATCTATTTGTAGAAACCTCCTTCAGTGTCCAAGAAGTTGAGGAGGGGCATCAACTAATCTGTGAAAAGGGATGGTAGCTCAGCCTGTCATCTACTTCCCCTGTCCTTGGCCCCACTTATGTTGTATTATGTCCTATCACAAAGTGTTACGTCTCAAGTGTTTAGGACTAGGGTTTCTGACAATGTGAATTTGGACTGGAATGTGGTGAATATTTAGAGCACAGACCTCTGCCCCCAAAATATCACAATGATAAGATGAGTTCTTCTGAACAGGTCAAATGTTAACATTATTTCCTGCGTAGTTTTGTATAAATTGAAGACTGTTGGATTAATTTAGACTTCGAGTCAAAATCTATCCTTGCTGATCTCCTGAACCAGTCCTATAGAATACTGAAAAACAACTTTGAAACAGAGCATTATAAAAGAAAATGGTCTCCTTTAATAGATCTTTTCATTTCTGACCCCCTCCTTCCTGGGGAAGAAGGATGTTCTTGAGGCTAAGCCATTGAACTGGCATTAAAGAGACCTGTGCATGGAAGAGACTGTCTTAGTCGTTGTTCTGTAACAGAAATCTCGCACTGGCCAATTTAAGGGCAAATCTTTATCCTGCTGAAGGTCAATGGTCCTTATCCCCATTTGGTATAAATCATGACAAGGAGTTGTGCTGATTTACAGTAGCTGAGGAAAGGTCCAATGGCTTTTTTTTTTGCCATTTACTTCAGTGGGATCAGGAATAGGCACTGTATCTCTTTTTCTATATTAGTTTCCTCAGCTGAGAAATGAGGATAGTAGTATTTATCTGCCTCACAGATAACAAATATTTATTAGCCTGATAAATATAAGGCAAACTTCATTAACATTTGCAAACCACACTGAGATCTGTACAAGAGAAGTCTGGAGTAGTATTACTGTAGCTTTAGATATGACTCCTAGCACTTTGTGCCATAATGATACATCCTTTTTTTTTTTTTTTTAATTGAAACTTTGTATTTTATTTTAAACAGAAAGGAGTAAATTTGTTTTAGTGAATAGTGGACCAAATCCTGATAACTCAAAGCTCTCCTCAAATATCCTGGTTAATCAGTAGAAATTTCAGCCTCAGTCAACAAGCAGAGGGGTCAGCCAGCCACTGACTACTAATATAAATTGTCTGTATAGGGAAGAGAATGGGTGTAATCTCCTGTTCGGTTCCCACACCCTATTCCCAAGATGATCATGGACTGATGGCCTCATAGACCTGCACTGAGTATGAATCCACTGCTCACATACCTGTTGTGCCCTGGTCTGCTCTCAACTGCCTTTGCAGTAAACACCAGGTCATTAGAAAGGACATCTCTTCTCCTGTGAATGGTGGAATGTGGATTCCCCTAGGCTTCCTGGATCTCTTGTAGAGCACAAATATAACATTGTGGGTCTTGCAAACCCCAGATTTGACCCTTTGTGCCTGTAAAAGAGTCCCATTAAGAAGCACCTCTTTGTGCAGTTACAATAATAATACTTGGCATGTATATAGAAATATCCAGGCATAAATCTCAAAGCACTTTACAAAGATGGGTAAAACAGAGTTAGCTCCATTTTACAAATGGGGAAACCAAGACACAGAAATGACTTTCTCAAGGTCACACAGTGAGGCGGTGATGAAAGCAGGAATGGAACGCAGGTGGCACAGCCTTGGCAGAGCTCCTGCAGCTGGACACTCAGCTGCTGTGTTTGGGTCCCACCACACTGGGCCATGTGCTCTTAAGCATCCCTTAGTCTGAGTCAGCTGGGGCACTCTCTTCCCTTGTCCTTCTAGGCACACTTCCTGGGCACAGACATTCTGTCTGTTTCCTCTTCATGGAAATGGGACCTCATGGCCTATCTGCCCTAGCTCAGGACCTGGTCTGACACCCTTCTGCCCCTCAGAATCCCCAACATCTTAAGCACACCCTTTCCCAGAGCTCCACCCTGGTGGGCACACTCTGGGTTTACAGTACAGCTTTTTTGGGTCTCTCCTTAGTAAAAGCCAACTGATACCCAGGCTTTGTCAGGGTTCCAAAATCCACTCTTTACTTTAGCAAGCACAAGAAATAGTTAGACAAAATAAATGTCTAAACTCATTTTCCTGCCTTGGTTTCCTCACCACTGGTGAGTGGTGTTAGGGCTTGGGTCAGAGTCAATGGTGTAGTGGTGTAAAAAAAAAAAAAAAAAAAAAAAAAAAAAAGAAAGATGCAGGTAAACTAACCTAAACTTCATGTTCCCCAAATGAGAAGTGGGTAAAGTTTGTATACCCATGTTTATCCTTGACTATGTTACTGGTCAGAGTCTTCCAAGAAATTCAGGATCCCCCATCCTTCTTCCTGCCCATCATTTCTCCTCTGATTTAGGGAGTCTCTTGGTACTGCACAGCTAGTTTTCTCCTTTCTTGGTTGGTTCCATAGCTATGAAAACATGCTCCTCTCTCCTACCCAAGCTTCCTTTGTCTCTGAGAATCCTTCTGAGTCCCCACTGCCCAGTCTCTCAGGCATTGGGTTTATTAAGACTCGGTGCCAACAGTGGATATTTTTGTTCTGATTCTACAGACATTCTACTACTTCAGCTACCTGCAGAGAAGTTGGAGAAAACTGGCTTTAACTAGGATGTTGCCATTCCAATGTCCTCAGGTGATCCCACTTGAATGGGAGCCATCAAATTTACTGACCCTCCACGGTCCTTAGCTGGTCCAATACTTCCCATTGTAACACACTGTTTTCAGTTTGCTATAACTTTGCCAGACTTTAACTGTTTGGGTTGGGATTGACTAGGTGAGGATGGTGGGAATCAGATGGAAGGGACTGGAGCTGGGTGGCAAAGAGAATGAAACAAGGAGCTGGGTGGGAGGAGACACTGAGGTTGAACAAGGGAGAGTGACTGAGACACAGTGGGGATGAGGAACATGGGGAGGGGGATTGGAGTCTGGAGTAAAAGAGGTAGAATGAATGAGCAGCTGGGAGGCGGGAACTGGGACTGGTTGAACAAGAAGACCGGGACTGAAATAAGTCTGAGGGATTGCCTAAGACGAGAATGGTTGTAGGATAGGAAACCAGGGGTTGGGGAAGAGGTAAGACTGGAACAGGGACACATTGGAGGGGGAGAATTAGGGGCAGAAAAGTCTGTACCCACTAGAGCAAACTCCTACCCAGAGCCTGGAATGGAATTCACTATTCCACTGCTGTCAGCAAATATCTGTGAAACCCTCTTGTGAAGTGTCTCATCCCCCTTTAGTGCTGGTCCATATAAAGGATGACAACCTACTATTGCTGTCAGTTACTCCATTACTCAAGAGGCAGAGGTCTGTATGGTGAATCTAAAGGTTCCAACCTTGCTAATGATCCATGTGGGTGTCAATAATATACCACATAATGGAACTGCTGGTTTTCCCAGTTTGCTTTTTTAAAAATCTAGGAAATTAGTTTTGTGTGTCTGTGTTAAAAGAGCTTTATTAAGATTGCACAGCCATGCACTGAAAAGTTGGGAAAAGCCAAAATTAAGTTTGCCTGGTGATCACTAAATGTGTGTTTCTCATTTTGTGAATGCCTGACTTGAGATGCAGGAGTTATTTTGAAAGTGCTGAGCATTCACAGTTGCAGGGGAAGTCAGTGGGCACAGTGATTTGAACATATGAAGTACTAGATAATGCTACATATTCTGAAAAGTCAGGAATCCAAAACTAGTGAACTTTTCGTTTGCCACAATGGCTCTGTGGCTCAGTTTCCCATTTGTAAAATGGGGATAATACCGTCTCATTTCACTGGAGGATTGTGAAAATAAATGGATGTTTGTGAAACATTTAGACACTGTGGTGATAAGCACCACAGAAGAGGCCATAAAGAAGATGATAATACTCTGTACAGACCAGGGTTGAATAACGTAGAATAAATAAGGCTTGGGGCCACTCGTTGAACCATGAGGAGAAAACAAAATATTTAATAGCGGCTCACTAAATGAGCGTCGTCAGTCTTATACATAAATGAAGCCAGGGTTCTGTGGAAAAAATAACATGGGATCATGTAATTCAAAGTTAAGGTTTTACAGGCGACTTTAATTCTGGCATTTCCTAACTTTTGAGAGCTTGACTTTGCAACCTTAATGGTCTTTTAACGTAGTCTTCTCTCTCTCTCTCTCTCTCTCTCTCTCTCTGATTATAATATACATTCAGTCACACATAAAGATCTAGAAAGTAAATTTCTTGGTTTAGAAAGAGACTAGGATTTTATTTTGTTCCATAAATCTGGAACCAATAAGGCTACAACATTGCAAACAAGGATTATGTCAGTAAAATTCCAGCTGTTTATAGGTAGTGGTATTAAATATTTTAATCTCTTTCTCTGCTGGCTAGATCAATGACTTACCCATTATAATATTGTGAATAGAGATGTGCTAAACAGACTAAAATAATTAGTGACTAATTAGTGCCTATTAACCCCAAGGTAGTTCAAATAATAGGATATATGAATTTGTTTCCTATTTTTGTTCTAACATTCACCTTGTTATCTTTGCTTAGAATGTCAAATGGAGTCATATTCTGATAGACATGATTTTACACCTTGCAACATAACATAGCCCTACACAGCCTAATGGCTCATCCACTTTCCATTTCAAAATATACTTTAGTTATAGGCTCAATATTTACAGAATACATCTCAGCAGCAGAGTATCTTATCTGACACATGATATGCATTTTGCCTTAGCACTTTCCTTTAGGAAATCTCAGATGAATTTCCATCCCTGACTCAAAGGGATATTTGGATTGAATTGTATTATCGGCTGGTGATCTTCTTAGGGGATTTTCATTTAACTTTTTTTTTTTTAATTTTGGTTTTATGTAATTAAACTTTATTTAGTTGAAAGGTCTCCATGGGATCATTTGTTAACTGTTCATCTGTAACTGGTTGGGAAAGACATGTTCCTGCTTGAAATATCATTATTAGAGTTTTAGCACCATCACAAATATGCAGAGTTAGGTAGGGGCCATCATCGGATATATGCTCAAGTGACACATTGAGGTTTCTTGGTATGGCCATGGTATCTTTAAAGGCTTTCATAGAATAATTGCTTACAAAAAATCAGTGAGATTAGGAAAAGTCTCTCCAACTGTGTCTAAGGAACTTGTATTTTGGGCTTTGGTGACATCCAGCTAGATCAGTTGGTGCTCAAAGTCATGCCAGCTCTTTGGCCACATCTGTAAGTTTGCACTAATGAGTCACTACTGAATTAATTGATTATGTGCAGGTAGAACAATGGTGCTGACATGTGGGAAATGGGTTTGATGAGTAGCCAGCTTTATCTCTGCTCTGCCCAATTCGTTGCTTTTCTTTTTTCCAAACACAAGAACCTAGCTATAGATGATGACAGCTCCTGCCATGAGACAAAGATGCGCTTTCATTCCAAGAAGATAGAGACTCTGGTATATTATTTCAGTGCCTTGTGTGGTCCTGATTAACTGGAGACTGACTGTGCCCAGTGACAGAAACAGTGTGTCAATGTCACCTGCTTCAGTTCACAGACAATCAAATAGAAACCATTAGTGATGCCAGTGGCAGACCACCCCAGTACCTCACACCTAACTTGTTCTACAGCTGGAGCCAGGTCAGAAACGCTGTTCTTTCCCTTCCATCATGCATTAGTACAAAATTGAACTTCTGAGATGGGAGAAAGACCTAGCAGTAGTTTGCTAGACTCATGGGTCATAATTAATTCCTGCACAGAATATGATTTAAATGATGGAGAAGATCTATCTTAGAAACAAACCAGCTTGCATGATTCACATATTGTATCACACTTCTAGGCCATACAGAAATCACAGTTTTGGACCTAGATCTTTGCGGTTCACCCATCATTACTTTGGCACATATGACAGTGTGTGGTTCCTTTTCCTTCCCTCCTGAAGTAGTTTGTTTTCAAGGCAAAGTATTATAAGAAAGGAAAGGTCCATCTGTATTTATGGATATTATTGAATAATTTGTGTAGCTGTTGTGGCTGGCTATCAATGACTAGTGGCCAGGGATTTGGGGGATGATTTCTTTCTTCCAAAACTGGAGACAAACTTCTGAAGTCAATGAGAACTGCATGTGCTCAGCACCTGATAGATTCAGAAGACCAGATTAGCCATCTAACTTTAGTCACCAAAGTTAGAAAGTTTGGGCTTTTGTCATAATTTCTGCAGACAACTACAAAAGGTTTGAATGGCACTTGAAACATTTTTTTATAGCAGGAAGTAACTGAGTCTAGATAGGTTTAATTACCATTACTCAGTATCCAGAATGTGAACTCTGATCCAAGCTCTGTTTTTTTTTCTTCCACTGGCAAAGTACTTACAACAGAGTCACATGAGGGTGGGAAAACATATTTGGATACACAAAGTTAATATGAATCCAAAAGATGCAGATCAGTAAATTCTATCCCTGTTGTGATGGAGCAGTTTTATTATTGTGTTGAAACTTTCCATATTATAGTGCTATTCTATAAAGCCAAAACATTAAAAGTTAAACTTTCTTCCAATTCCAAGATTTATTTCTCAGAAATGATTTCTAGCTGTGATATTTTCTTTATACTTTATTTGACCACAGTTGTTCAGCTTGTCCTCATATAAACAGTTTGTGGATTTGGATCTGCCTTTCCTCCCATAAACCTTATTACACTCATGCAGCAATACATATATTCAGATGTAATGTGTACATAATTTTAACTCATTTATGCAGTCATATGCATATGGCATGTCTGTATAAAGATGCACGAATGGATTAAAAGTCACTAATGACCCTGATAAGAATAGAAATGTCTCACGGTGCCTTCCATTATAAAAGTAACTGAAGAAAAACGTCATAGAACAATTAGCTAACTTTTAATCCTGTTCTGAAAATGATTCATCCTGTTATGCTTTCCCTTCTAGCCTCACCCTTGTGAGTTATAAACTGCTGCCCCACTGTCTTTCTCACAATCATCTACTAAGAGAGCATCCTTCCAGCCTGGGCTTCAGAAGAAATTGAGTGACTGACAGAAGAACTAATTTGCAGAGTATTGTGTGGGTTTTCAAGGCCATCGCTCTTTTAATCCCCAAAGATTCCAAATAAAAAGAAAGGGCAATATCACATGACCCAGCCACAAGTATTTTTTTCCAGCCAAAGTAAATTTACATCATATAAACCAGCCATCTAGGCTTGGCCTTGGGTTGACCTTGATGTTTAGAGATTAGCAAAAAATTAGTAATGCAATAGTTCAATCAAGCAGACAACTTCATAGCCACCCAAAAAGACATGGGGATAAAGAAACTAATAGCCCAAATTATGCATTTTTTTTATCTAGAGTGTTCAGATCAATCCATGGCTGTCTTTTCAGTCCATCACAAGCATGTTTGAGTCTATGCATCTAATTGACTCTTTTGTTTAGCACTGAGGTATCTTACGGTGGATCTGCTTTGCTTTGTTTGCTCTTCTCCTCAAAGGCTGGTCTACCTTGGGTGCTTCCATTTTCCCACATTCTTTCATTCTGAAATCCCTGTTAATATCCCTATTTACCTCGGTTGCTATCTTCCCATCCACCTGGTGCTGCCTGATTCTGGTTGGAAATTCCCCACCCCTGACGGTCCAAAGCCAATGCTATTGCAAGCACCATCACATGGCCAAGGGCAAATCTCTTGGGCAGAGTCAGAGTATTTGAGGTTTTCATGTGAATTGTGCAAAACTCTTCATGATGAACTCAAAACCAGGGGAATCTTGTCTGACTCAGTATTGTTACAAGCGAGGGATGTAAAGGTTAGTTTAATCAAAAAGCCTTTAAACGCTCTAAAAATAGAACATCTAAATGGTTACATGCTGGTGGGGGGTATTGCTGGTGGGGAAGCGCATAGCCCAGTGTGAAGGGGTAGTCGCAGCTGGGCTCACTCTTCCCTCCCCCACGCTGGGCTTCGCACCTCACCCCTGGAGCCCACCCAGCTACAGCTATTCCCCTCCCTCGACGCTGGGTTCCGCGAGCCAGCCCAGCTACAGATACCCCTCTCCCCTGGCACTGGGCTCTGCACCTCCCCCCCGCTCATGGGGAGCCAGCCCAGCTGCCACTCCCTTCTGCCCCCCATTTAAACAGCTGATTACCATTTAAACGGTTAATCTTTCGCATCTCTATTACAAACCTGAGACTTTGGCCAGGTTCTTGGGTTGAGTCTCCAGTGAATCAGAGGCAGTTCATGCCTGGTGAAAAACGTGCCGATTCAGTGGCTTCTCATGAAACCAAGCGAACTTTGGTGGTTTCAGCTGATTTCCACCTGGAGGTATTGGTCTCATTTAAACATGAAGCTCAAAGTCAAATTCAAGAAGTATGAAGCCACAGACTGGAGAAAAACGGGGAAAGTTTGTACTGATGTCTGCAGGCCAAAACCCTTGAGATCCATGCAGCTGCTCTTCTAAGCCTCTTCTGTCATGTACAGTTTAGGAATAAATCACCCAAAAACAAATCCAGTAGGTAAACCAATGGCATTCACAATGAATGAAAGACCAAATTATGGCTGGGTAATGGGACTTCCCAACCACTGCACATCTGTTCAGGAGGCAGAGAACATGGAGCTAGTTCTGGTTGGCATCACTCAATGACTCACTGGGGCTTGTCCCGGGCTTGTGAAGACCTGGCTATATCCTTGCTCACCCTGTGCACCAGATTGCATCTTCAAAGCTATTCTAGAGGGAGTCATGCTCAGCTGGATTCCAAATGTGGAGCAGCAGCTGTAGGTGAGCACACCTTCCCTGGAGTTCCCCTACGCGTTATGCGTCTCCTAACTGCCACTCTCAAAATCTCTCTGGTAACAATGCTTGAGTAGGAAATGCCCTCCTCTGTCTACAGCATGATTCCACTGCTAGGACTTTAATGCCAACCATCACAATGTTCTGATTCTGCTCTCAATTATATGGGTGTAATTCAGGAATAACAGCACTGAAGTAGAAAAAGAGAGGAAGGATGGTTCAGTGACTAGAATACTTGGGAGTCCTGGATTCCAGCCCTCACCCAGCTACAGACTTCTGGTGTAACCTTGGACAAGTTATTTAGTCTTCCTCAGCCTCAGTTCCCCATGTGTAAAATGGGGATGATAGTACACCCCTGCTCACAGGAGTGCTGTGAGGAGAAATACATTAAAGATTGTGAGGTGCTCAGATACTATGGTAATGGGGGCCAAATTAGAAGTAATTGGAAACAGATGGAAGTGAGATCAGAATCGGATCCTGTGTTTTAGTGGTTTAGGGAATAGTATTTACAAGCTCCCGGTGGGGTAAGGAGGATTTGTACATAACCAAATAATACTGAAAAATGCTTTACGTTGCCAGAAGCAAATGAATGCAGAGGCAGAGATTACATAGACTCCCTTGATTGAAGGGATGGCCACCGTTTGCTATTCAAGTTAACTCCCTGTGGGTCTCGTTAGATTTCCTGCTGCTTTTGGAAACGCAGTGTGCAGCTGTTCCCAAGAGTACTCTTTATCACTTGTGCTCGGCAAGGAGGTTCTGACTTCTTCTTTTCAATTCAGTCCTTGCCCCTGAACCTGGCCTTTGCCACTTTCAGGCTGGATTACTGCAATGTGCTACGCTTGAAAATCATTCAGAAATTGTAGCTGTTGCAGGATTTGGCTAGTTGTTTGTTAAGCAATGTTTCTTGCAGTGAGTATATTACACATATGCTTTGTGATCTGCACTTATTCTCACTTGATGTCTGAATTATGCTTAAGGTTTGCATTTGACCTATAAAGCCCCAGACAGTTTGCATTGAAGCTGCAAGCATATAGAACAAGATTTTTAAAAATGGGAGTCTAACTCTAGGCACCACCCTGCTTAGTTAGGTGCCTCTGATTTCCAATAGCACATGATACAATTAAGAGTTGAAAATCTCACTGAAAATCAGTGGGGCTTGTGCACCAACTCCCTTGGGCGCTTTTAAAAGCGAGGCCATTTATTTAGAGTAGGAATAAATTTAGAGTATGGAGCACCTAACAGCTCCCATTGACTTGAGTGGGAGCAGCCGATGCTCAGCACTTTTGAAACTCAGGCCACTTATTTAAGTGCCTAAATAAGTCCCTGTGTATATTTGATCTTAGCTATAGTCTCTTCTAATGTGGTATCATGACAATTATGAAAAGCTAAGGCACTCTAGCAGTGGTTTATGAACTGTGGCCCATGGACAGCTCTCCCACCCTCTCCATCCCACCCTCTCCATCCCCCCCTGCTCTATCACATTAAAGTACAGCTAAAATACATTAAATACTTTCCAACTAAGATATGGCTATACTTGGCCCAGGGACACTATCCAGTTGCCAATGGGAGAGAAAGTGGCCATTATGATTCAGGCTACACTGTCAGGTAGGAGGGAAGACGGCCCAGGAAAAGTCTCTGTTAAGAAGTGACACACACTGCAAAAGAATTTGAGAACTCCTGGGCTGAATCTAGCAGTCCCCTGTTTTAAATGGGATGGAACAGGTGGCAAAGCACTGTTGGTGCCTGATTCTGGAACTCACACCCATCCTTGAATGTTTAATTATTGAAGGCATACAGTCCAGGACCAGAACCAGCCAAAACTACCAGCAGAAGGGAGAAAGAAGCTTTGGAATCTAAACCACCCCCTCATATCATCAGAGAGATATTCACAGCCTCAGGCCACATTCTGGAACCCATAAATTCTGTCATCTGTTGAGTTTCTCAGTAACCATGACACCTGCAGCTCTAACATTCACTGACCAGCTGCCTCTCTGCTTCATCTGCCTTATTGACTCACTCATTAACTTGCTGCCTTGTTACTCTATTGATTGGTTATCTTTGCAATTGTGTTACTGCATTGCTTTACAGCTCTATTTATTGTGTTACTGATCATTTACTCATTAAATTCCCTGCCTGAACACTGTTCACTTGGGTCCCAGATTTCCACCTATCCATCCTGCTGTTACTTATCCACCACACCACACCTCTTCTGTACCTTTTTCTCTGATCTTTTCTTTTCCTTCTCACCTCTTCTTCCCCCCCCACTCAACTTCCATTTTCCTTTCCCTTGTACTATACCTTCTCTTCTTCTCATCCCCATCCCCTGATCACACAGCACTCCTCCTCTTCTTCCTGTTCACCTTTTCTGTACATGACCACAGCCCACATAGCTTCAGCAACCTTACCTAGGCCATTGACTCATGAATCTGCCCTTCTGCTCCTGGCTTCTTTTCCTCAGTCCAGTATTGCAATTCAGCCTGTCTCTCTGACCCCTTCCTCCTCTGTGTCTGACTGTCCATTTCAATTTACTATGGTCAAAACCGAACACCTTGTATTCGCTCCCTTTTCTCCCTCTTCTCTGTCACCAATTCCATTCTCCCTTTCACTGCAAGTTGGATGTCATCTTTGACTCCACCTTAATGCTGGAACATTTGGTACCACAGGTAGCTAAAATAAAGGGACATAAAAGGCAATAAACAAGGGACATAAAAAGCCATAAAAAGAGGTTCTTTAAATATATTAGGAACAAGAGACTGATGTAGAATGCAGGTCCTCTACTTAGCAGAGAAGTACAGCTAATAACTGAAGACATGTTTAATGCCTATTTACTTCATTCTTCATTAAAAAGGTTAATGGTGATCAAATACTCAGCACAATTAATAATGAAAAGGAGGAAGGAACACAAGCCAAAAATAGAAAGAACAGGTTAAAGAATACAGTATTTAGATAAGTTAGATGTATTCAAGTTGGCAGGGCCTGACAAAATTTATCCTAGTACTTAAGGAACTAGCTGAAGCAATCTCAGAATGTTAGAAATTATCTTGGAGAACTCCTGGACGACAATGAGATCCCAGAGAACTGGAGAAGGACAAATATAGTATCTATCTTTTAAAAAGGGAAACAAAGAGGACCAGAGAATTATAAACCAGTCAGTCTAACTTCAATACCTGGAAAGATACTGGAACAACTTATTAATCAATTTATAAGCACCTGGATGATAACAAGGTTATAAGGAATAGCCAGCATGGATTTGTCAAGAACATATCATGAGAAACCAACTTAATTTCCTCTTCAACAGGATTACTGACATAGTGAATAAGGGGGTAGCAGTAGATCTGATATATCTTGATATTAGTAAGGCTTTCGACACAGTCCCACATGACATTCTCGTAAGCAAACTAGGGAAATGCAGTCTAAATGAAATTACTACTAGGTGAGTTTACAACTGATTGCAAGATCATACTCAAAGAGTAGTGGATCAATGGTTCACTGTCAAACAGGTACAGCATATGTAATGGGGCCCCACAGGGACCAATCCCGGGTCTGATACAATTCAATATTTGAATTAATATTTGAATAATGGAGTAGAAAATATGCTTTTAAAATTTGCATGACTGCAAAATGGGAAGGGTTGCAAGCACTTTGGAGGATAGGATTAGAATTCAAAACAACCTTGACAAATTGGAGAACTGGTCTGAACTCAACAGGATGAAATTCAGTAAAGACAAGTGCAAAGTACTTCATTTAGGAAGGAAAAATCTAATTTATAACCACAAAAATGGGGAATTGCTGGCTAAGTGGTAGCACTTCTGAAAAAAATCCAGAGGTTTATATTGGGTTGCAGACATATGAGTCAACAATGTGATGCAACTGCAAAAAAAGCTAATATTTTGGGGTGTTTCAACAGGACTGTCATATGTAAGACAGATGGGGGTAATTATTCTGCTCTACTCAGCATTGGTGAGGCTTCAGCTGGAGTATGGTGTCCAATTCTGGATGCCACACTTTAGGAAAGATGTAGACAAATTGGAGACAGTCCTGAGAAGAGCAACACAAATGATAAAAGGTTTAGAAAACCTGACCAATAAGGAAAGGTTAAACTGAGCATGTTCAGTGTTGAGAAAAGAAGACTGAGGAGGACCTGATAATATGGTTAATTTCAATAACTTCAAATATGTTAAGGGTTTTTATACCTAGGACTGTGATCAATTTTTCTCCATGTCCACTGAAGGAAAGACAAGAAGTAATGGGCTTAATCTGCAGCAAGAGAGACTTAGATTAGATATTAGGAAAACTTTGCTATCTATAATGGTAGTTATGCTCTGGAATAGGCTTCCAAGAAAGCTTTTGGAATCTCCATCATTGGAGGTTTTTAAGAATGGTTGGACAGGGGGCTGGATTTTATGACCTCGTGAGGTCAGACCTGATTGCAGTGTAGACATACCCTTAGTCAGGGAGATGGATTGGAGGGGTTGTTAGGAGTTATTATTAGATAACTTTTGCTGAGAGTAGGGGATTCTGAGACTCTGAGATTTTAATATTCTGTTTGTAGGTAAGTATTTATGTGGGAAATTCAGTTCATTATCTGGCTTGGTTAGTTATTAAGTAGGTCATGGGAGGAGTAATGCCCGTTTCCAAATATTGCCATTTTCTTTTCTCCAAGATCTATCCTGCTCTCTCTGTCCAGGTCACTAAAACTTTTGTCCAGCCACTCATCATCTCCCAACTTGACTACTGCACCTCCTCTTCTGTGGTTTCCATAACACCCACATCACATCCCTCAGGTCTATTCAGATAGCTCCGGTATAGCTGCCATTCTGCCTATCCTAACATTCTGAACATATCATCTCTCTCTTTCAGTCCCTTCTCTCCTCCTCTGCATCATATGCAAGCTTTCTACTCCTTAACTCCAGAACCTCTTCTTTTAAAGACGCTTCACAACTTAGTCCTGCCCTATAATGTGCATCTCCATTGGCCATTTGTTCACTTCTTCCACAAGAACCCTAACACTTTTTTCTAAGCCACATCTTATGCATAGAAAGCCTTCCTCAAACTAGTCCATATGGCCATTATCCTTTCCTCCTTCAGAGTTCCTCCTCAAGACCTCCTTTTATTGTAATGCTGATCTGCAACCAGCTGAGTAGTAATGGCTAAATAGATGGCCAGTGGGGACTTCTGGGATTTATTTTATTTTTATCTTATCTATTTTTAAAATAAGAACCTACCTGCATGAAACCATCCACTGAGTGCATATCTGGTCTATATAAATGCAGCATCATTTTACTATTTCCCTCCTCCCCTTTCCACCACTCCTCCTGATTGTTTTGTTACATCCACTTGTGGCATCTTGTCTTAAATGGATTCTAAGTTCTAAGGTCTGTCTCTAATTTTGTACAGCTTCTAGCCCAATAGATGCATTGGTCCCGATTAGTGTCTAAAGGTGCTGCCGTAATATCAATCATCCTATTTCTCTGAAACATAGACCCTTTATGAGACACATTCACCAAAATGTTTTCTAAGGCCCATTTCTTCCCCTTATTCAATGTGGGGGATACTCAGTAACATCAGAGAATTTGAAAAACAATTTAAAGTAGATTATGACCCTTATTCTATATATACTGTTAACTTTTTAACCCATTTGATACACACACCTGTTTTCAACATAGAGCCAAAATCTGCCTTTTGTTGTACACAGCACTGAGGGTTTCATGTGCATTTAAGAGCAGAGTTTGGACATGGGCTTGGTTAAAACTTTTTAGCTATATGGGTAGTTAAGTTAATAGGTTTCCAAGGGAGGTTTTGGTATCCCAGTCATTGGAGGATTTTAAGAACAGGTTGGACAAACACCTACTGAAGATGTTCTAGACTCTAGGTTTACTTGGTCCTGTCTCAGCACAGGGGATGGACAAGACGGGATCTCTTTTAGCCCTACATTTCTATAATTCTGTGGTTAAACAGTTTGTAACTTATTGTAAACTCAAACTAACGACCCAAATTAAAGGTCAGAAGTAAATGGGAGGGCATGGAGCCTCCCGTTCCTGGTGCTCATGCACACAAGGGAATACAAGGATTGTACCTCTAGAAGCGCGTTTAACCTTAAGGGGGGCAGGGAGGAGGCAGGGCCATGATCCTATTCTCCCATGCACCAACAGAACTGGGACAGACTTTGCACTTGGCCAGTCAGGAAGGAATTGTACCTACTCTAACTGGCAGTATATTGCCCTAATTATCAAAACCTTGGAATTTTTCATGAAATGAAACCTTCCAAAAATATTGTTATGACCTTCTCTAAATATTTAATTTCAATAAGGACAAAATATTTCAATAAAGTTGAAACTTTTGACTTTTGTAGTATTATTATTATTATAAACTATATAATAAAGTTAAAATAACAAATTCAAACCCAAATGTTTTATTTCCCAGCACACTTTTAGCAGAATGTTTTGATTTAGTCAAATCAGCATTTTTGACCAGCTCAACTACAGACCAACTGTTAATTAACTTCTTAGGGCTATTGGTCATATGTAATAATTGTCTGAAATAAGCATGCAAACATGCAGTTGTGCTGCTCCCTCATATGAAAGTGTTGGCAAAATGCTCTGCTGGCATAATTCCATTGACTTCAGTGGAGTAAATGCCAACAGAGAATTTGGTCCACTGACTCAAATGACATTTCTCAAGTTCCAATATGACCATGTAGAACTCAGTTCTGCAAGCCATACACACAGTGGATAGGGCTGAGTCCCACAAGCAGCCTCACTGATGTCACCGGAAGTAAGTTCTACTCAACAAGTGTGCGGGTTGCAGCATCAGGACTTCCTAAAGTCAGAAACTACGGCAGGGTTGACTAATCCCTATGCTAATTTTTTGAAAAGGTTTAGAGCCCTTCTGTGTGACCATGATGTATTGTAATATCCCATTCATTATAAAAATTCAAAAGCATGATTTTCAAATCTTTCTTTCTTTCTTTCTTTTTCTTTAGCATTAACAGGATTTGAATTTGTGTTTCATTTCTCACTCCTATTTTCCCTGCTTGCTTTCAGACTTCCCCATTTGTTCCCTTTCACAAATGGCTCTTTGCACATGGAAAACATTTCGTATGTGGGATGAGTCGCCATGTTAAAAAGATTATCACACCATGGAGTCCATCGGCATTTAGCAACAACAGCTCTTATATTTTTCTAAAACTGCCTTTATCAATCTTAATCGTTATTAGTTGCCTAATATTTATGACGTCTTCTTCGTCCAGAGATAAAATCAATTAGTTGAAAAATCCTCGGCTTGTTAGCCATAGTAAAAAAAAACCCTAACTGTTCTCTTGGTTGTGTATAATTGTATTTTCCAGTTCACTGAGCATGTGCACAGGAAAACAGCAACAACCCACAGCAGGGAGTGGTCAGCTGATCCCAGGCTTTTCAAGAATCTTGCCTGCAGGCCAGGTTTCAAAGAAGAGGAGTTGTGTCCTAAACAGCCCAAAGGATTTTCCCGACTCTCTTGGGTAATTTACACCAAACTTAAACGTGTATGTTTGTCTGAAGTCCCTTTTATCAGCGTGGTAATCCCATTACTGACAAATGAAGATGTAATCACAGTTTATTCAAATAGCTTGAAAGCTTTATCCCCTTTTGAGAGAGAGTAGAAAGTACAACTGGCTGCAACTGACTTCTTAAACTCCTACTGAGATATTAGCATAGCAAAGATGATTTTTAAAAGGCCTGGAGATTTTGGAGGCAGAATAAAAATACATATTTTAAACTGGACTTTCTGGAAAGGATTCTCTTCTACTTTACACTGATTTTACACTGGCTTTGGTGGATTGATACCTGTCAAAGTGAGGGGTGAAATTGGGCTCTGTCGCTTTGGCCTTTGCTACACTAGCCTTTTCCCCCCTCTAAAAATTTCCCACCAGAGCTGTCACCAATGCAGCTCGACCCCTTGTAGCAGCAGTGGGGATTCTAGCATAGCTAGGCCTCTGTCAGCCACTTGTCACTACAAGCATGTCTACGTGACACAGCAGTTAAAATGCCAGTGGGTTACATACCTCAGTACTCCTCCCACCAAAGCTACCACCAATGGTGGCAAATTTTAGGGGGGAAATGCTAGAATAGCTACCTTGTTTGTTTGCAGGAACTTGTCAGATAACAATTGCAGGCTTCTTAATTAATAAAAATGTGTAGCACTTAAAATTTTAAACTTTTTTATTATTCCTTTTCAAAATATGGAACCTTATCTATATTGCAATAGCTACTTTGCTGAGTGATCGTGCTATGGCATAATAGTCCCCTGCTCATATTATAATGAAGTTTGGTCTCATCTATACGAACAAGATCAAACATTGCAACAAGATGGTGAGCAGAGTATCATGTTATAACAGGAACGGTCTACATCGTCATCTTTATGGCACAGATGGGAATCTAAAAATAATCACAGAGAAGTGAAGTGACTTGCCCAACATAAAGCAGGTCAGGGGAAAGGCAGGAATAGTACCTAGGTTTCCTGAGTTTGACTCTTGTGCCCTATCCACTGGACCACACTGCCTTTTCCTATCTGATCTATAATAAAAGAATTAAGAGCAGTGAAAATCCCAGAGATGGGTTTAAAGGGATGGAACTCTAGGCTTCCCCCATAGAAAAAAAGGGAAATTCTAGCTGTTGGCAGACAGACCATTTAATACATTATAATTTTGCTTACTCTTAGTTCCATATTGTATAGTGTGTAGATTTATTTGGAGTTTGTTCTATATGATGCTGGCAAACCAGATGCCAGCTCATGTCAAGGTCCTCATGCCTAACTTGAATGCCAAATATGGACAAATACTGGTGCACCTGTGCGTTAGTATTGTTAAAATAGGTATTAGGGTTATTAAAATGTTTAGACTTTATTGAATGCTTGTAAGTTGCTGCACGCATGGAACTCACTTAACATCTGTATCCCATATTGTAAGGCAATATTTGAGTTAACTACTTATGCTAAATAATCTATTCCACCTTCTATTTTGCTGTGATGCTGGAAGTACCTTTCCCAGACCTGCAGAAGAGCTCTGTGTGTCTCAAAAGCTTGTCTCTCTCACCACCAGAAGTTGGTCCAATAAAAGATATTAACTCACCCATCTTGTCTCTGTAATTCTTGAACATTTAGGGATGGCAGTACTACAGTGCAGCAAACCTCATACCACCAAGTCCTGGTTTGATGTCCCCTACCCCAACTTTCCTTCCAGGTGAGAGGGGGAGGTTTCCTGGGACCCGCCCAACCTGGGGACTAAACCCAGGTGAGCCTCTGGCTCCTGCTAGGGAGGGATCAGACCTGGGCTGGGGGATGGACTGATTGGTTGGCACAGTGGAAAACATGTCCTAGGGCTGGGCTGCTGAGTGGAGCTGGGCAGGGACCAGCCTGACTCAGCTGGGAAAAGGAAGCATTGTGGTTTGACTGGAGAGAGGAGAGCAGTCAATGGGAAGGGAATGGGGGTGGGGAGGACCTTGGGAAGGGGGCCAAGTGGGAGCTGGGGGGGAGCATAGGCAGGGCCTCAGGAAGGGGAGGGGCAGGGCAGGGAGGGGGCCCAGCCCAGCCCCCCAAAGGCAGGAGTCACCAGCTCTCACATTGAAGGTTTTTTGCCAAGGTTGAAAAATAGTGAAGATCACCGACTTAGATCATGTTTTCAAGCTTTTCTCTGCCATTAGGCGAACGAGAAACTTTTTTAATGAAAGCTGGTATTCTCACCTAATCACAGATCTCCAAGAGCTGAGGTTTTAAGAAAAACACCAAGCAGTGCAAGACTCTCAGTAAAACCATGAGCATTCTCAGACGCCAGGAGAATCTCTGATAGCAGGTTAAGTCAGGGCTGCGGCTCTCTTGTAGCCGCAGAAAGTATGGCCCCATACGCCCAATAGGACACTAGCTCAGTTCTGGGAGTAGTGGGTTCAATGCCTGTTCTGTCAGAGTGTTCCTGTGTGAACTCGGGCAAGTCGAATAGCTGCCCTCTGGCTCTGTTCCCCATCTGTGAAATGGGGATCCAAGTACTTTCCCCACCTCGCATGGGTGTTGTGAGGATACGTACCCTGAACATTGTGCTTTATATGGATGTGGAGTCCATATAAGTATCTTGGATAGGTAGAGGGCACAACTCATCTGCACTGGAGACTGAGGTGACAACAAGAACCAGCTTGCTGTCAGGTTCGATTTATATGGATCCCTCAAATAAGGAGTGACAAAGATTGCTTTGCATACAACTTTGTTTTACTTACAACAATCTATACATCAATAATTACAATTTAAAAATCACCATTGATTCTTATTTAATACAACAATCTAACTACTTAAAAACACAGTTACAATTACAACTATACAATTATACTTACAAAGCTAGCTTACACTATAGGGTTATACTTATACTATTATACTTACACTGCACCAGTGAGATTTGTTAGCAGCAAAGCAGCACTCCAATTCTACTAGTACAATTCCCGGGTTTACATCTGAGTGGAAAATACTGTCACACTCAGGTTGCACAGCCCCACACTCTATACTTAGGTTTGAGTGGCAAGCTGGGGAGAGACAGTAGGTAGATCACGCCTACATGTAGAACTATTCTGTTGTTCTTCCAAAGATACGGGACATCTCCAGTTTACTTCCTGTTTTTTGATCACCTATATTCTCTTCCTCACAACCATATGCCCACTTTATTAGCCAATTAGAAGTTTCCAAGAGCGATGGGGTAATTGGGGACTGCACCCCAAAACAGCGAAACTGACAGAGTGAAACCCGATTTTATTCTTCTTAATTGTCCAGCTGTTGTTTGCTGCTGACAAAGAATCACCCATTGCAATACATGTCTCAACACTATTCAAATGCAGTTTACTGAGTTTCGAGTCACAGAGATTTTGCTACAATACATGAATGGATACTGTTCAAAGGAAGTTTCTCAGAGATTGATACTATTTAGATGAAGTTTACTGGGTTTGAAGTAACAGGTTTTCCAAAGGCTACATTCTGATTACATTGCCTTTAGTACTTAGCGCCTGCGGACTCCTCCCGGGGCTGGTAAGTTTCACAGAGATTTTGTTACAATAGGTGGCTGGCCCGGGGGTTGATACAAAGCAGTTAGCATTTTACATTTCAGTCCAATGAGTTTATATTCCTATTAATTTAAAATGGAGTTGGGTCACTTTAGTTATAAAATGAAACAATGTTACAACAGAGACCAGCGTCTGGCTCAGTGTCTGTGCTGCTGGGGTAGTAGTGCCTGATTATACCCTTGCTCACTTTGTTTTCAGGTTATAAATTAATACTTAGTGACACCAATGTGAACAAGAGAGAATCACCCCATATCGTGCAGGTCCACAGCTCGCTGGCATCAATGGAAAGACTTCAGTGGGATTTCAGTGATTAGACCCCTGTGCTATGTCTACATTGTGTCTGAGAGCAAGGTTTTCAGCCTGGATTCACAGACTCACACGAGTGGGGCTTGTGCTAGTGCTCTGAAAATATCTGTATAGCCCGTGCTTTGACACAGCGGCTGGGGCTAGAGTGCAGGTTATCAAGCCTACTCAGGATTCAGAGCTCAAGCTGCAATGCCTACCTGGTTATTTTTAGAGCACTAGTGTGAGTCCCACTTCCAAGAGCCTGTGGACCTGGCCTGGGAGGCTCACTCTCAGGTGCAATGTAGACATGGCCCTGGTGTCCAAGAGGAGCCCAATCTTGAAGGCTTCCCTCCAACAAATCTCCTTTTTGATTGGTATGTTACCATGCACTGCTCAATTCTGTTAGCTCTTTTTTTTTATGCAGCTTAGTGCTCCAGGAGGCTGATGTTGCACAGCTGGTAATGATGTAATGTACTGAAAACTTGCAAAATTGTCAGAAATGTTATTAAAAATTTGTCTTGCTTTGTATTTGAATCTTCCATAATATGTCAACACTTTTTTTTAAAAAAATCCAACTTTTCTTGTCTCCTGCTGCTTGTTACAGCTCTGCTTCTTGTTTCAGTCCCCAAATTCAAAAAACATTGCAAAGGAACTCCCTGTTGAAAAAGAGAATTTCAATATATCCTATTTACTGTCACTGCAGGAAAGGTGGCCCTAAGCCAAAACATAGTCTAAAATGATGCACAAGCAGAATAGACCTGGATGGTGGTTTTTGTATTTAATTGGAAACATCCAGCACACAGACATGAGTCATCTGTATATAAAGATTCATTCTTTCAGGTGCAAATGCAGCTATGGTCAAATAAATTTTGTTTAGTGAGTCACAAAAGACACCTTACCAGATCATTTTTAACAAGTTGTCAAATGGATGAACAAGAAGCAGCACCCTGGTGGAAGGAAATCAATTTACTCACAGGTCTACTTTATGGTGGGTGAAATTCACATCTTCACCACAAAGGGCAAGATCCATATTTGGTCTAAGGGCTAGTTTACATTTAAAACCTACCGCGGCACGGCTATGCTGCTATAAGAGCGTTTGTGTAGCCACGTTACGTCGGTGGAAGATAGCTCTCCTGTCGACATAATAAAAGCACCTAAACAAGCGGGGTAGCTATGTCAGTGGGGGAGTGCCTCCCGCCGACATGGCACTATCCACACAAGTGCTTATGTAAGCAACATTCATGTTGCTCGAGTGTGTTTTTTTCACACCTCTGAGCAATAAAAGTTTTGCTGGCATAAGTGCTAATGTAGACCGGGCCTAAATCAGCACAGCTCTATTGTGTTTGAGATCAGCTGAAGGCTTGGCCCCCAAAGCCTCTAACCTAGTTTTATGCCGGATATGAAACAGCTGTTGAAATGCATCCTGAACTGAACTCAGGTGGTGAGTTGCAATGCAGCCCCTCTATGGGCAGTGTTTTGGGTTGGAAGAGTGGTTTCTGTCTCTCAGTAGCTTCTGTGCGAAGGGTGCTTAGTCATGAATTCTGTGGCCTTCTCCCACCTTGCCCTCAGCAGCACCCTCAAAGCCCTTTGCTGTGTTAAGGCCCATCTACGCAGCTGGTCCAACTGCACTCCTCTCTCATGGTGCTTGGGTGATGTGGAGAGCTCTGTCAGTGGGCATTACAATTTACATACTAGCTGGTGCAGCCTCTGGCACCGTGATCAGTGTTATGTCTATGCAACTCATGGCAACGAGCCTCCCAGACTGGGTTGGCAAACTCAGGTGCGTGCTACCATGCTCAAAATATCCATGTAGATGTTGCAGATCTGACTGGAGCTCAGGCTATGAAGCCTAGTCAAGGAGGGTGATTGAGAGCCTGAACTCCAGCCTGAGAAGTAAGTTCAAAGCACTGCCTACACAGTTAGTTTTAGCATGGTAGTGTAAGCCCAACTCTGTCAACCCTGGTAAGGAGGCTTAATGCCACAGACTGTGTGGATGTACCCATACAGCTGGAACTAGGGCACCCCTTGGCTTGATGTGATTTCCATTATATACAGAATTTTCAATTTGGTTCATTGGCTCTGAGCAACCCCACTATAAAGTTATTCCAGCACCACTGCACGTACTCATTATTATTAGGGTGGATGGAAAATTTTCCAGTAAAACTTTTTGTCCTTCAGAAAAAGTCTGTTCAGCCAAATGAAAATTTTGATGAACATTTTTGGTTTAGTCAAATATTTTTCATGTTTTCGTGAATGTTATGAAAAATGAATTTCAAAACATTTTGAAAGTTAGTTCAGTGGAGGAAATAATCCTTCTTCTTTTATTAAAAAAAAAAATCCACTGGAAAAATGGAGAGGGAAGTGAAAGTAAGTGGGTTTTTTATTCCCCTCAGCTGGGAAACAAATCTCCCCACAAAATGTAAAATTTTTCATTTTGACTTTTTAGTTGAAAAATGTAATGGAAAACTTTTGAACAAATCTTTTAAATTTTAATTCAAACTTTTTCACAAAATATACTTACAAAAGTGGGTCCAAAAATTGGAAACCAGCTCTATGAAAATTGAAATGTTTCCTCAAAACCTGTTGATTTTACTGAAATTTTGATTTAGGAAAAAAAGAGAAAAACATTTCAAACAAAGACATTTTCAGAATGAAACATTTCAATATTTTTGTTTTGAAACAACTTTTCATTTAACTTTTTAAAATTCGCATTAGATATTAGATGTCATAATGTAACTTAAAGTCAAAATCCAAACAAAATTTCAGTTTTGTTGAAATTAAACATTTTGATTGATCCAATTTTTCCCCAGAACTTTCTTTCACAAAGAATTTCTAAATTCTCAGGTTTTGTTCTGAATAGGAACAATTTCAAAATCTCAAAATACTTAGTAAAACAGACTTTCCATCCTCCACACAGCTCTAAAACTAAAACTTACCTCTTTTTAGTTCAGTGCAATTATTATGGTTAGCAGCCAAAAAGGTTAGAATTCCTCGATGGAAAAGCTGGTTAGCACAGGAAAGCTGCAAGAATGTTGCCACTCTCTCCATTTATGCTCAATCAGCTGATCACAGTCTCTGAGAGGGAGGCTAAATATCTTTGAATGTTTGGGCAAGTTTGCTGAGCAGTTATATTGCTCTGTATATGCTCTAGTTGTTCACACTAAACTTAGAACCAGTGTTAATCAGTTTTTGCAAGATCAGGTTCATTGTTTCCCCTATGAATTGCATTATTATATGTCACAGAATAAGAAACAGAAAAGTCCTAATTATTAAATATGATGCAAAGTTACTGATAACTTATTGTTTTTCAATCTTTACTAGAGGGATTGAGAATATTCTGCAGTTAGTAAATTCTTCAAGGTTATCAAGGGCCAAATCTGCCAAGGTGCTGAGCACTCTGGCCATGATCCAGCAACACACTTAAGCACATGCTTAAATTTAAATATATCTGCAGTCACATTGACAGTCTGACATTCCTGAGCCAAGTGGGTAAACTATACATCCAGTATTTGCTTCCTGTTTCTTTCAAGAGGGGCCGTGTGCCTGCTGCCATACCATCTTAGGCTGTGATCTCATCAGATCGGATAGGCTTTGCAAGGCTGGGTTTGTTAGTAGTATAAGGATGGGGGATGAGTAAGGTAAAAACAAACTGCTGCCGGAAAAGATTTTTGATAATGAATTAGATGGTGCTTTTTCTTCCACTGAATCAGTGCTACTGAATAGCCATGTTCCTAACCACTTCTAGTAATAAAATTCCATGGTAATAAGATTCCCAGCCCTGGCTGGGATGATTTAGCTGAGGTTAGTCCTGCTTTGGGCAGGGGGTTGGACTAAATGACCTCCTGAGGTCCCTTCCAACTCTAATCTTCTATGATTCTATGGTACTTCTTGAGGGAATATGAATGCCTCTCTGTTCCTCTGTCCTAACCATATTCCATCTTGGGCAACTGCCTTCTGCCTGCCTGGTGTAAATGCTGCTGGATAAGGTATTTTACTTCTCTTCCTGCTCCTAAAACTAGCCCTCTTATAGTGGGCAAAGTGAAGTCATCCCTATAGATGTGATGTGTGTAATTCTTTATTTTAGGCCTGATTTTGATACATTTTAAGTTGACTAGCCCTAACGTGATTTCACAAGTAGTCCCACTGAAATCGTTAATGGTCTCATTTGTGGAGCAAGATACTCATTACATATAACTATTATTATTTTTGTTATTTAGACTGAGATGGGATGAGAACCAAGGAATCCACCTTTCCATTGTAAATTCTGTGGAGCTATGGCATGATATGATGATGTTTTACCTTTTCCAAATAAAAAGACCCTTTTATATGGATTATAGCGCAGCAACAAATCTGGGCCTTGTCCCGATTTCACAATGCAAAAGAATGATTAGATGCAGTGACAAAAGTTTACACTGAGCCAAAGCATTAGAGGAATCTTACTCTTTTTTGTTAAATTGTGAAGAAAAAATAAGTACTAAATTCATCAGATCTCTGGAGCCAAGACCAGAAGTGACCAGAAATCAGTGAGACATAGAAAAGTGTCCTCTCGCCTGCCCAACTTCTGACTGACTTCTAACCTGGCATGTGGCTGCCTGTAGCAGCAAATTGACCTAAATACTTCATTATGATACCAGTTGAAAAGTATGGAAAGGGTTATCAATATTTACTGTAAACATCACCATTCTTCTGTGTCTTCAGAATTTTGTGGGCTGTCCACAGAGTGGATTTGATAACCTCAGCATTCCTCACATTACAGAACACAGTATTGTGAAATAACTCATAGTATTTTTAGGGCCTTGTCAATCACTAAGGCACAATGCAATCATCACTTAGTTAAAAACCGAGCGAGTTCTATCAAAACAAAACTGCTATGAAGACTAGCTTAAAAATATTACTGGAGAATTGAGAAGTGTAGTTAGAGGATGATTATTAGAGAAGAAAAATGGCACATTTTGGTCAAGAACACAGCTGCACTCAACATGGCCATTCAAGGCCATATGTGGGAATAATACTCTACTGCTCAGGCTCCCCAGCCTTGTCTCCAGGCACAGAAGGGGTTTTATTCTGTGTCTGTACAGAACCTAGCACAGTGATGTCCAAGTCCACAGCTGGAGCTCCTACGTGCTACAGGAGTACAAATACTAAACAAGAACAATAATTACAGGTTCTGTAGCTGCTATTCCCTTCTGCAATGGACAGGAAAGGTTGAGAAGTGGGTAGAGCATTGACTCTGCCAGACCCCCAAAGCACGGACCCACAGCACTGAGCTGGCAGTAGTAGGGAGTACGCTACACCTCTCACGGGACTGTAGATAACTATTCCCCCCCTGGAGTAAGGGGAGGAATTTCTCTTCCACAGACCTCATCTGAATTTAGACATCCAAGTCAAGGATACTTGAGATGAAAATGCGGTTCATGCTTTGAGTATGGATGTCAGAGTACCCAAAAATCTGACTCTTCTGTCTACGGGCTTGATTCTTCACCCCCATATTCATCAGAGTAGGTCATGTGAGTCATCTAATTAAAGTCAATAGAACAATTTGCATGAGTAAGGACTAATCACTTGATTAAGTGTAACTGAATTAGGCTCTACAATTCCTACTATCGACTCAGATTAGTCAGTTGGTAGAAACCAACTTTCTCACAGGTCCATCTGGATGAATGTGTTCACTGAATACTTGTCAAACTCCCAATGTTATTTTTTACTTTTTTATTTCATAAAAAGAAACATAATCTCCTAGGGAAAGGGGAATGAGCATGAAAAGGAGCAAAGCTACCTTTTATCTTCAGTGCTAAAGAACTGCTTCAGGTCTCCAATAATTTATTTAAAAAACATGAAAGGTAATAATGGGGTTTCAGATTTTGCATTTGTTACAAACAACGGACTGCATTCTTTGCTCACTTGCATTGGAGTAATTCCATTGAAGTCAGTGGAGTTACACTATTGCAAAATTGATGAAAGATCACAATGTGGCCCAATGAGTCTATAGCATTAGTCAGCTGGAAGGATCTTTTCCCTAACCATTTAATTTCTAGGAAACAGCATAATGTGACATTACAAGGATCCTATTTAGAGACACACACTGAGCAGATCAAAGCAATAACTACTGGAAATGCTTTCTGAAGCTATGTGTAACTATAAAATGTTTTGAGTGGCTGCCAGTATTTTGTAATCAGTGTT
The DNA here is from genome assembly GCA_007922155.1 of Mesoclemmys tuberculata. Lineage (NCBI taxonomy): Eukaryota > Metazoa > Chordata > Testudines > Chelidae > Mesoclemmys > Mesoclemmys tuberculata. The sequence goes on from ML675624.1 coordinate 67,753,992, forward strand.
GTAAAGTTTTGCGATACTCTTGATGTCTGCAGATGTTATGTGGCCCGTGGCAGAAAGCTGATGTTCTAAATTACCAATTATATACCTAATGGAACCTTGAGAACAAACTCCCACTTTCTATTGGTCACTGGAACAGTCTTTAAATGCTAGGAAGGTACCAGTACCGTAACCATAATGCTGTCGCTGTAGCAATATGCAGTTCGGGGTTTAGCTTTTCAGCACTTGAAAAGGTTGTTGCTCTCTGTTTTTTTCTTTTATATTTTTCAATTCCCAGTTTATAACAGCAATAATAACCTCCAGAGTTGGGCATTTCCTGGCAATTATTGACTGACTGTATTAAGAGTCCTTGGCTTTACCTCAAGCCCTCAAATCCTCCAGCCGGTCATTAAGTGCCAGGAAATGCCCTTTCCAATAGTTATTATTGCTTAATTATGGAAACCTGGATTAGAAATGTAATTACCTAGGTCTAACCTTCTGTGACTTTTCCCCCTACCATCTCACAGTATCTGCTATCATTATCTGCTGAATTGTCTGAAGGCTAACTTGATCTGAAATAATGACAGTGCTGGCATGGGTACTTTCTTGTTTTATGATACAATAATCTTCTGATTCACTTTCAGTTACTGGCTTTCTGCTATTTGCCAACAGATTTTAACTACATCTCCCTTTCAGTGTATGCATCTAATTAAAATGGCACTTCCAAAGCTCTAGCTGCTATTGACCATGTTTAAATAAGAAGTATGGTCCTGATCCTGCAATCAGATCCACACAGGCAGACCACAGAAATCAGTGATGCTGTGGACAGGCCAAAGAGCCTGCCTTCATGGAGCCAACTGCCTATATAAATAACACCTAATATAGCACCCTAAGGAAAGTGCAGGATAAAGATGAATCCCTTCTCCCAACACAACACTTTATAGATTTATATTCATGAAATGTTAAGGCCAGAAGGGACCATGAAGATCATCTAGTTTGACCATGTGTATAACACAGGACTGAGAACTTCATCAGTTCACTCCTGTATTGAGCCTAAAATGCTTTAGTCAAACAAGCTATCTTCCAGAAAGACAGTTGCTTTATCTTACAGCTTCTTCTACGCTCATGTTAGTTGTTTTCTACTCATTTAGCATGCTACACTAGCTTCCTCATTTACTAATGTGTAACTTACACCATGACTTCTATCCTTTCTGAATTTGGCTCCTGAAAACTTAGCTTGAGTAAAAAGCTCAGTCCCTAGTCAGGTCCCTATTTATGGATCAAATAAAAGCCAAAGCCCAAGAATTATATTATTTGTATCCTTGGAAGAACTCCCACTAACTCATTAATTGCTGTTACTGACTCTTGTGCAGCCTGTATGGCACCATTTAATAATGACTTAGTGTCTCGGACACTCTATATAACCATAACTACTTACATACTTCATAAAATGCCTCAGTGTTAATTGTTTTAATGTACAAAGGGTATATAATTTGGATCAAAGGGCACTTTCTGTGAAGTCTTAATTATGTATTCCAGCACTTGTACAAAATATTAGTTCTTGACATATAGGCCATGTTCTTATAAATAGAGGAACCACAATAATGTGGACATGAAATTTAATTATTATATTACTGAATCATCTCTTTAATTTGAAGGCCTTTTAAAAAGCACAGTATGCCTGACTGCAGCCTCCGCCAATTCCTTCCAGAAGTGTTAGTGTGTTATGACAATACAAGGCAAAAGCACAAATGTCTTTTGAAAGCTCTGTAATTGTAACCATTCCATCGGTGTCTGTTGCACATTAAAAAAGAAGTTCTAAAAGAACAAAGCTGAATATTATAAAACATTTTTTAAAACCCTCAGTTTTCTCCTTTTATATACTAAAGCAATACCTTTATATCCAAATGGCTGCAAAATCCACTGAGCTTACAGTAAATGAGTAAGCAGTGTCTATATTTCTATTATTTCTATACAATAATTAAGCTTCCATACTGTAATGCTGACTCGAGAATAATGTAAAATGCTTAATTATGGCTTAGCTGTTTACAAAATGTATCTACTTACAGTAACAAAAGAGATATAAGGTTCTTTTGAAAAAGAATAAACCCAGCAGGCCAGATTCTGGCCAGATTTAGAGCTGAGAGAGGAGGACTCTCCACTGGCACAAATCTGGTGGAGGTGTTCCTGCTCCATTTGGTTTACACCCCCCACAACCAACCACAGTATAGGGGAAATTCTGGATTAGGGTGTGTGGGAGTCTGATCATGTGGAGCATCACAGCACTGACCCTCTGTTGATATAAGGCCCACTGGCATGACTGAACTGCTTCAGGGATAGAAAGCTATAAGCTGTTCAGCAAAAGCCCCCGCTTCTCCTGCACCAAGCAGAGCTCAGATACGGGGGAGAACTGAACTCACCTTTGCTTCTTTTTAGGATTGAATGCAATGAAAATGGTGCTCGCATTCCACATCAAGTCTGTTGCATACAACCAGTCCTGATTCACTTCTCTAGTATGGCAGGCGCCCAGGGCCAGATGCCATGTTCTGGCCCAGCTATGCTTAATGCAGGAATAGGAGGGCAGGGCAAATGTGGCTTTAAACTGCCAGGTGAACATAGCTGGAGTGTAATAGCAACACAGCTGTCATGACCTCCCCCACCTGACTACACTCCCAGCACAACTGGGGCTGAAATGGGTAGACAGTGATGTCAATGACCAGCCCAATCAATTCTGTGCCATCCAGGGAACCCCTTTACACTGGAAGGCATTCTTGGCATGAGAGATCTGTTTGCTTTATGATCCTTTTATGCCACCGAAATGTATAAAGGGTCTATAATGCATCACAGAATTGGCCTCACAGAGTTTATATAGAATCTGTCACTCAAAGGAGATATTCACACTGGCATGAGAGTGTATATAAATGCTCTTTTCCCCTTTCCCCAGTCAATTTACTATTCTGGATATTTGGGTATTATTAATGAATGAATATATTTATAATTAAATAAAAGCTTTTCTCTTATCTTGAGGCTGCAGAGGAGTCATAATTCCATATTTAAGACACTATAGTTAATCCTCAAATGATGTGGATCTGTAACAATTTACACCAGTTGATGATCTACCCCAAATAACTTTGCAGTCTTAACATCATAGCCAAGGGTTGATATAAATAGTGAATGAAAGTTAAAGGATCATGTATTTAGATGCAGTATTGTGCAATTTAATATTTTGCTATTGTCAGTATAAGAATACAACCTAATAATTCGTTTAAGTTTATATTTATAGCTATATAATGTATTAAAGACTGCATTAAATTATTATTAAATTGTACTGTGTTTTTGGAAGTTCCAAATACATTATTTCAATGGCCAAAAATCTTCAGTAAAGCAAAAGGCACTTAATACCAGCCTTGCATTAACAGGTGGTACATTTTTCATTGTCATGTATATTAGATTAGCTGGACAAATCCCATTAATAATGGGACTTGCTATCTGGTTGGCCACATAAGAATTCAGGGTGACTAGAATTTTCATTAGAGTTTTCAGTTTTCATAATGCATAGTAACTCTAGCAAGCTATGAATTCTTTCTAGGTTAGGTACCTCTGGTGTGTCAAAACTGAGAATATGGTTTATTTCAACACGTGTTCTTCCAGGACTGGTTTTATGCTCATCATAGGCCAAAGAGTTTTGCATTAGCAAGAACGGCAGGACTCAACTCCAGGTAGCAAATATACTCATCTCAGAATCCAGTGCAGTATGCCTCTCCCCCCCGTCAAACTCAGAGATGAATCTAGTCCTTAAACTGATGTAATTTACATCGTCTCCTCTGAGTCTGTGCCAATGAAACATGTGAGAATTAGAAGATTCTTAGGGCTTGTGTCTACACTGAGGAATGTGTCTACAGTGAGGAAGTGCTAGTATAACTGATATTGGTTTAGTTAAACTGACACAACTCCAGCTGAGTGCATTCACACTGTTGTGCTTGAGTCTGCACAGCATTACTCTGCATCAGTTTCAGTGCTGTGTGGGTGGGTATCCCAGCGCCCCTTGCGCTGCCTGTAAGATCACTGCATTCTGTGCAAATTTCATGCCATATTATGGGAACTGGGGGAGCCAATCATTCCTCCTCTGTATCTCAGAGCTCATCTTATGCCTGCACCATTGCCAAACTGCTCTCGCCAGTATGAGTGCACTCCAGAGAAACACTGTGCTTCTGTCCCCTGTTATCACAGAAAAACAGAGCTTGTTATGCTGGAGAGGCCATTGGGCTGTGCCTGAGATGCGGATGAGAAGACTTCCTACAGTTGGAGGAAGATGGGACAGGAGAACGTACTTTGATGCTGCTTAGATACTCCTGTTTGAACTCTTCTTGGAGAAGCTGCTCTTGGTGGAATAACACTTTTGGGGATATCAACAAGCACTGAATGGTAGAAGAGAGATTGTTTTGAAGATCTGAGATGGCTAGTAGTGGCTCCAGAACTTCAGGAGATGAAGTCCACATTCCTAGTTCTGCGTGCCAAGCTAGCCCCAAACCTGCAGTATCAGGACACCAGAATGAGAGCTGCTCTTCATGGGGAGAAGTGAATGTCAATGACAACATGGAAGCCTGCCCATCTCACTTTGTTACTGGGGTTAGTGGGGAACCAATTTGGTGTGGGGAAATGCACAATGAGGGCAGTTGTTATGGAGGTCAGCAAGGCAATTCAGCATCCCCCATTGTGGATCTTGCCAAGTAGTTGGGGTTTCCTAATTGACAGGACACATGTACCAATTTTGTGTTGGCCTCACCTTGCTCCAAGGAAGGGCTATTTCTCAATGATTCTGCAGACTTTGGTGGCTCAGGGGGGCTGATTTACAGACATTAACATTGGATGGTCTGGATGGTCCATGATTGGAGAATAGCCTTAAATTCTGGTCTATCTGAAAAATTGCAGTGAAGAACTTCTTTTCCCAAAATTTCCAATGGGCATTAAGGGAGTTGCTTTCTCAATTGTTGTGGGTAATCTAGCCTACCCTTTGCTTCACTTGTGTATAAGACATATGCTGATTACAGAGGAAAATGTAGTGTGTGTGTGTGTGTGTGTGTGTGTGTGTACACCATTCTACTGTTTTCAAATTTTTGAAATTTCAATAACATTTTCACAAATTGAAAAATTTTGAACAGTTGGATAGCTCATAAAAATGGGAGGATTTCTCACACATGTTGTATTAGTTTTACTGATTTTTTTCATTAAAATTTGAATTTTTAAAAAATGAAATTCAAAGAAGTTTGGCCAGTTCTAATTCTTGGCAAAAAAAGATAGTAAAACAGTGGACTTCTTAGTTTAAGGTCCGTGTAGTTGTCACATCAAAGTTGCATGATTCTGGCATGATACTGACCTTCTGTATATCTGAAAGAAAAGAGAGTTCCCTAGTTCTTGCACAACCTTTCTAGATGAAAGATTGATGTAAATGAGTCAGACACAGAATGAATATTGAATTGCATGGGGCCTATGGCCAGGCAAAATAGATCAAAAAGGAATGGGTGTAAGCAGGGCTATATAAATTGAAAGACATACAATGCAAGATACAAATAATGAAATGAATGGTGAAGGGAGAGGAATGATCCTACTGATTAAACTGATACGAGTCAAGCGGTGCTGCTGAGTCTTTGATGAGCGTGTCAGAGGGTCACCTCTATACAATCACTAAAGTTCCCAGGACATGCAACCTTCCCGACCTACTCACACGATTAGACAGGAGCTCTGAGACTTCATCAGCAAACAATAATATACCAGATGTTGATAACGGATAGACTTCCAAGAAAATGCTGTACAAAGGGATTGGGAATAGGGAGTTTGTCAAGAAGAGAAACTGGGTGGGTGGGAAGAAAAGAAAAATTAAAATGGCTACTTCACTTGTCATGCCCATTCTGCAGCAATGGTATATGAGAGAAACTCGGAACAGGCATTACTCAGGAACAGTTTCAGTTATTAATCAAATAGATGAAGTCTATAATCATGCTGGTTATCTAGTCTTCCAGCTTGTCTTCCTGGACAGAGACTTGGAGCTTGATTATTTACTGAAGAAATGCTGGAATCTTAAAAGTTTCTTAACCCATCTGGAGTCTTAAGAGTTTCTTAACGCATCTGGAATCTTAAGAGTTTCTTAATCCATCTGGAGTCTTAAGAGTTTCTTAACACAACTCATTATTTTAAAAATTACATGTAAATATAGAAATACTATATATGAATATAGAATCAGATTCACATTAGATGGATTTGTATCCTTTTATCACATCCATTGACTTCTTAGCTTGCAAGCTTCTCAGGTCAGGGATCATGTCTTCTTGTGTATTTGTACAGCACCTGACATGAATCTTCAGTACTGATTGGGAGACTAGGCACTACTGCAACAAGAAATACTAATGATCTAAAAATACAGGTCTGGTCGGAAAAATGACCATTCTTATGTGTGTTTTAAGGGTGGCTTACTTTTCTGACATATTGGGGTGGTTTTTGCTATATTTTGGGTGGTGGATGGGGTGGAAGATAACGCCTTTGGTACTTACAGAGCCCACATTGTAGAGAGAAAGATTCCTTTCTGCTTCATGCAACACCAGCAGAACTGTTAACAGAGTTCCAGTGACAGACTCTCGCTCATAATAATGCATAAGCCAGAAAGAACCCCGCTTGACTTTCACATCCTAGGTTGGATTTGTGGGTCTGGAAAGCAGAAAATCACCCTCTTGATCTGTAAACGGAGCACATTTGATGCCAAATCTGTTGAAAGAAACTAAACTAAATGAATCTCAATGATACCGTTTTTACTGGGTCACTTTCCAGTGTACAAGACACACTTTGGAAGGGAGAACTGATAAGTGTAATGAGTGAAATGAAATGCCATAGAAGAGGTAGAGAGGTTCCCCACCCTCTACCCCTCTATCTACTTCCCCAGCTAAAATAATTGTCCAGAAGCCCATATGGTTTATTTAAACAAATTTACTAAGAGACACGACTGACTGCCTTAAGCTGAACACTCATAGTAACAATTACCTGTGATCTTAATGTCCATGAGTCTCAATAAACAGTCTATGGATTTATGTTAGTGAGAACCAACCTATTAGTTTTAGCCATAAATCTCATGTGCCTTATGTGCAAAGTGAATTTTAATAAAAATCATATAAGGAGCCAGACTTGCTAGGCTGGGTTTCACATGGCTGCCAACATTTGAAAGCAATTAATAAGGACCTTTTGGGGGTGGGTAAATAAAGCCATGCCTTTAGCTCTTGTTGAAATATACTGGACTCAATGAACTTGTCTGAAGGACAGAATGAAAGGGGGTTTATTTTAAATAAATAAAAAATGTGACCTGTCACTTCTAAATAAGGACAGATGGTACACATGGGTCATTCCTCTGAGTTTATAACATACTCTCATCTTCTCCTATACTACCTGCCACCATATAAACATTATAAGTGCCATAAAAATTAATTGGTAAAATAAAATGAAATAATTATACATCTGCACCCATCAGGCCCTATACTGAAAACAGATTCTTCTACTAACGAATAGAAGCAGAGACCATTAGAATAAGCAGTCTGTGTGTTCATTTTCAAAGCTCTGACTTTCCATGTTCATTGTACCGCCCACATCTTATATGGTGCAGCTTCATTACTGAGTCAGAATTAAAAGGACAAGCAAATAATTACTGTTAATTTTTATAATGATATTCACAATATTTTGATAACCAAACAGCTCAGCTCTTTTGTCATTTGTGTTAAAAGGTTAAAGGGGCATAGACTGAGTGCCAACTGCTTTGTGCTGTCTCAGCAGTGCAAATCAGTTAGAAAACTGCCCTAAAGGGGAAGTCAGGGATTTCCCCTGACATACAGGGTGTGTTTCAGGGACAGGGTGTATTTATGCTCCACTGGTCTCTATAGGACCAATTGAATTAGTGCAGTTTAGCACAGCCCTTAAGCTGCTCTAACTTATATCAGGGGCCGTTTTAACCCCTAGGTGGCAAAGGATTGGGGAGTGGAGAGGAGTTTTAGAACTACCTTTTCTACTCACTCAGCTGTACCAAGTATAAACTCAGTGCAGCTGAGGGGCTGGTCCCTCTGAGTAACTGTTGGTTTGAGTGATCATGGTTGATTCAGCTTTCAGTAACTACATGGGCTTGTCCTGCATCTGTATGTACAGAACAGGTTACTAGAATGAAGTAGATATATTCTAATTAATCACTTTTCACTGGGAAGTTGGCCTCACTTTTGTATATCCTTTGAGCTGTTGAAATGTTAATTGTGCCACTTCCTATACGCACTGCATGCTACTCCAGTGCATTTCATTTAAACCCCCAAGAGGGTGCTAGGTTTCAAACCCATATTTTACTTGCAGCAGGGTTCAGTCCCTTCACTCTCCATTCTCATCCACTTCCAAAGAGAATGCTATGCCTCTTTTATGTCAGTTTTCTTTAGGGTGACCAGATAGCAAGTTTGAAAAATCGGGGTGGGGATATAATAGGTGTCTCTATAAGACACAGCCCTGAATATCGGGACTGTCCCTATAAAACTGGGACATCTGGTCATCTTAGTTTTTTTAGGCACTGAAAGTGTGGATTCTATTATCGTATGCCATGCACGTATGCCTCTTAAACTAAAATCACTCAGAGCCGGGTAAATGGTTTTGGGGGGGGGAAAATGACCTATTCCAAACTGGCTGGATTTGAGTGAGCTGAACCAAACTTATACATGCAGATCAAAGTTCAGCTGACTTGGCAGTGTGACCTGGAATAACTTTTGGATACCTGAGGCGTGGTTCCGTGTGGAAGTGCTTCGTCCAGATGTGTAATCTGCTCAGGGAGGCCATCCCCACAGAACAGCAAGGAGTGAGCTATTTCTCTATCCAACTACCCCTCTCTCAACATCTTCCTGTCATTCCAAGATCATGGGTTGTGCTGGTCTTGCTTTGTTGATTGCAATAGTTGCACTATAGTTGTCCTCGTATCCTAATGCAGTTTGAGAATGGGTTCAACATGCGTGAAAACAAACACTCTGACTCCTGCATGCTCAAAAATCATTAAGTGCCAATTTCTGCCCGCAGATGTGTGCACATTGCTCCTGATTTGGTCACTGAGATCTGAATGCTTGTATCTGAGATCAGATTTGGCTCTAAGGGCCTGTGCTGTTGAACACAGGAAAGTTAATGAGAGTTGAGGGGGTCCAGCAATTTCAAGGCTCAAGCTCTAAAAGTCTCACAACCCCACAAAAGACAAGAAAAACAGAGTGGAAGCAGAAACTCCATCTTTAAACTATCCCAGTGGGTCTACTTGCTCTTGCAACATATCAAGTCAGATTATTCAGGGCCCAATCCAAATCCCATTGAGAGTTCTTCCATGGATTTCATTAGCATTTTGGCTTAGGCTGAGAGAGTCTTGATACTTTGCAATATGTGCTTAACTCGATGGGTAAAGGATGTAACTTCAGCTTTTGTTGTCCTTGCCTTTGGGAGTCCAAGAGAGAACTTCGACATTGAGTGGGTTTTGATTGTACGTTGTCTAGTTGGATTTGGATTTTGTATATAATAATACCTACCTCTGAACTTTTCCTGAACTTTAATGGTGCTGTACAAGTAAGTAAGTATGTAAATAGAGATCTATATGGCTGTGTGTGCATGCCAGTGATTTGTTATGGAGTCAAAGGCTTACAAAAAGTTATGTCCGCCAATCTTTTTTGCTCATGTTATTGACAGAGAGATTGCCAAATTTCATTGTGAAAAAAGAATTAGTCTTTTTAGTTACAAAGGAACAAAAATGTGCTCCAAAATGACCATGTAGCTTTTATTTTTATTTTTCACTTCCCTAGAGTGTTGTGTCTTTATTTTCCCAATCTCAGCCTGGAGCATAATTTTATGGCCAAGTTATGAAACCCCTTTAAACAGAGGTTCAGAACAGCAATATGCACAGATCCTTAGGTGCATGGGTGGACATTTCTATAGCAATTGCATCTTTAAAAGCGTTATTCACACTATAACTGTCGTAATAGTGGCACCTGCTAATAATGCTGCTGTGGTCTCTCAGTATTTCCATTATAAGCCACTCTTTAAATGAGTTCATTTCTCGGCTAATAAAATTTACTCCCCAGCTGAAATTTGGCTGAAAATGACTTTTGCCTGGGAACAATTATTATTAATATTTTAAAATAAATGTTGCTTTAATCTTTTTTGTTGCTTTTAAATGAAAGGAGGGAGAGGTTTACTGGCTTCAGATGCCTACACGGCATGTGTACAACCAACCTGGCAGCCCTGTTTAGAATTATATACCAACTAGAAGGATCTGCTTGTCCTGCGGTTGCATGGCACAAAACTGATCAAAAATGTCTCAGCTGGACAAGGGGATGGAAAACTGGGGTATGGTTCTGCTGCTCCTGTGCATGTGGGAGGATATCAGCAGCGCATACCCCAAAGCTTGCCCATTGGAAGAAGGTGTGACTGAGAAATGAGAAAGTGCAGCCAGGGAAAATACAACTATACCACCAACTCTGCCCTTGAAAAGTGAAATGAGCACAGAAAGTTGCCTGAAGGCTGTAAGTTAAAGCATCTCAGGAAGCTTTAATTTAGAGAGATGAGTGTGGGATCTATCTGGTGGGCCCGTGCTTTCACTGACTGTGTTGTGTCGTGGGGTGCGCAGAGAAGCTGCATTGTAGTTCCTCACACAGAGCTCAAGACGTGCTGATCTGTTGTTTTCCTTCTATCCCTGATGATTCATGTCAGTCACCTCCTCTCCAGCCCCACGCTTGTGTGCTCATCGCTCTTACTTGCGCTCCTGCTGCTGTCCAGCATGCTGTGCTGCCATATAGACACTACCACTCCCTGAGTCAAGAGCCGGTTCTGCTCTTTTGTATGCCGCTTGCAAGACTGGGGTCGTGAGTACAGCACCTTTCATAGCAAGGCTCTCATTCAGGCTAAATGTGCACCTCTCCCATTCCAAGCAGCTTGCATGTTTCTTGGGGTGATGGTCACATTCAGTCCGTGACCCTAAATTTCATTGCATGATTTGATCACACCATACCCCCACGCTTCCCCAGCATTTTCTGCCAGTGAGGCCATGTAGGGCTAAAATGTGAAGTAGCATTGGCCATCTTTACATTCAATACAGAGGGTGAAATTATGGCCCCAGTAAAGTAAGTGGCAAAACTCCCATGGACTTCAATGGAGCCAAGATGTCACCCAGAGTATTCTAGACAAACATACTTCACGGTAGCAGCAGGTACTTCCATTTTATATGTGATGCTACTATGATGAGGGAAGCCTGCACAGATTTGCAGCCTCTATAACACCGCTCCCTTATAATAGTCCTTGTGTGAGCTCCTGAACTTCGCCATACATGAAGAGCTCAGATTTAATACCTGGTTCACAAATACAAGGTCCTAGGGGTTTTCTGTAATTAAAAAGAAGTCAAATATCCAGAAACCGAACTTCCCACAAGGAGTACCTGGCTTTTAGCTTTGGTATTGCATGTGTAGTATTTCAGCCTATACTTCTGCTAGCCCATGGAAACAAGTCTATAAAGTATTCACTCATTTGAGCCGTACCCTTTTCCTACTCCAGTATCATTCTGTTGTCCCCGTCAGAGTTGCTCCTGATGTACAGAGGAGAATCGGGCCCATAGCCTTCACATTCAGTTATTTTTGCCTAGCAACAATAAGATGTTATGCAATTAAATAACAGGGTGGGGGGAAAAAAACTAAGGGGAACTGTAAATATATCCTAATAATTGTATTGCAGCATAGGATTTATAATTACTAAATGTGTGATAACACCGTCCTAAATGCCCATGCTCTTTAAACAACCTAATTTATAATTTAAAAAGCTGACAACTCTTAAAGTGTTTTATTTTATCTTGTCTGAAATAATTGAAGAGTAAGTTATTGAAAACCTTTATTTTTCATTAGCCTTAAATTCAGCTACAATTAATGTGCCCAATTTGATTATAAACTGCACAAATTAAACAATAAAGAGCTGTCTAATGAGAAATTAATTATGAGGAACAGAAGAGGAGCTGGGCTGGATAAAAGTAATAAGTTATGGCCTATGGCAGGATGTGTCAGGTTTTAAAGGAGACAAAGGGCTTTTTCCTCAATGTGCGCCGGTGCTGATAGGGCTCATCACAGATCAGTAGATCCAGAAGCCATAACAGCACGGTAATTGAAACTGCCAAAATCAATAGTGCTGACAACCTTAATTAAATTAAATATGTCTCTGATGAGCTCAAACAGCATGGCAGCGGACCACTTGACCCTTTCTCTGAGCACTGCTTGATAGAATGCAGTCTGCAGCGTGATGGATTTCACCCCTGAGGACAGTTGGAGCACTCTAGCTACAGTAGAAAATTGCTCCAAGAGTGATGGTCCCCCCAATGTAACTATATCTTTGACTTACAAAGTACAGTGCTAGAGTTCCTTTCTTGTTGCAGTTTTTCCTTTTCATGGCTACTCTTTTGCAAGGCTCACAGCTCCTTCTGCTGAGAACACCACAGAGAACTTCATCCTCCTGACGACTTTTCTTCCTCCTCCTCCTCCAAGAAAAGGATTGTTTTATTTTCATAATGGACAAACAACTTTAGTAATTGCAATTAGTTGATGATGAAACAGATCTGGCTATTTTTCTGTTACAAATGTCATATTCAAGAAATCAGCGTAGCAGTAGGTTGAATTCATTCTTTTTTTGTCAGGACTTTTTAAATCAAAAAGATTTGATTGAGAATTGTATCCGCTTAGCATTACCCTGAAGATAATCATAACGTTATAGGTGGGAAAATGTGTACTATAAATGTGCAGGAGACAAAGAAAAATCCTCAGCCCTTAAATCACAGGGCTTGAATCTCAGTTCAGCTGTCTAATCAGCATGTGTTTTTCTCCCTAGGAAATTGCATGAGTAAATATTTTCACAAAATGCTGTTCTGTTGACTATGTAGTACTGACTTCCTAAACAACATGAAATAATCACACCTCTAGGTTTTTCAAAATGTTTATGTCAGCATTAACAAACTGTTCCTTCATTATAAGCCTGTCAAAGATCAGAGGCTTAGATTATTGAAGTAGATTCCTTTCAAATGCTAAAGTTGTTGCTTTGACAACTCCAGGAGACAATAGATTGTTGGAGGTGGACAAACTGTGGGTTTTCCATACCAAAAGAGTTTAAATAATGCACCTCACTCCAGCTAAACACAGACATCTCATTAAGGCAAAATGTTACAGTGAATGTAGGAACCTATGATTTAAAATCATGCTGTTGGGCTCCATATATATATATAAATTAGGCTCATCTTAAAGAAATATGATCAGGACACTGTAATTCTGTTCCATGTCTGACATTTTATGAAAGACACCTATTCAATATATTTTGGAGCATTTCTGTTCTGCTAGAATCATGTACAGAAATTTATGCAAAAAAATTATGCAAAAAACCAAGGTCCTTGGACCACTACCTGGCCGCTCTTGGTGACGGTTTATTGCATTGCTAATTTAAATATGATTCTGTATCAGCCAAGCTGCTTGACAGCAGCCTTTTTAGTCCAGTCCTAAAAAATTTCATGTTGGCCAGGAGCATAAGATAGACAAAGTAATAGTGCTCCAAAGCTTCTCTCCTTCACCAACAGAAGATGGTCTGATAAAGTAAGTTACCTCACCCACCTTCTCGCTTTCTAATATCCTGGATTGACATGGCTATGACGACACAGCACAGGGTCAGACGATGGCAGTTTGTGGGGTATGGGAGGAATGATTGAACTTTGTTTTCAAAGTGAAGGAACCTAACCTGATTTACTTTCTCCTTTTGATGTAGATGAGTAGAAAGTGTCCCTCTAAAACTCTCAGCACTGTGCATTATCCTCATTAATACCAGTGGAAATTTTCAAAAGGACGGGCCAGTTTGGTGACACACTCCCTTTGAAAGTCCATAGGCGTTAGGTGCCTAATTCTCCTTTGGGCCTCTGAAAATTTCCCACCTTTTTCTTACGGTGCCAAATCATACCAGGCCAGTAATAAGCAAAAGCCTTCAACTTCATGCTAAACCAGCTCCCTCATCCTTGCAACCACCCAGCCATCTCAAATGCCCAAGCAGAAAGACAATCTGAGCAATGTGAGCGTGAGATTAACAAAGCCGGGTTGTGGTGCACTCAAGTGGAGAAAAAGCCTTCCAGAATGAAGGGACCTTCATGGAGAATACCCTGCCAAAAGCCAACACTTATTTAAGCTGTGGGGTTTCCAGCATGAATGCCTCCACTGACTGAGGTTGTTGGAGAAGGGTGCAGGGTGAGAGGTGGTCTCTCCGGTGGCCTATTGAGTGGGTGATGTTCACCCTTCTGCTAAGAGCCAGCTCGAGATCAATGCACCACTTAAGCATTCAGGGTTTCCTCCTGACACCTCTGTCCTCTTTACACTGTGACAGCATCTTTGGAGCTTGTCACTAGCACATTATTTCATGACTGCTGGTTTGTTGCTGCCCTTACCAGTCTGCCACCCCTTTCCCATACAGTCCTTCTGCTGCCAGCCTCACCCTGCCCCCTGTGTTCCTCTTCACCCTTCCACACCCTCTTCTTTTCTCTCTGCATTTCTCTTTCCCTCAATGGCCCTTTTCTCCTTCCCTTTCCCACCCTGACTCTTTTGCTCCTATGTACTCACCCGCCATTCTCTCCACCACACCCTCGCCCAATAATAAACTGAAATGTACATACTATTCCAATCTGGGCCGGGGCAATCGGACAAGTACACGAAGGGGCTACTCTAGCCTATTATTGTTCACTAATGTAAAAATTTAGTTAAAAGGTCATTTGCTGGCACACAGGCAATATCGACTCTCTGGGAGAGGAGGTTCAGGCCCAGCTGAACTGTGTCATAAGGAAATCTTGGTGTATGGCTGAGTGTCCAAGCAATGAGCTGAGGTAGATACGGTCTGAGGAGCAAGCATGGCCACGAAAAGTACAAGGGGCTTAAGATCCAGCACAATAATAGGCTAAAGCAGGAAACAAAGAGTGCATTGACTCCTCCTTTCTTACCTTTCCATGCACTTGATGTTCTGCTATAGGCTCTAGGCAGTACTGTGGTAAGGAAGGAGAACACCCTTAATGGACAGACCAGAAGGCCAAAGAACTGGACTAAGATATGCCCAAGATCATGTTGCAAACTTGGAACTTGTTAAGAGAGTCCCAGGATCCAGGCTTGTATACATCTGGGAGTAAAGAATGTAGGCCATATGTACAGGATGGGGCACTCTATCCTGGAAAGCAGTGTCTCTGAAAAAGATCTGGGGCCTATGGGTGGATCATGAGCTGAGCACGAGCTCCCCATGCAATGCTGTGGCCAAAGCACCTAGTGCAATCCTTGGAAGCATAAACAGAGGAATCATGAGGAGTACAGAAGTTATTTTTGATCTCTGTATTTGGGACTAATGCCAATACAGTTCTGGGGTCCATAATTCAAGAAGGGTGTTGATAAACAGAGGGTTCAGAGAAGAGGAGCCACAAGAATGATTAAAGCATGAGAAAACCAGGCTTATACTTATGGTCTCAAGGAGCTCATTCTATTTAGCTCAACAAAGAGAAGCTCAAGGGGTGACTTGTTTACAGTCTATAAATACCTACATGGGGAATAAATATTTGCTAATGTGCTCCTCAGTCTAGCAGAGCAAAGTATAACATGATCCAACGATCAAGACAAATTCACAATGGACATAACATGTAAATTAACAGTGGGAGTAATTAACCATTAGACCAATTTACCAAGAGGCATAGTGGATTCTCCAGCACTGACAATCTTAAAATCAAAATTTGGGCTAGATCTACACTACAGAGCTTACAGATGCACACCTGTACCGATTCAGCTGTGCCTCTGTAAGATCACTCTTGTGGTTGCTCTATCCCGACGGGAAAGCTTTCCTGTCTACATAATAAAGCCACCTCCGTGAGTGGCAGTGGCTATGTTGGCGGGAGAAACGCTCCTGCCGACATAGCATTGTCCACACTGGCACTTCTGGGGCAGAATGTGGGTGGGACCACTGGTGGATGAGGTGGGATGGGACTGTTCTGCCCTAAGCTCTGGGGCTGCTGTCGGTGGGCCTGGCTGCAAGCTTTGGTTGATATCCTGGATTCACCAGCCTTTGCACTCTGTGGAGAACCCCAGGGTCACTGCTTCCTACACCTCCCTAACATGCCATGTGGCAACATGGACCACATCCTTACCTTTGCTGTTGCATGACAGGGGACAGCAAGAAAAACCACAGATTCACATATGCTGACCTGTGAAAACCACAGATATGTGTATGAATCTCTAGACCTACTTTTCTGTTTATACAAATAGACAAATATTTACTTCCTTTTCAAGTAAAAGCAACAAGAGTCCTGTAGCGCTTTAAAGACTAACAAATTTAATTTCTGCAGGCATAAGCTTTCATGACTGCAGCCCATGAAAGCTCACGCCTGCAGAAATTAAATTTGTTAGTCTTTAAAGTGCTACAGGACTCTCGTTGGTTTTGCTGTACACAGACTAACACGGAATTTTTCCTTTCCAAGTGGAATTTTAAAAATTTCACCTGGTTAAATTGTTTAACGTTTGTATGACATGATATGTTTGTCTGCACTTGGATTTTGTGCACTGAATTTTTGCACTCAATACATTTCTATTTTTGGAAAATCAAAGTTTATTAGATCACAACAAATATTACAGAATGTGTATCTCCAATCAAAAAATCAAACAGTACTTATAAATGCACCCCAAGCACCACAGAATCCATAGTCTCAGGAAAACACCCAGCCATATTTAGAAACATACAACAAGCACCACACAATTCATAGCAGCAGACAAAGCCCCAGGCCTCTCAGTATTTACAGCGCACAGCAGGCACACCAGAATAGATATCAGTAGCAAAAACCAAAAAAATACATAATTTAAATGGCCTGAGACAGACATGATCTCAAGACAGAGCACTGGATCTGCTTGTGAAAATGAAATGTAACGGAGAAGTGATCTTAGCCTGATTTTCTCCCTCTCATCAGCAGTTGTTTTGAGACAGTGTTTAAAGTCAATGCTTGAGCCTCGCTGTCAAATGTGGGGGCAACACACGTCCATTCATGCTCACAGAAGCGCATGCAGCCTCTTCGTATACGGAGCTGATCCTCCACATCAGCTGTCTGATTTAGTGCCAGTTGCTCTGTCTTTCCTCCCAGATGCCCCAACTGGGCTCGTTTCCCCTCGTCAGTGCCCTGCACACAAAGATGTTCTTGGGGCTTCTTTGTGCCTGCTGACTTCTCCAATTCCACAAAAGGGGAAGGCTGAGGTTTTGGTTAAAGTTCAGGAGTGGAAGTCAACATCTGGGTTCTCTTCCTAGCTAAGCCATGGCCTCTGTTGGGCAATCCACCTTGTTTTGAAATCTGTACATTGCGGATATTAATAATTCCCTAGCTCTCACCAGATGTTGTGGCTAAATCCATTCATGCTTGTAAAGCATTCTCTAATGTCCCATATTTTGCCAGACACCCTACTTTTGGGTCCCCTCAAGAGGGAGAGAGCCATCTTAGGGTGGAGTATGGGGGATTGCCACATTGGTAGGCCATTCTTTTTGTGTTTTACTTTTTGGGGGGTGGGGAGAGGGTTGGATGCACTTGAGAAGGCACCAAAAACGTTTTTCACTTGGGGCAGCAAAACAAGTAGAGATGCCCTATCAGTATCCTTCAAAATCCTATGCTTTGGGGGTCTGTGTCTTTTATTAGTGTGGAAGGTTGAGAACATACAAATCTCTCTTCATTCTTTTTCTAGATAACTGAGCTAATGTTATGTGTATCTGTATTTTTGATTTCACTATTACCTCCTCTATTTCACTGCCCCCTAAAGCTGCTTCTGAGTTGCTAAGTGGGTAGGGATAAGATAACTTCTATTTTTTGTGGTAATCACCCTATAACCAGGGCCATCTTTAGGGAAAATAGCACCCTGGGTGAACTAGTAATTTGGCACCTGGCCCTACTTGCATCCCCAGGCTCCTGATCCATTGCCCCAGCCATCTCCAGACTCAACCCTCATTGCCCCGGCCACCACTACCTCCTCCACATTGCCCTAAGCTCCCTTCTGTGACCTCACACTCCAGGTCCACCCTGTTCCTTGTCTCTTGACC
>ML675624.1:67772505-68009385 GCA_007922155.1 Mesoclemmys tuberculata
AGAGGCAGTGACTTGGGGGCTCAGGAAAGGCATATCACTCCCCACACCAATACTGAGCATCCCCAATATTCAAGTGCTTCTCCCCAGTCCCAGGGACAGTGAGATTTTTTGGGGGGAGGGTTAAAATGCAAATGCTCCAGTGCACTGGAGATAGCTACGGCGGGTGGTTATGGTGGAAGGTTCACTCCTAACCCCCTGCACTGACACCTTCCTTTGGGATGACCCAGTGGAGTAGGATGGATCCAGGTCACCCCTGTCCTGGGCCCTTTCCAAACATGGCCCCTGTCCCAAGAGCTGAGGCAGACAGACAAACGGAGGGTAAAGAACGGGTGTTAGGTACACGCCGTTGCTTTAACTAACAGGGCAATATGCAGTTGCTAAAACAGAACAAGTAAATTGTACCTCAATTGTTTCACCAGCAGATAGACAGCAAGTTATGCACAGGCACATGTGTTTCTGAAAAACTTTGGGATCCTTCAAGATGAAAAGTACTAAAAAGACATGAGAGAGACAAAGCAGGTGAGCGACCAGGACTCCCCTAAGACTGCTTACTTGCTCTGCGCCACCAGAATGGTCGGGATGCTAGCACTGGATTTGCTAATTACCCTGTCACCAGACTAAAATCATGGTGACTTAGTGAGGTATAATGGCCTCACTCTGAGCCAGAGGGGGAGGGACAACAGCCAACCCACTACAGTGATCCAGTGGAAGCTGATCAGTGCTTCTTTCTTAAGGCCCGTTCCTATAAGGGACCTTCTGAGTGGAGCTGGCGACCTTGGTCTCCTAATGAAAAGACTTTGCAGGATAAGCTGAGCTGGAGCTCACCGTCTGGTCTGAATCTGATCGTGACACCTGCACAACACTCAGTTTCTGTGATGTAGGAAAGCCAAGAAATGAGTCTGAGACACACTACTGACAGGACACCAAAGAAGCTCAACTATTGTCCCTTTGAATGCAAACAGAAGCATAGTCTGGGAGTATCTTACCTGGGGATGGAGGGAAGCCTGGTGGGTAGTTTTTAAAAGTATGGAGGAAGTTAATGAGTGCCCCAAGAACAGAGATTTGAAAACCTTGTCATTTTATACTTTTCTGGAAGACCTGAATTGGTCACAGAATTCAGGGGTTTTAAACAGCATCCTTGAGAGGTTCTTTTCATTTTTTAAATTACTCTAGACTTCTACATCTGTAGCAAGCCATACATATAAAGCTCTTTCTTGTTGGGAAAACAGTTTAGAATAAGTGATTCCTAATCTGCTTACTCAAGATAGAGATACGCTCTCGAGCCAAACTTTTCTGAACTTCTTGTTGTTTTTGGCTAGCCAAACTATATCGCCATAATCTTAAAGAACCCACAGTACTTTCTCGTTGCCAAAGAAACACTTGCTGTTTTGGACAGATCTGATTAACTACAGGAGACTTCATCATTTAGTTTATAAGCTTCCATTCCTTACTGTGGCAGCTAACCTCCCAGTGATCATGTAGTGTGACCCTTGTCACTATGATCTGAATATATAAACTCAATAATTTAAAGCACAAAAGTTGAGAAGCATCAAGGTTTAGATTGAATTCCCTGTTAGAAAAGGACATAAAATAGTAAAGTAACAATTTGGCCTTTTTTTACAGTATTGTTCTCTGTACTCACACTGATTTAGAGTGAGGTGACTGTGCTAATCTTCTGTCACCAGCTTTTGCAATGGATTAGAGTATTTTAGATGGTTAAAATGGATAGCTAGGAAGAAGCAATTTGTATAAGGAGGAGAGTCACATTGGTTACATCATAGAATAAGTAGCAGCAACAAAGATGCTCTAGTTCTAAGGAGAAAAGAAAAGAGATTAATTCTTACAACAGAGGATTTCCTGAATAGCTGGAGAGAGTAAGATGTGCACAGAGTAGCTGGGAATCAGCAATCAAGTGGTAGTGGGGAGAAACATATGGAAAGTGAAACGTCACAGATGAAAGAAAGAAACTGACACCCTTCCTCATTCCCTCACTAACACATTCCTGACGCGTCATGCTTTTTCCCAGGCCATCTCTTATGCATGGAACATCTGCAGTGCTAGCTTAGTCTCCTCCTTCAAGCTCTACTCTGTCACAATGCCAGCAAAAATTCAACAATAGCCAAGCAGCTGGTGTTCTGCAACTGCTGCTTATCACTCTGTTTACAATCCTCCTCTCGTTGCCTCATCTCCATGCTTTAAGGTCAACCTACACTAGAAACTTACATCAATATAGCTGTCATTTCTTAGGGGTGCAAAAACGCCACAACCCTGAGAGATGTATCTATACCAACCTCAACCCCCCTGCAGACAGCACTCGATCGATTGAAGAATTCTGCCATTGACCTAGCTACCACCTCTCAGGGAGGTGGAATACCTGTGGAGACAGGAGAAGCCCTCCCGTCAGCATAGGTAGTGTCTACACTGAAGCACCACAGCACTGCAGTTTTGCTGCGGTGGTGTTTTAAGTGTAGACTTACTGTGTACCTTTAGAGTATAAGCTCTTTGTAGCAAGCACCATCTTATTATGTGTTTGTAAGGTGTCTAGCGCAGTGGGGTCTTGCTCTCTGAGGCCCAGAAGCTAATGAAATACAATTAATAATTACATACCCCTTGGGGCTGTTGTGAGGCTACAGTCATTCATGTTTATAAAAATGGTTTGGGATCCTTTGCCAGAAGCCTAAACCCTCAATTATTAGCTCTCTTAGCAAGCTATATGGATAAAACTGTTGTCAGGGAACATCCATATTTTTGCTTGCTTCAAAGCTTAAAAGTGTGGGGGTTTTAAAGTTTTCTTGAGCACTGGATTCATTAAAAGAGATGAACCAGGAAAATACAGTAAAATACATCAGGGACCAAGTCATGCACAACCTCATCTTAGTAGCGACTCCCACCTCAATTTCAATGGGCTAGTGATCAGCCAGTGAAAGAAACTTTTGCTCATTGTCTTGTCTAGTAAAACCCTAACTGGTTTATCTGCTTGCAGTCAGTCTCCGAATTTGTTACATACCTCGATACGCTAACAAGGCAGGTGAAAGGTCCTTTAATGCATATTGGACGAGCTCATCGAATGCGGCGTGACCAATTTGTATTGCACTGCCAGCATAATTTGGCTGAAAATCCAGCCTTACTTGTTCAGGGCGAATCGCTTTAGTGTAAAGGTGATCTTGCAGTGGCATAGAGCTGACAAGGAGGCTTGTATCTCACACAACGTCTGGGGTGATTGGATCTTGGGGAAAAGGAAGTGTGCCTAGAGGAAAAAGAGCTTGATTGGCGTGGGATAGGTTGACTCCAATCTAACACTGTCTTTTTGGTTACTTTTGGTGATTAAAGGCCAGTGTAAACTACAGCAGCTCCCAGGCTGCTCTAACACATGCCGGGGGAATTGTATGTACAGAGCAACATAGGGCCAGGACACTCAAAGGAGAACTTTAAACCACTTTTGCACAACAGCCACTGACTAGGGCTCTATGCCTTATGAGCATCACTGACCTAATGGATGCTTTTTATATTTATTATTAATTATTATTATTATATTAAAACTTCATAATTGTAAGAACAGTAGGACAATGGAACAGACTGCCTTGAGAAGTTGTGGAAGCTTCTACACTGGAGGTTTTCAAAAGAAGGCTGGCTAGCCATCTGTCTTGGATAGTTTAGACACACCAAATCCTGCACCTTGGCAAAGGATTAGACTAGATGCCCCTTGCGGTCCCTTCTAGCCCTATGGTTCTATGATTCTAGTTAGTGCTCAGTATTTTAATTTGAATGGCACATGGTACTAGGTCAAATTCCATTTCATTTTGAAGTCTAAGGGTATGTCTACACTGCAATTAGATGCTTGGGGCTGGCCTGTGCCAGCTAACTTGGGATTGCAGGGCTTGGGATAAGGAGATGATTAATTGCAGTGTAGATCAGTGACTCTCAACCTTTCCAGACTACTGTACCCCTTTCAGGAGTCTGATTTGTCTTGCATACCCCTAAGCTTAACCTAACTTTAAAACTACTTGCTTACAAAATGAGATATAAATACAAAAGGGTCACAGCACGCTATTACTGAACACTTGCTTACTTTCTCATTTTTACCATCTAACGATAAAAAAAAATCGACTGGAATATAACTATTGTACTTACATTCCCTTGTATTAGTATATAGAGCTGTATAAATGGCGTTGCCGGTATGAAATTTTAGTTTGTCTGACTTCACTAGTGCCCACGTTGGAGCTCATCCACCCCACCCCCTTCTCTGCCTCCACCAATCAGCAGCTGAGATCATAGGGCGTGACCATACTCCTAAGGAATAGCAATGGGGCGGTGGGCAGAGCCTCTGGGGGTTGGGCAGGCAAAGAAGGGGTCAGTGGAGGGGGGATCATAGGGTCCCTGGTCGTGACGGGAGCATGGGGTACCTATCCCAGTAAGGATAGAGACGCCATGGGGAAGCGTGAGCTCCTCTGACCCTGGGGCCATAGCGGCAGCACAGAATG
This sequence comes from Mesoclemmys tuberculata, assembly GCA_007922155.1. Classification (NCBI taxonomy): domain Eukaryota; kingdom Metazoa; phylum Chordata; order Testudines; family Chelidae; genus Mesoclemmys; species Mesoclemmys tuberculata. The sequence goes on from ML675624.1 coordinate 67,776,987, forward strand.
TGCCCCTCCTAAAGGGGTCCAAACTTTTATTCCTGCGGATGCCTCTGGGCACAACTTTACCATTCTTCCAGGCTTCTCTGGTATTCCAAACCTAACATCAGTGGGCCAGAGATTTCATCAGCCAACTCGTTTAGGGCCTTTAGGTGTAAGTTATGTGGGCCTGATGATTTAAACATTTTTAGCCCTAGGCAAATGTTGTTTAACACCGTCCATGGTTACTAATGGACTGGAAAGTACTTCATCAGCCTCATGTGATATGAGTACACAATCCTGCTTCTTTCCAAATACAGAACGGAATACGGAATTAACAATTTTACCATCACCATCTAGTCATGAGCCTGTATCATTACCAGGAATTCTTTTGTTCCTAATCTACTTAAAAAAAACCTTTTTATTGTCCTCAGCTCTGCCAACATATAGATATTAGTTTAGTTTGATAATATGTATCAAATACAGAACACTGAACGGAATACCACTTTTGTCCTTTCCTTCATTTTGGTCTAGGTTCTGGGAATATTTCATGGCTTGTTAATGCTTTTTGACAGCACAGAAATGTGATGAACTTCATGCCCTGAAGCTCAGACCTTAAGAATTTAGACTAACATGAATCTGCATTGAAAGACATTTTACTGCCTTATTATTGAACTATTATAAAGGAATCCTTTGCAGGAATGAGAATATTAACAAATTATTGTGTATCTGTACGATTAGTCAAATCAGACAGCTTATTGCAAATTTAAAGAAAGTTATCTTTATAGCTCTTAGAAGGTGAGATGGAGTTCAAGGCCAAACGTTTGTGCAATTGAGAGAGTTCGAATCATACATATGATAATACTTGGTGACAACAAAGTCATAGGTCAAGTCTGGGACCTTACTGTTGCAAATCTAGGGAAAATTACCTTTCAGATATCATATGGCAAGCTTGTTAGTTTAAGGGGGGGATTCTGATTTTAGTTCCAGTGGTGCAAATCTGGGGTGATGGAGCTGCTCCAGATTTGCATCCAGGTAATTGGGTGTGTTTTTACTCTTGAATTATTATTCAGATTTTAACTTCTATGAATTGACACATTAACTGATATTATTACACATTCTAGTATAGAAGGGATACAAGTGTTTGTTCTTATTCCTGTTTAAAGAATAAGTGTGGGTAATGTATCCTGTCTACACTAGCATTTACAATGTTAACTTACATGTGTTAATAAGATTAAAAGTCAAGGGTAGACATATCCTTAAAGGATAATTTGGCCCTAAGGATCTTCATACGATCATTTCGATATTTATACATCCAGAACCTCAGCCAAACAGCTGAGATGTCCTAGTGAAATATATACAACATAATGAAAAATAATTGGTCTATAGTAAACATCTGGAAAAATTTGCTTAAATACATTTTGTTGTAAATTTCAGTCTGACTTTCAAAGCATCCAGAGAAAGGTTTTATCTGCTATTGCAGTTAAACCATTTAAGTTGGTTTTATTTTAGAGTTTATTGTCTTGGTTGAATGAATGAAGAGGTGATTTTCAATAGGACATGTGCTGTATGCTCCTAAGTCATTTAGGTGCTTTTGAAAATCCCACTCAAATAACTAGTTTGCCATCTTCAGGGAAGACAGCTACAGCTTTTACAGCAAACTTTCTTTGCCAGCGTATGACACAGATCATGTTAGAACAGTCCTCATCAAACAAACGGTGAAAAATGTTAATTATGTCAATCTGCACATAAAACAAATGATAATTTGGAGTCATATTCAAACACAAGGATAATTTATGTTTGCAGCTCCCATAAATTGTTCACAGCTCTTTTAATACTATAATGATATTTAGACAGATGCAGTTAATAGATGCCAGAATTATGATGCAGGAGAAATTACTTGAGCATGTAGCTTCTCTTTTGCATACCTTTATTATGTAGGTGCCACCAGAATGCAAGTGTTCAATAGTAGTGATAATAATACAATAAACAAATGTTGCTGTTGAAGAGAAAACTGATGCCTTGTTAATTAGCATGTTATTTATATGCACTGGATGTCAAACCTGTCTTTCACTAAGACGTAGCAAGAAAAAAGAATCCATGAGAAAAGTGAAGACATATGGAATCATCTATACATATAAAATGATGGGGTCTAAATTAGCTGCTACCACTCAAGAAAGAGATCTTGGAATAGTGTGGATTGTTCTCTGAAAACTTCCACTTTCCCAATGTGCAGCAGCAGTCAAAAAACCTAACAGAATATTGGGAATCATTAGGAAAGGGATAGATACTTAAACAGAAAATATCATATTGCCTCTTTATAAATCCATGGTATGCCCACATCTTGAATACTGCATGAAGAGCTGGTCCCCCCATCTCGGAAAAGATATATTGGAATTAGAAGGGGTACAGACAAGGGCAACAAAAATTATTAAGGGCATGGAACAGCTTCCATTTGAGGATAGTTTAAAAAGACTGGGACTTGGAAAAGAGATGAATAAGGGGGGATATGACAGAGATCTATAAAATCATGACTGATGTGGAGAAAGTAAAAAAGGAAGTGTTATTTAGTCCTTCTCATAACCCAAGAACTAGGGGTCACCAAATTAAATTAATAGGCAGCAGGTTTAAAACAAACAAAAGGAAGTATTTCTTCACGCAATGCACGCAATGGCCAGAGGATGTTGTGAAGGCCAAAACTATAGCAGGGTTCAAAAGAGAGCTAAAGTTCACGGGGCATAGGTCCATCAATGGCTATTAGCCAGGATGGGCAGGGATGCAAAGCCATGCTCTGAAGTGTCCCTAGCTGCTGTTTCCCAGAAGCTGGAAATGAACAATGGGGGATGAATCACTTGATGATTATCTGTTCTGTTCATTCCCTCTGAAGCATCTGGCATGGGCCACTGTTGTAAAACAGGATATTAGGCTAGACGGATCATTGGTCTGACCCATTCTTATGTTCTTTGCAAGAAAAATATGACAATCATAGAAGATAGGGTTGGAAGGGACCTCAGGAGGTCATCTAGTCCAACCCCTGCTCAAAGCAGGACCAACTCCAACTAAATCAACCCAGTCAAGGCTTTGTCAAGCCACACCTTAAAAATCACTATGGATGGAGATTCCATCACCTCCCTAGGTAATCCATTCCAGTGCTTCCCCACCCTCCTAGTGGAAAAAGATTTTCCTAATATCCAACCTAGACCTCCCTCACTGCAATTAGAGACCATTGCTCCTTGTTTTGTCATGTGCCACCACTGAGAACAGCCTATCTCCATGCCCCTTAGAATACCCCTTTCAGGTAGTTAAATGCTGTTATCAAATACCTCCTCATACTTCTCTTCTGGAGGCTAAATAAGCCTAGTTCCCTCCACTTTTCCTCATAAGTCATGTACTCCAGCCCCCTAATCATTTTTGTTTCCCTCCTCTGAACTCTCTCCAATTTGTCCACATCCTTTCTGTAGTGGGGGGCCCAGAACTGGATACAATACTCGGCACTGGTGAGGCCACATTTGGAGTGGAGGGGAATAATCACTTCCTTCGATCTACTAGCAATGCAGCCCAATATTCCGTTAGCCTTCTTGGCAGAAAGGCCACACTGACCCTTATCCAGTTTCTTGTCCTTTTCTGCAGAACTGCTGCCTAGCCAATAAGTCCCCAGTCTGTAGCAGTGCATGGGATTCTTCAATCCTAAGTGCTGGACTCTGTACTTGTCCTTATTGAATCTCATCAGATTTCTTTTGGCCCAATCCTCTAATTTATCTAGGTCAGTCTATATCCTATCCCTATCCTCCAGCTTATCTACCACTCCCCTCAGCTTAGTGTCATCTGCAAATTTGCTGAGGGTGCAATCCACCCTACCCTCCAGGAGTTTTCAAAGATAATGGCCAATGACTCTGCAATCACATCAGCCAACTCCCTCAGATGCACTGCATGATCACCCCATGGCCTTGTGCATGCCGAGCCTTTGAAAATAGTCCTGAACCTGTTCTTTCAGATCTGAGGTGCTTGCCACCTCCCCATACTGTGCTGTGCAGTTCTGTAGTCTGGGAGCTGATCTTATCTGTGAAGACAGAGGCACAAAAAGCATTCAATACTTCGGCTTTTTCCATATCATCTGTCATTAGATTGCCTCCCCCATTCTGTAAGGGGCCCACACTTTCCCTGACCACCTTCTTGTTGCTAACATAGGGTTGTAGAAACTCTTCTTGTTACCCTTTATGTCCCTTGCTAGCTACAACTCCAATTGTTCTTTGGCCTTCCTGATTTCACTCCTGCATGCTCGAGCAGTATTCTTATATTCTCTCTGGTCCTCTGTCCACACTTCCATTTGTAAGCTTCCTTTTTGTGTTTAAGCTCACGTAAGACTTCTCTGTTAAGCTAAGCTGGTCACCTGCCATGTTTGCTATTCTTTCTGCACATCAGGATTTTTTGTTCCTGTGCCCTAAATAAGGGTTCTTTAAAATACAGCCAGCTCTCTTGGACTCCTTTCCCCCTCATATTAGCCTCCCAGGGGATCCTGTCCATCAGCTCCCTGAGGGAGTCAGTCTTCTTTTCTGAAGTCTGGAGTCCATATCCTGCTGTTCTCCTTTCTTCCTTTTATCAGGATCCTGAACTTGACCATCTCAGGGTCACTGCTGCCCAGGTTACCACCCACTTTTACTTCCCCTGCCAATTCTTCCTGATTTGTGAGCAATAGTCAAGAGGAGTATGGCCCCCAGTAGGTTCCTCCAGCACTAGCACCAGGAATTTGTCCACAACTCTCCAAAAACTTCCAGGATTGTCTGTTCTCTGCTGTATTGCTCTCCCAGCAGATGTCTGGGTGATTGAAGTTCCCCATGAGAACCAGGTTCTGTGATCTGGAAACTTTCCCTAGTTGTCTGAAGAACGCCACCACAACATCACCCTTGTTGCTCTTGCCTCTAAACTTAACCTACAGACTCTAACAGGCTTTTCTCCAGTTTCATACTGGAGCTCTGAGAATCATAGTGCTCTCTTACATACAGTGCAACTCATCTACCTTTTCTCCCCTGCCTGTCCATCCTGAACAGTTTATACCCATCCATGACAGTGCTCCAGTCTTGTGAGTTACCCCACCAAGTTTCTATTATTACATTCACATCATAGTTCCTTGACTGTGCCAGGATTTCCAATTTCTTCTGCTTGTTTCCCAGGCTTCTTGCGTTCCTGTACAGGCACCTAAGATAACTAGCCGATTGCTCTACTTTCTCAGTACGAATCAGGAGGCCGCCCCTGTTGCACCCTCCTCCTTGCAGTTCCTTCTGGTGTCCCACTTTCCCATTTGCCTCCAGGCTTAGATCTCCATCCCCTGGTGAACCTAGTTTAAAGCCCTCCTCACTAGGTTAGCCAGCCTGCCTGCGAAGATGCTCTTCCTATCACTTTTTAACAACCCTTCTTCCTGGAACAACATCCCATGGTTGAAGAATCCATGGTCAAAGATTCCAAAACCCTCTCTCTGACACCACCTGCATAACTATGCATTTACTTCTGCAATTCAATGGTCCCTACCTGGGCCTTTTCTTTCAACAGGGAGGATGGATGAGAACACAGCTTGCACCTCAAACTCCTTTATCCTTCTTCCCAGAACCACATAGTCTGCAGTGATCTGCTCAAGGTCATTCTATGCCACTTTGCTCACTTGCCTGGTTGAACGTATATTCTTCCAAAGATACTGTCGTTCTAGACTAGTTTGCAAAAGACTATATATCTAGACTAGCTTACAAAGAATAATGTGTAATATAAAGGTGAAATGCTAAATGGATGCAGCAAAACATGGAATGACTCTGCTAAATATTATGTTCAGAAATGTATATACCAAAACCAAACAACTTTGTTTCAAAACCAGCTGAAATTGGGTGTGTGAGACCCAGGACCTCTTAATGCCAACTGGCAGCAGGCATGGGGTACATAAAGATTACAGGGATCCCCTAAGTCTGGTATTTATCTTCTAGTTCACCAAAGAGTGTCACATAAAGTTTCTATGGAAAGCCTGTGTCACAATGGTCATCATAATCTTTACAAAATGCATGTGCAGATAATATATAAGAAGAGGTGGCATGTCTTACGTCATTTTCCACTGGACAGAAGGTGGGAGACATTGGTTTCCCTAGCTGACCATAATGCATTGTGTGGCTTACAATGGTTGTCAAGTTACTGAGTCAAATACTAATGAAGATATTCCAGGGATTTCAGAAGGCAAATTAACAGGAATTAATTAAGAGAGAGGGGGGTGAACCCAGTTTTAGAGGTGAAGAGCAAAGGACTAGTCTGATATATCTGGGGGTGCAGAAAAATGCCCTGGGATCCTTCATCAGGGGAAGACAAATTGCCAGCAGACTTGATTTCATAATAGAAGGTCTCAGCCATCCTGACTGAAAAATGCTAGGAGAAGAGCATTGGGGCTAAGCAATACCTTATTAGACAAGCAGGCACCTTGCTATTGAGTTTAGGCTCTAGAATGAGTTTTGTCGTTTTATCTGATATGTAATCCTTTGTTTCCAATATTTCTGTAGAGCGAGAGGCCTCTGGAGGCCTGGAGGGGAGAGCTTGTATTGCCAGTACCAGGTGGGATCAGAGAGCTGATTTCAGGCAGGCACAGACAAGGTTTCCTCACGCTAAGGACAGGCGGTCGTGAGGTGCCTCTGGGTACCCCTGGGGAGTGTCACCAAGAGTGGGGGAGGGCTCTACATTTCCCCCTCTTTCTCATATTGATAACAAATTAAGGTTTACTAGAAGTCAGGATTGGGCTTGCTATGAAGTAAATTTAATGCCAGTTAAGGTAACCCTGGTTCAGCTGGACCAGACCATGGTTGCACGCTGGCTACAGGGATGCTCTGTCCCATCAACTGCTGCCAGTGCCGTCACAGTCCATATCCATAACCGTGTCCAATAGTATTGCCTCTGGCACCACTACTGCCGCAAACAGCTGCAAGGGTCTCCACCAGTCCAGTACATCTAATTAATATTTACCTTCACTAGCTGCTGAATTATGTTGTCATCCACTACAAACACGAGAGGTTTAGCTTTCCTGTTCACCAACTAAATGTATGTATGTATCAACATTAGTGGGTAGTTCCAGAGAGAAGACAATGGCCATATGACCTTTCTCTTCTCCTTTCATCACTATAGCTTAGGTCTCTATCTAGGCCCCCTGCTGGAAAAATTCTAGTCACATAGGACATACCAACGCTAGATTTGGGGGGGCCTCACTCGCAAAGACCAGTGACATTGCACGTGCTCTGTTGAGGAGCCTGGATCACTCCAGTTAATAGAATGAGAATTACTCAACAAGAGAAAAATCTGATGGCAGAATTTCATTCCATCTGAGTGTGGGAAATCTGATAATGAAAAAGCAAAAATTAAGATAAAAAGGATTATTGCAAAGCCAGCACCAACTAGACTACCCTCAAACAAGTCACAAAATCAACCCGCTTTTCTCCTTCCCTTCAGGAGCATCAGTGTTGCCAACCCTTGCATTTCTGTTTTGAGTCACCTGATATTTTTCTTGAAGCCTCAGCTGCTGCAAGCAGTAGATGGCATGAGGACCTAAAAGACCCCAAAGGTTCCTAGCACTTCTGGGAGCAGAGAAAAGCTTGGGAATGTGATGTGGGTGTAACCAAAAGCTCGGGAAGAACATCTCATGGTCTTTAAGCCAGCCTCATGATTTTATGGGGGCATGAGGATCTCTCAGGAGGCCAGGAGAAAAGGGAAAGATAGCAGGACTGGGCCTTACTTCTCCACAAGTTCCTAACCTAGGCCCAAGGGAAGATATGCAGGGAGTGGCTCAGTCTATTCTGGCTGCCACTTCAGATCTGCCTCCCCTGGACCACTTCCTATCTTCACTGTTTTTCCTTCTTTTTAGGGTATGGCCTCAGCCTTCTGCTGACACATTCTCAGTAGTTCATGGATTCACCTGGGAGGGATGTTTCCCAGCTCACCCTCACCATCCAGATGCCCCCCACTAAGTTAGGGGGGCAGTCCCAGTCCCTCCCCTATAGCTCACTGTGCCTCAGCAGCTGCAGCCTATTTACCTTCTCCCAACCAGCCTTCTGCCAATGCTCTGTTTTTAACCAGTCCTCCACTGGGACCATGTCTGGGGGCTGCTGAAGGGTGGGGCCTTCTTGTCCCAATACTGCTCCACCACTCCTTAGTGTGGGGCCTGTAAAGCTCATCACAGACATTCTTCTCACCCCTCACTACTGAAGCAATCTCCCAGCTTGGTGTCTGGTGGCATAGTGCTGTTGGAAATAATGGAAGAGCGGTAAAACTGAGGTCTTGAGCACTTGGGCCCATCAATGATCCCATGGTTTGTTTTTTATAAATATATGAATAAAGTTTGAATGTGGGTACTCTGACCAGATTCCAACTCTAGCTACGTAAAATTCCTCTTATAGTTTCAACTGGATCCTGCTCCAGTTCCTGAACTAAATAGTTGTGTTTTGTTCCTAAATGTCATTGAACAGCTGCCATGTTCTACCCAGGAGATGGCTGCATTACAGTGGTGGGTGAAGGGATTCCTTTTCTAACCCTTACTGACCTCACAGATGTGCTGCGTGGGAGAATTGGCTAAAGTTTGTAAAGGCCTTTGACATCCTTAGATGGTAGGCATTATAAAAATGCAATTTTAGGGCCCAGTCCTTCAAATCCTAATTCACATGCACAGTCCTATTGACCCCAATGCTTGAAGAAGCCCTACTCGCATGAGAAAGGGTGTGCAGAACTGGGCTCTTCTTGTTGTATCATATATCTAGGCAGATGGCTGTGGTATCTGATCTATGGCTCAGGAGCCACATGCAATCGTCAAGGCTCTAAATCATCCCCCTTGAGAGTGACTGTGCTGAGAAAATGTATATTTGATTGGGAGTTGGAAATACGGTCCTTGAACTGCACCCAACGTACAGTGTTTGAGAGAGTGCGTGGCACTGCCGCTCTGCAGCTCTGGAAGCCGTGATGCACTGAGCCAGGAGTGCTCTGGGCATCTGCTGTCTCTTCCCTGAGCTCCCCTTTTAGCCACCTGCTGCATCACAGGGTAAGGAGGAAAGTGTGGTACTGGTTGCTCCACTGCCTGTTTTAGGGTGACCAGATAGCAAGTGTGAAAAATCAGGATGGGGTGGGGAGTAATAGGCGCCTACAGAAGACAAAGCCCCGAATATCAGGACATCTGGTCATCCTAGCCTGTTTCCCTGCTGAGCCGAGGGAGCCCCAGGAGGTACGTCTACACTGCAATAAAAACCTGCAGCACTGACTCTCAGAGCCTGGGTCAATAGACTCAGGCTTGCAGGGCTAAAAATGTTGACATTTTGACCCGAGTGTTGACATTCGGGTTCTGGCTGGATTTTGTTTCCTTAAACGAGGCTGTTTCCATAGAGGTATTAGATCATTCATTTTAATGGCAGTTAGCCAAACAATCCAACCCTCTGGATTCAGCAAGAGGTAGGGAGAGGACCATTAATCATACGTTCAGGGTGAATGTATGGTAAGTAAAGATATTGAGTCCAGTCCTGCTCCTGCCAGAGGCAATGGGCCGGACACCTTTTTACTTTCGGTGGCGGTAGGATCAGGTCCAGGGTGAGAACACCACCACCACCTTACTTATCTATGTGCCTTCGAGCACATCTGCTTACTTCACTGCGCAGCGAGTGTTTGTGATCAATAGAGCTGCAGAGCCCAAACGCTTATGGAAAAGCCGGCTGGGCTCCATTCTGCCTCATATATTGCTAACGAATGTGTCAGCTGTGTCCCTGATTGCAGAGTGTCTTACTGGCAATGGGGTCAGAGGCAGAAGACCCAGCCTTGATTCCCTTAAAATCAATGGGAGTTTGGAAAGTGACGTCAATGAAATCAAGGTCAAGCCCAGAAAGAACAGCTTGGTTCTCTTCTCAGGTCTCAAGTTAAGTTTACAATGCTGGTGGTTAGAAGATCATCCCGTGGAACGGGACCTTGCGCAATGCTCAACACCTTCAGTGCTCATGGGAATCCGTTGATTCAGCACACCCAGCATTTGTCAGGACTGGCCCTTTGCCAAGATTGTCAGAAGGGACTACTGATATTAGCTGCCTTGGCTTGTGAGCACTGAACTTTGGAGCACTTTAAAAGGACCCGATTTTCAGAAGAAGCTAAGCACCCACCCTTTGAAAATGGGGACCTTTTAAGGTACCTCATGTTTAATGTTCAGATCTCAGGCACCCAAAATCACCAGTCAATTTTTATGGTTTTGTTATGAATTGCAGACAAAGCAAATCTGTTCTGGAAGTCACTGAGAGAAAATAAATCTGGAATGCTGCACCACATTTTTACAGTCCTTTCTTCTGACTACAGCTGTAAACTGCACGCAGAAATGTAAGATAATGACTGTTAGAATTAAAGAGGAATATTTATTGTTGAGGCTAATAAAAAGCCAATAAGAATATCTTATCTCTCTCCCTCTCTTTCTTAAATCAGGCATTTTAAAGGAGTTTTAGCCTACTTCTTTCAAATCCTAATCCTTATAAGCTAAACTTTAGAAGTGAATAGGGAGTACGGGTAGAATGCATTTCTCTTCTAACGTCGAAGAGCTATAGCATGTCTTTTCTGTTCCAGAGTCAGAGTGAAGACAAGTTCCACTTGATGAAAGAGTCAGAGTTAATCCGTCTCAAGACTGGTGTCTCCATATAACACCCAGGGGAACAGGAATAAAAAGAAGTGGTTTTGACCAGTGAGCTGCAGAGAATGCAGTGTAGGAAAATCCATGTACAGTATGCCAGATTGTTTCACTAATGTATTTTTTTCTGTGCCCTGAATGAAGGTCTTATATGCAGTCAAATTGGCTTTGAGGGGAAATATAAAGATGTAATGGTGTCAATGATCTGCCTCGCAGCACCGGTGGTGGTCAGTTGATATCATGAGTTAAATCACAGCAGACCTGATCTGCAGCTATTTCTCACATGGTTAACCCTTACTCATAGGAACAGTTCTATTGACTTCAGTGAGAATGCTCTTGTGGACAAGGTCAGTTCTGATGCATAAGGATTGCAGAATCTGGCATTATTATGGTATCTTAATTGTGGCTAACTATAGCAAATAGTAATCTTTTCTCTTTCTTTCTTGTTGTCAATGAGCTAGCATTAAGCTATGTATTGCAGTTCAAAGCACCCTTTAAAATATTCAGGGGCAGCTGAAGGCCAGTGGAATTCTGGGGAACAAGTTGTATATTAGGCAGGAATTTTTCCCCACTTGGCTTCTGCAGGGTTTTTTATACTGATTATTTGGGGCGAGGGGGGGGGAGAGGGAGCAGAAGCATAGTATTTTCCACAATTCTGAAAATTATTATTACTACTTATTTGTATTACAGCAGTGCAAAAAGGTCCCTGTCAGAACAGAGGATTCATTGTGCTAGGAACTGGTACCAGTGCATGGAAAGATACAATCCCTGGTCCTTGAAGGTATTTAGGTGCCCAACTCCTGGGCCTCCATCTCTGCCCCCAAAGACTTTCTCACTTTTTTCTCTGTTATACCTCCTAGGAGGTTTTCTGCTGGTTTTTTGCAGCAAACTATTTTTTCTTTTTTCTTTGTACTGACTAGTTATGCAGGGCTGTTCAGAAGAAAGAGATGAGGAAATTAAAAAGAAAAAAGAATGAACTGCAGTGTAGCATTTGGGTTGTATGTGAGGGGACTGTAAAGAATTACATCAACTGTGCAAACATATGTAAGAAAACAAACAACTTTCAGATTGCCCTTTTAACTTCAGAATCATGTTTTCTTGGAATACGCCCTCTTGCTTTGTGAAGGGTCATCCTGTATAAAAATAGACCAACTCTGTCAAAGTCCGAGGCTAGAAGATGAAAGGTTTTTAAGATGCAATTCTTGGGGGCTAATTGGAGAGCATTTTGTTAGTGTACACTGCTAATCTGCTTAGTCTAGGCTCATAGTTAATGCGATAGGATTTCAAATCAGCTTTTACCAAGAGTATAAACTAACTTCATATAAGACTGATGGTGGTAATAAAAATGGAATTCTTTTCAAAGCACATATGAAACTCTAAATTAATGATCCAGAAAATGCATCAAACATTCCTCTTTAACTGAACCCCAGCAGAAACCATTTTACTGTTAAGTAACTAAAATAGTCCAGAAAATCAATATGGTGTAAATAACTTTACTTGTACTAAGTGTTCATGGAAGGCCTGATTATTTTAATGTATCACTCAGAGTAGCTAAGCAATAGTAGGAATAAAGGTTCAGGGCTGTCTAGCTAAGAGGAGAGAAGGTTTTGGAAGGACTCTTGGTTTTCTCTCTCAACCACCTCCCCTGCCTTTGGTGTAATGGAGCTGATCTAGGAATCCTATAGATCATCTGTCCCTAAAAGCTGAGCATGTCCCTTTCTTCAGGGCCTTAATCAATGTTCTGTCCTATGTTTTGCAAACCTCTGAAGACTGGCTACCTAAAGGAATTGTCTGCCTGATGACTGGTGAAATTTACAACAGGCTGGATGACAGCATGTATATGTTAAGGACCTCCCCAACTAAGCCTGTAACATGTTCGCATCCTACCCTCTCTTCTCCAGACTTTCTGCTGAGTCCTCCACTCTCTCACCACACCTCCCCCACACACAGTCAAATCCACAGGAGAAGAGAGGGAATGAGGAAGAGGTAACCATTCTCCTCTCTGAAAAGGAAGTGGATGCCCTCTTTCTCCAAGCCTCACATGCACACACCCCAGATGCCAGATGAGGTGTTGTCAACTGAGATTTTAGCCACTGGGGTAACTGCATTGAAGCAAAGCCCTGGTAGAAACTATGTTGTGACTTTGTAAGTTGCCTACATTAGGGCTTTGCAACGGTGCAGCTAGACCAGCGGCTAAAATCCCACTGTAGACAAGATCCAAGACCCAGCATGCCCTCACCTTCCTGCCCCCCCCCATGTTTCTATTTTCACTTTGTTTCCTCCTCCCTAGAGTGACTGAGAAGAAGGTCTGAAGGAGAAGATAAAAGGAGTTGGATGGGGTGACTCTGTAAGGGTGATAGGAGAAGGCGGCAGGCAGTTGGATGACTGGGGGTAAAAGAAGCCGTGGAGGCTCCTTAAGGTGGGCAGAGTAGGCATGGACTGCCCTGTTGTGAGTCAGACAGTGTATGATCACATCTTATTGATGTGTATCTTCCTGTCAGTTTCCCCTGCCTACTTTGAGATGTCACCAGCTATTGCCAGCTACACAAGTGAAACACTCATATGCCCAGATTCACAAAGGTTGCCTAACTTGCACTGGAGTTGCTAGATTTCCTGGTGCCATTTCCAATAAGAGAATCATCACTTGCATGCAATTGAAAGTGACTGATTCTTCTGACTGGACAGTGAGGAAATGATCCCTGGCAGAGGTGAGGATTTCAGTACTCTACATGGGGGTCCAAGCAGCAATTGACCTGTACTTTGGAAGAGGAGGAGGAGGAAATTCTGGGAACTTTCATGGTGGCTTAGATCAGAGAAAATTGTGACTTACTCTTCTTTATTATAATACAGTTGTTAAGGCAATCTAGTTCTTCTCTTTTTAAAACTGGCTATCTTCTCTGGAGCCGATCCTCAGCTGGCATAAATTGGCATAGCTCTATTCACACCAGCTGAGAATTTGCCCCAATGTCTTATTTCACTTTGTGCTGAGTTCAGTTGTACTAAGTACATAGTTTGTGTTCTCTCTATCCCCTGCCACAAGGTGGTGGTTATTATTATTTTATTATGTTAAGATTTTGCATTTATAGGAGCAGATCCTCAGTTGGTGTAAATTGACGTCACTGGAACAATGGCAATTTATACCAGCTTAAGATCTGGCCTAGAGTGCCTTCCATCTAAGAATCTCAGAGAGCTTTAGAAATATTAATTGATTTGACTGAACAAGTAAAATAATATATTTGATGAATTTTGAGAGATGCTAAAATAAGTTGACTGGATTTTTTCCCCCCATTATTCACCCCAATTACAGAGCTGGGCAAATAATTCACAAATATGTTCAATGAATAAGTTATCTGATTAATTTAATTAAATGTTTTGAATGGCATAGCAGAAAGGTTCCCCACCCCCCTTCATTATTTGCCCAATCCTAAAGACTCCTCTGAGATAAGGAGATAGTATTATCAACTTCTTACAGATGCGGAAACTGAAGCACAGAAAAATTAAGTGATTTGCCGATTATCACACAAGAAATCCATGACAGCTGGGACTAGAATCCAGGTCTGAGTCCAAGCCTTGATGCTTTTTATCTACAAAACAATCCTTTCCCTCCTTCTATGCAAGTGGTAGGTGCTATCAAAACACAGTAATCAGGCTGCCCTTATTTATCTGGTATTCTGACATGCTTTGCACAAGGGGTCTGAAAGCTCTGGTCATCTTCCATTAGCACCAATTGTATTTGGTTAAATTGTGACTATTTAACTGGTAATTAGCATGATTGTGCAATCTAGGGTTTGGAACAATATATAAAATGGCAACCGAGCAAAAGCAAAAGTTATAAACTGTTGGTGTCTTGAGAGTAAAGTGGTGCCAGAGCAAGTTTTATATATTTTTGAAGAAGAGGCAGCTTTTTCTTTTACAGCAGCTGTGTGATTTTTTTCCCTATTATACTCCGCATGCTCTGCAGTCTCCTACAGGGCAAATTACTTTATTTAACTGCCACAGAAAGCTACTGTTGCATCAGAGAGATGGAATGTCTCTGTTAAACTGTAATGCCAATAATTGCCTTTGGACTTCCATACAAAGAAAGTTTTGGTCTTCAAACTGTCTGGAAGGGTTTGTCTGTAATTGCTGTAATGTACAATCACTCCTAGAATGAAAAGAAAAATGACATATATTTAGAAAGTTCAGTAAGAACAGTGCAAACAAGCAATGCTATTATCCAAGACGGTGCATGAGCCTCAGAAATTGTTTTATTGCATGTGGTGAGCAGTCATATTGGTAATACAAAAATATAAGAAAAGCTATTGGACTAACCACAAGAACACCACATGAATGTTTTGTTAAAGATACATATATGCTTAGTTAAACATATTTGTCTGAATTCATACCAGGAAATCAGGCTGACATTATATTATTTATGTCTGAATTCTTCTCTTCCAGTCTGATTCACAAAATAGATATATTCCATTTCCACATGGAAAATATCATTGCCTACATCCTTCAAAGTGGCTTACAAGCCAAAATAATGTGTGTCTTGTATGTTCCACAATTACTAATCCACTAGCAGCCTTTCTGACTACAACCAGGCTTTCTAGGGAATGCACTGGCCAAAAAATAGTCTCTCAGCCCTAGCAAGTCACTTTATTATTTTCAGCACATGGATCTGATCCATCGTCCATTAAAGTCAACTGCAGTCTTTCCGTTGAGCTTAGCAAGCTTTGAAGCAGGCCATGGATATATATGATTGAAATGAGGAAAGTGCATGATGAGATAAATAAGTTAGTGCTATCAAACTCAGAAGCGTGTCCTAAAAAGATCAGGAAGAGATTAGATTGCTGCTCAACACGACTGGATCTATTTTCCTCTGTGGCTAGGTAACCACATCCCATTGAGGAGTATTTATGCTGTCTTGGAGAGCAGGGAGCTGGGCATAGAGTAATAAGGCAAGGAATTTCTGTGCAGACACCACTGTGCCACAAGGAAACTTTCCTAAGGATGGCATCCCCAGACCCATCAGTGGGGAAGAGCCTAGCCTTCTCAAGTGAAAAAACTGACTGGAAATGAGGAGTTCCTAGTTCCCAATAAGATTCATTCTTGAGTAGGAGAGAACTGAGCTCTTGGTTTTAATCACTTCAGATATTTGCATAATATCTTCATAGTATTTTGTTTGTCTTCCGTTCACAATCCTCAGTAATATCACAATCATCTTCACAGGAACGAGCTGTGGGGTGCTGATTTTTGGTTTTGCAGGTGAGTGCAGGTTAGTGGGGGAGGAAGGGGTTGGGGCCTCGGAGAAGGGCTGGGGAGAGGGAGTAGAACCAACCTACCCTGGCCCTGTGCCAAGCCCACGGCTGCCATGCTTTCCCCTCCCCTGTTACTTGCAGGTGGGGGGGCTCTTGTTCTGCTCCTGCCGTGCCCCCCTCCCACTCCACCCTGGCACATTTGGCTGCCTCCCCAGCCAGGTTCTCTCACAGGAGAGAGATGCACAGAGCAGCATCCCAGTCAGAAGTGTCTGAATTTGGGAGCCACCGAACAGCTGATGGGTGGGGCCATGGAACAGCTGATCCACAGGCAACCCAGTGGGTGTAGGGTACCTGCTATAGTTTTTCCATGGGTGCTTGAGCCCCTGAACACCCATGCCAGGGCACCTATGGGTGCCACAATTGGGATTCCATCTTGAAACAAGAACTAACTAACAGGAGCAAATGAATTCCAAAGCAATGAACACCCTGTTTTCATGCATGTGTTCCTAGTATGTAAGGCAAAGAGAAGGAAACACATTATTTTAAAACAGATTTTCCTCTCAATAGAATGTTTGTCAAAGAGATGCCAGGATATTTGAGTGCTAGCTATACGCGACCTTCTGAAATGGAGAAGGTTTAACCAGTTTGATGATCTTAAGTGTGATCTTGGTTTAATAGAATATGCAATTCAAACTGCTTCAGATGTATAGCAAAGAGGGACCTGTCTCATTAAATTCAGTTTTACAAATCTTTCAGCTAAAACAGAGAGCCAAAAGCAAAGTATAAAGTTTAAGGACATGTGACTCTAGACCCTTTTCCATTGGACTTGGGATCCCTATAGATCAATAAATGGATTTAATTGATCCCTATGTATAGTTTTTAAAATCTGCGACATATATAATACAGTGTAATTAATACTTCCACTGTAATATTAATTTATATTCTGAGTAAGTATAGTTTAATATTCTATGCTTCTTTGTTTCAGAACACTATCTATAGAAAACATGCAAAATACATATATGCAAAATAGGTCAGGTATACCATGTGTCTGAGCTATATGTATTATTTAATTGTAACAAGAATATAAGCACTACAGAATTTAGCTATTCCTTTGTTCACTTTGAGTTGAAGTTGCTAGACTGCATAGCTCATCAAGGCAAACAGTAAAAAGCAAGGATATAAGCAGCTCAAACTCCACTCACCAGTTCCCCTTCTCAACCTCAGGTATCTCCCATTCCACCATGCGCAGCCCACATCTCTCCACCCTGCTTCTGAACAGCCAGTGGGTACCCTTGAGCTCTGCCCATGTTCACTGGTGACATGTCTGTGTGTTTTGATGACTGGTGTAGGGTTTTCCTGGCTCTCATAAATGCCAGTGGCGGCACTGCGGTGCTGTTGTGATTTTGTACTGGTGTGTGTGAGATGAGGTATGGTGTCAGATTACAAATGGTGGCTGAGAGCTCTTTGGTTTGATGCTTGTGAAAACTGATGTGACTGGGTCATCTGTGCTCATAGGGACTGTTCTAAAACTGGTTTTATTTTAGAGATTTCGGAACTGAAATCTGAATAGGTGTGTTATATTATATGTCTGGCCAGACTCTAAGACTGCACGTAGGGAAGGAGGTTTGGGGGCCATGAGGGAAGGACTGGGGATTTGCTCAGATGCAGGCTTCTGAGGCAGCGTGTCAGGACTGATGCTGCAGCACAGACGTTGAGATCAATGCACAATCTTAATCTCTACCACCCCATCTGTCCCCCATTTTAGCACAAGCCTCTCTGCCCACCCCACAAACCCAATCACCCATCTGTGTTAATCCCCACCCTCTGTCTTCCTACAGTCCTGCTCCACACCTCATGACAGCCAGCCCTCACTCACTCTGCCTGTCCCCATGTCCTCATTCATTCCTCCAAACCCTGCTCCTCAAGTCATGTTCCTCACCTCCCCCCAGAGTCCCATCTTTCTCCCAGATCACATCTCCTGCTGGCCAGTCTGCTTCTCTGGTTCAGCAGCGGTATGTGAGAACACAGCTGGTAAACCAGGGACACAGGCAGGCAGCTTTAGAAAACTGGATGTAACTGGCAGATCTGAGCAGTTCCAGCAGGGCCCGATACGCAGCCGGTGTAAATCAGGGTCATTTCACTGACACCAATAAAGCTGGGCTGATTTACACCAGCTCAGGATCTAGCTGTATTTTTCATGTTAAATTTTCAGCAATGGCCTATGTCTGAGACATAAAGTGTATGAGTGAGGTGGGGGAGGGGGTAGTTTGGAACCCCTGGAGAATATGAGTTTTATTGCAGTTGCTGTTTTTGTTTAAGTCTAGGGGACCTAAAGAAGTAGAGGTGGACAGGGAAGGTAAAATTTCAGAAACGGAGCATTTTAAAATGTTTTCTATGCAGAAGTCAATAAATACTTAGCTGGAAAAATTCACGTGCACTTTGAAGAGAGAGGGTGCCAGATTTGGAGCCTAAATTCCAACTGTAAAATGTGAAACGACGGCTTTTTAGTCTGTGTAAGCATAAGTCTCAACAGAGCCTGAATTGTGGAGTCACGACCGACACCTTAATAATATCACTTCTTGGTCATCGTTATGTTTAACTTGCCATTACTGCTGTGCCTCTATTTCTCACACGCTAATTGCTGCTGAGCCTATGATTGTCTTTATTGTGCCAGTTGCCGAGTTGACAAGGAAAACTGTTCTGGACTGGCTAACCAGGAGTCACACTGTAGACATAAAAATGCTGAAATAGACACAACACAGTAGAGATCTCTGTGTTATCTGCTTAGTGCCCATGTGTGCCAGAAACACAGGTTCCCGGTCCTGAGACATGGTGTTTGCCGTCGGTGACATGCTGCTGAGCACCTTCATTACTAATGGACTCAGTGTGCATGCTGCCATGCCCCCTCTATATAAGTCTAACGTGCAAATGCCTTGCAACTGAGCCCCACGCTTGGAAACCTCACTCCCAGACAGACTCACAAATATTTACCAGATCCATGAAAATCAAAGAGTTCTGGTGGCAGTTCCACTGCTCTGGTCAGGCACTCTGCTCCGCTGAAATCTAGATGTTAAGCAAAGGAATCTTCCAAAATGTGGTTCCCTGTCTCTTCTTTTGTGTGAAGATCCTGTAGTTGGCACCATGCCTTATTTGGAATGCACATCAAATCACCTGGAGACTCAACATCAATGGTAGTTATGCGTATGCATGAATCACAGAGAGAATAGACCCTTAAACCAGCTGGGTGCATGGGGGAAAACGTCTAAGAAATATAAATCTAAAAGAATATGTTAGCTTTGCTCTTTGAAGTTATATCATTGCCCCTCCCTATCCTTTTTTCTGTTCCCTTTTTTTTTTAAATCAATTTTCCTTGAAGAGAATGGCTTTTAAAACCTTCCCCATTGTAGCCAGTAGCTTTATTTTAGAAGATCCAATACTTGAAGAATGTATCATATGCTCTGAGACCATCTATAAATGTAGGACCAGATCCTTAGCTGGTGTAAATTTGTTTAATTCCATTGACTTCAAGAGGTTTCCCTGACTAACAGCAGCTGAGGATTTGGTCTTTTAAAATTTTAAGGGAATACATCAACGTTATTTTCTTTTGTAATTTTTTGATAAGTTCAGGACTAAGTATTAGTCCTATAAAAAGAGCTCTTCCTGAATGAGTGTTGCTGTCTTCAAGATCAAACATCCAAGGTGCTGAGCACCCTCAGCTCACATTGATCTTTGCTTCAATCCTGTGCTCTCACTGAAAGTCAGTGAAAGTTTTGCCATTGACATGAATGGGAGCAAGAGCAGGCCCTTTAATAGGAGGTGATGCTATTCAGCACCTTATACAAGTTCAGCACCTCATAGGATTGGGCTCTAATACAGAGCCAGTTCTCCCTCTCCCATGCTGGCAGGGTGAAGGGGACAGAATTCTCAGGCTGGCCCCCCTCTGTGAAGTTCCTCCCCGACTGTTCTGTCCGAGATGGGATTGACACCCAAACAGAATGAATCGTGAGACCTGCCGATAGAGCCATATGAATCCCAGGGGAGGCCAGAGCCATCTTCTCAGAGACTCTGTACACTTGCGTTCCCGCTCTTCCCTCACCAGGCCCCTTTCCCCATCCTACTACCTGACAGTATGGCTGTTCCACAACCTCCCTTAAAGGGACATTCCCCACCAGGAGGGGGCCTCCATGGAAAATATATCACAGCCTCAGCACAGCTTCTCAGGGTAAGCCCCATAAGCCAAGGGGTGTGTGTGTGTGGTGGGGGAGTAATCAATATGCTCTGCTTTCTCCCACCAAGGAGCTACCCTCTCCCAGCTCTACCAAACATCCAGTCCCCACAGTCCCCACCTCTTCCCACTAGATCCTGACCCAAACAGCGAGCCCTGTGTGAGGTTCTAGGAAATGGGAATGGTGCCGCAAAGGCAGTGAACTCTACCCTTTTATGTAGAAGGGGGGACTTTCATGCATCAAGCGTCAGCTCTGATCATTGGTCTTGGAGGTGAATAAGATGTGCAGAATTTGGCCTGAAAGGTCAGACAACTAGAAAATCAGTGCCTTCTTACTGAACTGTATCCTTTTATTTGGGGGCCATTCCTGTGCTTTTTGCAGTAATCACTACTACTGTAACATAGTTTGAAGGGCAAGTGAACTGGATCAGCTTTGTTAAAAAGTATTTGTTATCCTGAGTTGAGAAATTCATTTTCTTTTTACCTTATCTCTGTAAAATGCTTCATGAGGATAAATTACAGTGACTCCCCCCACCTCTGGAATATTTAGTGCTGTTGCTCAGGGACGGGCAAGGTATGCAGGCTGGAATAAACTTACATTTCCATGTGAGTACACTTGGATAATAACAGAAATGCAATTTGAATTTCTGAAATCAGTACAGATATGATTACAATGTATTCGACAAACTTGATTTGGAAGGGAAGCATGAAAATTATCTAGAGGGAGACACTATGATGATATATAATTAAATATAGTGCATAAAAACAGATTATACCTTGAATTATCATAACCTTTTTTGTAGATGACAGGGTATTTCATCATTCCCAATTGTTAATTTTCAGTCTAGTTCAGAGCTCCACAAGAAAGAAGCCTTCTGAGAACTTGTGTGATCAATGGTACTCCCTGTGACATTTTCAGACAAATCGATGGAGAAAATGCAACTCCACATTCAACGCAAGTTATACACCCTCCACGTAGCCTTCCCATGCAGGTGGAAACTTTCTTGGATGCACAAGGGAAAAGGAGAAGATCCTTAGTGGGGAATAGGTTTGTCCTTGCTCCAAACCTGTTTTTTCCCAGGCAGTACCATGCCTTACCAGCCTATATTGGGTATTCTGGTCCTTACCGAGAACTCCAGGCACTGATCAGGAGTAACAGGCAAACCCAATTCCTGGTGTAAACTATGAGTGGAGAGAAGACAGGCAGATGAGATGCTGTTGATGTTAATCAGTATATATGCAGGATTGTGGTACCTGTGTCAGTCCTGGGATATTAGAGAGACAAGCTTGTCTTTGTCGCCAACAGATGTTGGTCCAATAAAAGATATAACCTCACCCACCTGTGCTAATCAATCACAGTTGCACTCTCCACGGGTGTGCACGGGTTGCTGCCATCACGTTGGAGGGAAGGATTGCTGGTCAGTGGACTAATCCTGTATCTGTAGGCATGTATTTACTCTGCCAGCCAATGAGATGAGAGCAATCACCCAAGAGTACTGCCTTTCCTCCGGACATTATTGTCATCCACAGAAGTTAGATGGGTCCGTGCATGACTACACGGTGCCCAATGTACCCTGATGCTTCCAGCTGTGCAAGTTGTAACTGAGGACAAGAGTGGGGGACTGTTTTCTGGCAAGCAGTGACTCTGAACAGGATTTAGAGGTCAGAGTGGGCAAGCAGTTTACCGTGAGTTCTTAGTGCAATGCTGTGGCACAAAGGCTGTGTAAACAGGGGAGTAGTGAGTAGGCGGATGAATTTTCCTCTGTATATGGCACTAGGGAGACTGATACTGGAATACTGTGTACAGTTCTGGTGTCCACATTTTTTAAAGGATGTTAAAAAACTGGAGAGGGTGCAGAAAAGAGCCACAAAAACGAGTTGAAAGCTGGAGAAAAGGGCTTAGTCTATCAAAAAAAAAAAAAACCCAAGCCTGAGGTGACTTGCATTATTGGCAGCCCCAAGGAAGAGCAGCGCTGGACCCCACTGCAGACTCAGATTTGGCCCTGCCAGCCCTCTGTCATGCTGGAGTGGCTGCAGGGCCAAATTGTGGGGGGTGTTGCAAGTCCTAGGCATCGGTGGGGTCAACACCACTCAGGTTTGGCCCCCTTGGCCCCTTTGTCATGAGGCAGGGTGAGGGGAGGGCGCGTAAGGCCCAAATTGAGTAAGCCGTGGGGTAGCTGCGGCTGCAGCTTTGTGCTACTGTCAGTTTGCAATGCCACTCAGTCTGTCTTGTGCTCGCATCCCCAGTTACAATGAAGGGGCTGCAGGGCCAAACTTGAGTGGGCACACTGGGCCATGGGGTGGCCAGCACTGCTCCTCCTTGCTGCTGCCATGGGGCCAGCTCCTGTACCAGGGATCCCCCCAGGTGCCTACCCACCGTGCCCTGCATCTAGCAGCCAGTGTCTTCTCTTAGGGATGGAGAGGGACACTGCACCGGGATGGGTCAGGTTGGAAGGCAGGGGCTGAACGTGGTATGTACTCTGTGGGCGAGGCACAAGGCCTGCCGCAGAGTTGGCTGTACAGGGATTAATTGTGTGTACCATCCAAAAAAATTCTGGGGGCACCTTCGTGTATAAACACCTTTGATGGGAGAAAATACCAGGTACGGAAGAACTTTTTAATCTTGCAGAGAAAGGCATAATAAGAACCACTGGCTGGAGCAGAAGCCAGACAAATTGAAATACAAAATAATACACAGTTTGTGAATAGTGAGAATGATTCATCAGCGGGACAAGTACCAAGAAAACTAAGGTATTTGCCATCTCTTGATGTCTTCAGATCAAGACTGGATGTCTTTCTGAAACATAAATTTTGCTTAGTCAGACACAGTTACTGATCTTAAACCATGGGTAATTCGGTGAAATTTAACAACCTGGATGAACAGGAGGTCAGATGGGGTGATATCTAATAGTCCCTTCTGGTTTTAAACTTTTTGTATCCATGGAATATCTCAGGGTAATAAATAGATGTGGAGATTGCAAATCCCAGAATGCAATCCTCCATTTTGAGCAAAGCAACCAGACGTGCTCAAATCAAACCAGATTATTGCATACCGTGACCTGTAGTCTTTAATAAGAATATAAAACCTACAAAATGGGATCCTCTGCAATCTGGTCCATTTTATGCAAATTCTATGTGGCCTTTCAGCTTCTGGAAGTTTGACAATGTAGCTCTTATCAGAGCAAAATCTGGCTTCTCCAGGTTTTAGAGGAGACCTTGAGAGAGGTATGATGAGCATCCACAACTCCTCTTGATTTTAATGGGAATTGATGGAACTCATCACTTCTGGATAGGACCCTGAAATCTTTTTTTCCTTGTCAGTCCCTCACCTCCCATGAAAATACCCTAAGAATTTTATTGTGAAATAAGCTTTAAATAAAATATTGACCTTTTAAAATCAAGTAGTAAGTACATTCCAAACAATCACCTTCATCTTCATTTTTGAGGTGCACCTAATAACTGTAGTAGCACCACTGCTCTTCCTATGTATTTCCAGGGTTTGTTTTTTTACCCTTGTGCTTGTATTATTGTTTAATGACCAAACTTTTTCTAATCCTTCAGATGTATTAAAATGTTACCTTAAATATCTGCATCTCAACTCTCTGTTTCCAGTCCTTTTAAACAGATCAGTTAAAAAAATCAAACATAAACATAAAACTATTCAGAATTTTAAACTAATCCGTGTAGCACAAATATATATATATAAATTAATAGAGAAGAAATCCTACTTGGGGAGGAGGGCACAGTTAAGCATATTTACCAGATAAGGTTTCAATCAATTACAGGTATATGTATATATGTACAGGAATTTCTAAACACACACACTCATATATAACCAGAGGAAATAAAAAAGGGAAAAATAGAAAGGGGGTGGGGGTGAAAGACACAGAAGTGGGTAGGATAAACAATTCTAAAGAGGTAGGGACTTTGTCCACTATATTGAATTTGTCTCACTGTGTTTTGTGAAGGGATTCCATATGCAGTAGCATGAAATTAATTAAATTTGTCATGTAACCTGAAAATAAATTATTATGGAATGTTTAAATTTAAATTTTGTGAAGCTACTTAAAATACCGAGGACTGGTTTTATGGAAACCTGTTTGGTTTTTTGCTATGGATTTCAATGGGAGTAGGACCTAGTCCCAACACATGAGAAATCCAGATGTCTAAAAACTCATTTTATAAGCACTTGGGGCCTAACCCAAAACCCAGTAAAATCAGTGGAAACACTTCCCATTGATTTTGATTGGCTTTGGATCAGCCTCTTACAGATCAAACATCTTGAATAGCGTGTAGGTGTGAGAGAATCCCACAGTCTCATTTTAAAATGAATTCTGCTGGTTGTCTCCATTTGACTGAAACTTCCACCGTTGTCCCACGGAGACATGACCCTCGTTGCGATTTTAAAATCACAAACGGGAACTTGGAATCCATCACTGGGCCCAGTCCTGCAATCCTTACCCAGGCACAACTCCCGCGGAACTCCACAGGGCTGCGGGCTGCAGTGCCTGACCTGTCCTTAGGGCTGTTAGAAGGCATCCCTTCTGCTCCCCGGGCACCACACCCTGCGGCGCTCCCGGTTGGGTTGTGTTTGCTCGCTGGAGTGTGTTAGAACCACAGTCGGCGTCGCGAGCACCGGGGGACCGGCTGCCTTAATGACTGTTCCAGGCATGCCATCTCGGGGGCGCCCAGAAGGAGCAGGAGGAGACAGCTCCCTGGCCCCCGGAGCAAATACAACTTGCAAACTAGGCTGGGCTAATGCAATCGAACGAGGCGCAAAGACCGACGCGTGTAGGATGCGGCGCTACAGGTGTCCTGCTTAGTGCTCGATGGCTCGGAGGTGGCAGCGCCCTCCGTTCGGGGAGCATCTCCTGGAAACCAATCGGGCTGAGCAGACGTTACAGCTGGCAGTCGATAAACTCCCCCCAGCGTTTCCGACATCACACCCAGCCAAGCCGCTGCGCTCCTGAGGGCCGGGGGCTGAGATTGTGGACCCGATCCTGCAGTCCGCACTTGTGCAAAGCTCCCTTTGAAATCAAGCAGGCAAAGTCAGGGGAAGTTTTGCCTGGGTCAGGACTTGCGCCTTCCATCTTCGCCCTGGAAAAGCCAGCAACCCTGCTTGCTACCTGAATGAGCACCACAAGCCGTTTTCAAATAAATAACCAAAAGCAACAGTTCATTCACTGCCCTCCCCCCGCTTTACAAGTTGCAGCAGACGGGCCAACAAATTAACGCCTGGATCCTTATTTGCCTGGGATCTTTCAGCCTCATCCCCCCTGTCTGCTCTTTGCAGCGCAGAGGACACGGGACCGCAAACTGCTGTCAACCAGCGAGAGCAGGAGCTAGTCGGGGTGAATCCTGCAAACTATCTTAATGTTGTTTCTACATCTCGCTCCTCTGTGGAACCAATGTGCATGTTTCAAGTAACACGAACATGTAGAGCCGTGATGGGAAACATTCGTTTGGCTCTTTTATAATGCCCGAGTGCCCCCCTTCCTCTAGAAATAAGGATCAAAATGTGCACCGTCTATGTGCCTGTGTGTTAAACTGGTAGATTAGGTAAGTGGTTGGATTACACGCTCAGAGAAAGACACGCAGAGAGGGAGAAAGAATTCTGTTATCTGGGGCTGTGGGTCAGAGTAGGGAAAATTCCCATCCATTTTACGGCACTATTCCAGAAGTATCGGGCCCATTATACATCCACAGCTCCATTTCCCCTGGTCATAGTTTTCATCGTAGCTAGAACATCGCTTCAGCTACTATTGCAGTCAGAGCAACGCACTCGGGCACTTGCCTGCTAGGCAGTTTATGAACATGTGTCCGAAGGTTTGTTTGTAAAATTCCAGACCTACCTTTTGTTCAGACCTTTGCACTCCAGGATCTTGTTTCCCCACCGATTATTTCCCTCCACTGAGACAGAGAACGTGAAACTCCACAATCTGCTCATCGCCCAACTTTGGAGTTTTCCAGGGTAAAACGCCCTCGGAACTCCACTGAGTAACACGGCAGAAAAACATTATGGTGCCTGTTTAAACAAGTGTGTCTGAACAGGAAAATCAAACAGACAGGGAGCGACTTCAGTTTCTCCGCTGATATGATGTTTGAAATGATAAGCCAGGATATATTTTCACATAATTGGGCTGTGTCAGGGTACCAGCCGTTTGATCAGATAGGAACTTTCTATGTAGTCTCACATCAGAGGACTAGTAAACTACAAATTAAGGCAGGCTTCACATTTTGTCTGCGAAGTAGCCAAGTAAATGGAAGTTTATCCTTAAAGGTCACAACTGAAAAAAATAATTAGAATGTTACCAGCATAACCAAGTACAGAGTACAAAAAAAAGAGCAGGATGGAATTAGTCTGGGAAAGGGGTTATTTTCAATGTATGATCGCTGATAAAAGCTCATAAACCTTGAGCAGATAAAGATTAACATCTCTGAGATCTAATGGGAGCGTTAGCGCTCACCCTTTCATCGTCCCAAATTATTACTAGCTTCCTGTGCGCTGGGCCAGAGTCTGTGGAAGGTCGCATGGGGCAGAGCGGGACACGAGGTAAATTACGTTGTATTTAATTAGCGATTGGTCAGTTAACGCGCTTACTTTCTGTTTTGCGCACACAGTATTTCCAAAGCATCTCGGCTGCAGGGAGTTTTAAAAGCAGTTAGCCCTGTATTATTTTTGAGACCGATGGGGCGTTTTGCTCTGGCTTTCCAAGTTAACGTGACTGGCATACATAAGTTTTCTTAGTCAAACTGAATCTTCTTTCAGTGGCACGTGTGATATATTGTGGTGAATTTCAAACGCCCTGGCATTTCCACTTGCTTCTAAAATCTGAATATAAACCTGGCATGTGGGATGTGTTTGACCTATCTCCAAAATTATTCTCAGAACCTGAGCACAGAGAAAGGAAATAAAATATGGAATTGTTCCTACACAATCATTTTGCTTTCCAGTCTCCGATTCACCCACTTCTCTGAAGCAGATGGCAAAAGAAAAATAGAGGAGGCTACCTGAATTTGGTAAGGTGAGCTCAACCACCCCTCATCAAGAAAAAGTCCAGGCTGATGTCTCACAGGTAAACATTAGGAGCCTCTGTCTGGGTCCCTAGAAATGCTGCTGTAAGTAGCTTTCTTAGGGCTAGAAGTGTTTGCAGTTTAGGGCTAGGTCCCGCAGTATGAGTAGATTTCTTTGAAAAAGCTTGGTCCTGTGAACGCATTCTGAACTCAGCTGCATTCTTAGCTATAGGGTAATCACTCTCGTTCTCTCTCTCCCCCACCCGTTCACACACGCACACACTTAACTCTTGTTACAGTTTTACCACTGAGTTCAATGGGACCATAATTCCGTTGACACAGTGGTAGAAAGTGCAGTTAAAAGTGGAATAGTGTAGCTCTCTGTAGGTACTACAGAGAGCCAAACGTAATAGTGAGGCTAGAATGAGTTTCAAATACATTCTTAGACCTTCCATTTTTGTTGCTTCTTTTTATTTCTTAAAAATTCAAAACCAGCACCAAAGAATTAAAATATATTACTACTTCAGTGATGAAGCTGTGATCAAATACTGTAAATTAGTATTTTGATATAAAGATATATTTTAATAACACTCACACATTATAATACCTAGCTCCAAAGGAAGGTATCATTAGCTACGTTTTACCATTGGGAAACTACAGTGAAGTAACCTACCCAACATCACCCAGCAGGTTAGTAGTAAATCTGGACTAGAAATCACATCTCCTGAATCCCAGTCCAGTGCTCTGTCTACTAGGCCATGCTACATCTCTTTTGTGTACAGTGGCATGTGAATTATATCTGATTAATACGTTATTCCACCTTTAACGATTATATATAGTGCTGATCTCTGTGTAAGCTGTGAAGCTTGTCTCTCTCATCAACAGAAGACGGTCCAATAAAATATACTACCTCACCCATCTTGTCTCTTCATATCCTGGGACCAACACAGCTACAACAATAACACTGTGCACACACAGGTACCTGTGTCAGACAAGGTTGTGCACTTTGCATGTTTCTTTCTGATGATTCCAGAATGAGAATTTAGCCAGGGAATATTACTGGATTATAGCAGTAGTGTACAGGCCCCATCCTATATTTCCAAAAATCAGTCAATGAGGATCTTGCCATTAACTTTTATAGCAGCAGGACCATATTTTCAAACTCTGTACCATAGGCCCACCAGTAAAGGGAGAACTATGGAGCTAGGTTCATATTAGCCTTTGCTGCAAAGAAACATAAAGCCCCTCCCCTTTAATGGGGTAAGTTTTTCTTGCTTCTGTAAGGGCAGTGAACTATATATAAGTAGTAATCTTAGAGATGGTTTTAGTGGCTACTCCATTGTGGGCATTGGATATAGCAAGTTTGGTGCTATTTGAAAGGCTGAAAGAGGCTTTGCCTTGATTGACAGAAAATGTCTGGCTGTTGAGAAGAAAGGTGATATCGCCAATAGGGCGGCCGCACTTGTTACATAAATAATGTCAATAACACACATGCTTGGAATAGCATGAATGCAACCGGAGCCGTGCTGATGTTTAAAAATGTTATCTCTGCACTTCCAACTTCTAATCACACCAGGAGCGGGCAAGCCAGGAACATTTTAGATTATGTCTAGGCTTATGGTTGATGGAAAGTCTGAGACGAACCTAAGCTTTTAAACAGCGAAGTCCCTTTTGTACAAAATATTGTGGGTTTTTCCTCTGCCTCTGGCAAAGAAATCGTTTGGTCACATGGATTTATTAGAATGATGTCACTCTGCAATATTCTATCTAGCCATCAGGTGCCATTAAACAAAAGGATGTGATGAGATCACATCACAACTAGAATAAGGCGCTGGAGTTTCTAGACAGGAGGTTGCACACAAGCTAGGGACGTTTTAGAATTTGTGGATGACTTGGAAAGCTCTAGGAGTATATATTTTCCTTGTAATTCTGTATAGAAGATACCTGTCGGTTACTATACAGTTATAACCTCCTTTTCAATGGGAGGAAATTGGTATCGATATTTCGCCTGGATGGCTTAATGCAATCGCACCGTTCCCAAAAGGAACGAAATCTCTGGGCTGACCCTGTTCCCATCTAGTACAGCGGGAATTTTCTGACGGATCGGGTCCCAGGTTTGTACAAACACACACAAGAAGAAACAAAGAAAAGGAACATTGCCTCGGAAAGATATACGAAACCAAGAGGAAAGTTAAAAATGTGTACAGTAGACACCATTGTCAGTTTCAGATTAAATACCGGCAAGTCTCTCATCTGATGTAAATCGACAGAGGTCCTCTGACTGCAATGGGGCTACCCCGGTTTATAGCAGTTGAGGATCTGGCATGATCAGCTGATGGAAGAGAAAATCCTCTAGACAAATAAAATCTGTCATATTTGGGGTATTTTTCTTCCTATATTTTTCCTTCGTGTGTATTTTCCCAGGAACTGATTATTATCTAGCTGAAATAGATATCCCCACTTGTAAAGCAATGCTCTCTTATTATTTTCTGTGGGCACATTCTCTGTAGAAGTGAAATATCTATTGAGAACAGATTTAGATCGGGGACTTTTAAAGTTTGCAATTTAAAAATATGTGGCAACATATCTCTTTCCCTGCTATATACTTTTCTAATGGCCTTTGCATCATATGTTTTCCAGTGACTTATGGTCGTGTAAGGAGTGGCTGTTGCACAATAGAAAAAGAAGCGGGGGATTGTTCCAAATGGTCTTACAAGTTTGGAGCATTTCATCTTCTTCAAAAGAAAAAAAACTATGGCCTTGTGAGCAAATGATTAGAAGAAGACTGGGAATACAATAATTACCCCAAATGGAAACACAGACCGCAGGCAAACAATACTGCTTTTGTGAGGAGCTCTGCCTGTTAAAAAATCTAGCAAATCTCATAACTGGAGCTGGCGCAATCCTTTTCTTATGCAACGATATATATAATGTTTTTGAGAACCATGGAGTAAACATGGGAACACTGTAACATAGTATTGGAATACATTTACACTCGTGATTTGAGATTGGCTGGATAGTACCAGCATGGACTCTTTAAGCCACAAACTATTTTCACATGTTGCAGAATTTGGGACAAATTGCATTTGGTGACATTTAGCCAATAAACAAACACATGAATACAAATAAATGAAATATACCTTGTTCTTTGTGGCATGCGGTGAAGCTCAAGAGAACGGAGTTTGGTGAGACAGCTCTGTTTTGAACGAGCTTCCTTTATAAGAGATCCGAAAGAACATAGTTTTTTGCATCCTTCATATTTTATAATTTTGCCTCTACAAAAAAGACTAGTGGAGCCCCAGCTCTCATTTACTCATAATGATCGCATTCTATCTCGAGTCACAGTGACTCATGTAATAAGATTTCCATTTGTGCACGGAGGACAGAAAGAGGGGCGGCTAAACTTTGGTTTAATTCATATTTATATCCTCCCAGCTCTCTGTTTATCTTGAATTGCCTGATTCAAAGAGCTAAGCCATTGTGATATTTGCTTTATCGCCCTCATCACAATAAAGGTCACTGGAACGACAGCTGACAGGTTAATTGCACAGTTATACAGTAATTGTCATACGTGAATGTTTCAGACCGGGCCCGCACAGCCCCCCCTTTTAACACATTTCAAAGCTAACTTTTTGCTTAGCGGAACATTGCCAGGGGCAAAGGATGGGTTATAAAACACTCTCCTTTTTAAAGCGCACGTCATTGGACGGGAAAAGTTTGATAAGGGCCAGGGTTGGTTTGAGCGGAGTTCTCCGGTGTGTGTGTAAGGGCTATTAAAGGGGCTGGATTGAACAGGAAAACCGAATGCAGTGACACAAAACTCTGTTTCGTACGCAACTGTCTGTCCAGCACGGATGAAAATGGAACACCTGGACATAGCTGAAATATAAATACAGGCTTTTTCGGTGGCTTACTTGCCTCATTGCTTCTTAACTAAAGTGGCGACTAAAAAGATGAATTGGCACAGGACGGGGATGTACAGACAGATGATCCTGCACCACAGCCTAACGATCGGGCCCCAAGCATATCTGTATAAGCGTTTCTAGGCAATCAGCGCTTGAAATAACATCACTGCATTCCTTTCACGCACCTCTCGTGTCCTCCGTGACTGCTCAGAAATTGCACTGAACTTCAGCTTTTTTGACGTTAGGCTGGGTGGATTTTAGCATCAATATTAAACTCTGCATCCGCCCCCCCCCACGGCAGATGTACTTATGTATGCAAAAAAGGCAACTCGGTTCTAACGCACGGGACATAATTTATAGCCTTTTGCTGGGATTCTGTATTTTCCTTTGGGAGCCTTGTCGTCTCGATGTGTTTAATGGTTAAGATAAAAAGGGGTAGCAGCTAATTTGAAAATTTAAAGGCGGTTACACGAAAAACCTCAAAGCAACCACTCAGGTTAACAGCTAATATGGAAATACCAAGTCTCTCAGGCACACGCGGGAAAGGCTGCTCTTGAGCAGAAATAAACTTTGGACCCAATCTTGCTCCTTTAGAAGTCGACCGTCAAACTCCCTTTGGTTCAAATGGGGGTACGATCAGGCCCATTGACGGAAGAAAATGGATGAATGGAAGTTGTTTGGAATCAAATTAGATCACATTTGCTGGCGAGGGCTCGATGATGAACTCATCCAATGAATGTTTTATCCTTTAGATCAAATGAAAAAGATTGAGAATAAAAATCAAAAGAAAGAAATGGAGGGAGGGACGGATGGATGGATAAATGAATGAATGAGCGGCTTGGAAAACAAAAGAAGCCTAAAATCTGTGGTCTAAAGACTGGTAGAGTAATGCCGAGGGAGGGAAAACGAGCACTAGGTCAGTTTCAGCTGACTAGATACCAGCTCTACTGATAGGTACTAATTTTGTAGTAGTGTTTTCACCATCACAGACCCAATCGGCTATAGACGTGATGCTGACGTCATTTAGGGGAAAGTTGGCACCTTTGCCAGAGGTTTTTTTTTTGGGGGGGTGGTGCTTTTCTTTTTTCTTTTTCTTTTCTTCTTTTTTTCTTCTTCTAAAGACGCGTTGTCACTGGAGGGAAACCACTGCGTTTGCCACGGGGTCTTTCACCAAGAGAGCCAAGTTCCCTTTTGGGCAAAGCTAAGAGTCTCGGAGTCTGTTTGACATCTTGAAGCTTAAATAACCGTAAGGCATTGTTACTCCCTGGCAGCAAAGTGCCTCGTTACGCCTGATTGAGCTAATTGCTTTGAAATAGGATATATTATCTATAATTATAGAGATCTTGGAGGAGACGGCCAGCCTTTTCTTTCATCTTTTCCAAGTGCATCATAATGTCGCGATCAAATTAATTTGGGCCACTTGAAATAGTGCCTTCCATTCAGCCTCGAGCCCCTCCGAGTCTTAAAGAGACAAGGACGCCTTTGCAACTGGGGCTTGTTTGACCAACAAAATTACCACTCTTGGTAATCTCAGGAGGAACATGCCAGTTGTCTCTAACCTTAAAAGAAGTTCAGAATGTTTGATCAGCTCCTTTCGCTTTATTAAGGCGCAGGGGTGGAAAAGAGGAGTGGGGAAGGGAGGTGGGGGGTGTCTTAGCGTTTAGAGAAGGTAGTAAGTCTGCAGGACAATTTTAACACTAGGAATGTGGGTTGATCTCTAAGAAGTTTCCACAAAGAGCCAGCCACACAATAAATGAACTAGACGTCTGTAAATATCACGCGAATAGCTTGATGCATCTTTCCAAACGATTTCAGTATACGACATCCTTGCTTATAAATGCAACCACATGGGGACTTTGGTCCAGGGTGCCTTTATATTTCGGTGTATGGAGCGGCCCGTTTCCCCGTCTGCAAAACCTGTCATGTACTTTGCAGAGCTGTCCGATCTCCAGTAACCTAAGACAAAAGAAACCCGCCGTCCTTTCGACCCTCTCTTTCGTACTTCTCCGCACTAATTCAAAAGTAACGTTTACAAAAGGCAGACGATGCCCTGAATTGGCTTAGCGCTGCCTTTTCTCCCCCTCCTTCTTATGATCATTTGTTGTATTCACACTGAAATAAAATGCTATAGGTAATCCGTTATCCTAGCACGTTCCTTATATTAAACGGGGCTGTTTAGGACGCTAATTGCCCAATATTGTCATCTAGCGCAAGTTCCTTGCTGAAGCCCCGCAAATTCCAGTAAAAACACTGGACTGAAACAAGCAGCAATAAAACAGCCTCCTGCCTTCACTTCACTTCGGGCTTTCGGCGAGCCCAGAAAGGGGGATGACGGAGAGCTATTGAAAAGCGGATGTCACAGTGTCATCATAACACAAGCAAAGCCAATTTTCTAACATCCCTCAGCGTTTAGATCCTCCATGGTAGGGCAGGGCACGCAGGAAAAGTTTTGTTATTAAAATCCTTCTCCTAAACGCATGAACCAATATCAGGGCGGATGGAGGAGAAGCTGATCTCTTCCTCCTGAATTGTGAGCTTGGATGTTTATTTAAAAAAAAAAGAAAGACACTTTACTGGCTTTTCCTTTTCCAGCAAAGCGTTTGCCAGCATGTGAGTTTCAATCAAGCCCTTGCTAGGCTGCCATGATTAAAATACCACCAAGTATGACAGAAATAAACATAAAGCTTTGCATCGCTGGGAGATAAATAAGGGCATAATTATCTCATCGTGACAACTCTCAGTGAGGGCGGGACCTCGCTCTCGGAATGGGATCCACACTCATTCCTGCACCCCCAGCAACCCACCCCTGCGAGCTAAGAAACCCATTAAATAATGTATTTCCCAGTCATGTTGCCCTCAAAACAACGGGGTCGAAAGCAACCCAACGGGTCTAACAAACACGCCGTCCCCTTTCTTTTTGAGCGGCTGCGTTGGGGAACCAGAACTGAGGCCCCCACCCATAGAATCAAAGGCCAACATTTACTTTACCAAAAAAAAAAAAAGGTTTCTTATTTGACGAATAAAAAAGCAATGGTGCCCAGCATCCAGCACCAGGGGTTGGGAAAATGTCGTGCGATTGGTAGAGCAAACTAATTTTGTCAGGCTGAATGTGCTGATGTCCCAGGGCTAAGGCGTCTTGCTCCCTTGATGCGGGTTAACGTCCTCAATAGTCCCCCCTCCAGCTGAAGCCTTTGATCAGACCGCTGCTGGCGCCTAAAAACAACATCACTTGTCTGCCTATTAGAGGCACTGACTAATCGTGACAGATTGTTTATTCTCGCAATTAGCAATGCAGCCGCTTCTCCGAGAAGCCCCTCACCCCATCGGCCGGACCCAGCCCCCTCAGAAGGATCGATAGGAGCCGCGGGGAGGGGAATTGCTCTCCATTCCCACCAGACTGCAGAAGGGAAGCTGGGCAGAACTTGTAAATCCCACATGGCCGGCCCATAGACTTGTGACAGCAGCAGCAGCAAAGTATAAATCGTTTGCATAGTCGGGTTTCAATGAAAATGCACGGGTCCTACATGAATGAAATGTGGTAGCAGAATGCCAGACATTTAACTCATATTATATACGTGTATAGACGTGTGGGCGTCAATCCGTATGTGCACGCGGGTGGAGTTTTACAAAGTACATAAACCATCTTTAAAGGAGGATAGATAATAGCAACAACGCAATTTTATACTGTAACCGACATGCAGTGTAATATTTTGTTGGGTTTATATATATGGTATACTACAATATTTTGTTGTTTCTATTATATATGCTCCTTTATAGAAAGATGATTGGTCTATATGTGAATACATAGATTAATTATCTTATATGTGCCTATGGAAGAGAATTCATTTCAATCAGATCTGTCACGGATCAGATAATAACGTTTCTGTTATATCAATTCATTTCATAATCTGCATGCTCATATCCTACAAGTTTTATTGGGTCCAGTTAAAATGAAAGGGAATTCGCTGTCCCTCCCCGTTTAGATAATTATCCTTAAATGATTGCAAGAGCCTCTTGTGTTTCTAGGAGATTAGAGCCCCGCAGCTATCAATAAACTTTTCTCAGCGAGTGGCCAATCACATTATTAGAGAGCTGCTCCGTTTTACTGCACATCCGTCCTGGGCAGAAGGATAAGGGATCGTAAAACAAAGTTACAAAAGAAAGTAAGGCTTTTAATGTGTCGAGAAGTTTAGGTTTTCTTTTTACGTTAACTCATATTGTATTACATGTTACTATATGTACACACACATTTTATTCAGTGAAATATATCACCCTCCAATTCTGTATGTATACGTGTACAGACCCCTGTCCGTAGAAACCCTGTATTTTACACGAGGTGTGCTCATTTAAAAATGATCTCCATGTTTTGAATGCGCCGACAGCTGATGGAGTCTATAAGGAATCACATTGTGAGGTCACACCACGGGCAGCCTAGCGCTCTGTTTATGTAAACTTTTCTCTTTCAGTAACAGACAGAACTGCACTTGGTTTCAGGCGTGTACTCATATCTCTAGATGTTATTCCTTGGCATCTTTTCTACGCTTCACAAAGCCCCCCAGGTGTTCATCGGACACAAACACGGGGGACGTTTCCCTACGTGGGAGCTGGTGTTATATTCCTCAGTGCCGTAGATTTAAAAACAAAGCCAGAAATGGATCCACACAGCATCAACGGCCGCGCACTTTACATTGAACCCCCCCCCCCCCAAAACCACCTCAGGTTAGAAATGTGCAGTGCACAGGATTTCCAGCGCAGTCAAAAACCAAACCAGCCCCGCCAGCCCCCGACGCGACTGAACGTAAGAGACTTGAATAGGAGCCATTATTGCACAAGACAAGAGCCGGGCACCGAATTCACTCCCGAGGAAAGTTTCCCACTCACATCCTCGCGGCTCAGGGGGAGCAAAAAGGCAGGGCGGCCTGTTGATAGCCGCGAAGGCCAGCTCCGCGGCCAATGGGAAGCGGCCGTCCCTCCCCTCTGCGCGCTGGTTGGGCGGCTCCGGAGTTCGCTTCGCTTTATTAAGAAGGCCGGCTGGGAGCCGGGACAGAAAAGCGCCGAGCCCCCGCCCGCCCCCCCCCCCGAGCCGAAAGCGGAGCGGAGGAGTTGCTGCCCTGACTTAGCGCCGAGGCGGGGAAGGAGGACTGCCTCTGCATGGCCCCCGGTGTTGATATGACTACTGGACAGATCGGGGTCAGCATCCAGGAGCCTCCTGCATCTGCTTTCAGCAAGCCCCGCAGCTGCGCCCAGGCGAGCGCGGCGATGGGAGGAGAGGAGGAGAGTGGCAAGCCCAAAGTCTCCCCTTCCCTCCTGCCTTTCAGCGTGGAGGCGCTAATGGCTGATCACAGGAAGCCGGGGGGCAGAGACAGCACCGCCACCGGCCCCGAAGTGGCCGCGCCCCCGCCTGCCGGCGCTTCCCTCAGTCCCCGGGTGGGATCCTTATCGGTGGCGGCCGCGGCGGAGCCGCCGGCTTCCCCGCTGCCTCTCAACAGCCATTTTTCTGTCGGGGGACTGGTCAAAGTGCCCGAAGATGCACTTGTCACATCGGAGAGCCCCGAGAAGCAGGAGAGGACGGCCTGGATGCAGAGCCCCAGGTTCTCCCCGCCGCCCCCTCGTAAGTAGAAGCTCCGATTCGTGTTGCGAAATGGAACGTGTGAACACAGCAAGAGGCCGTGCGTGTTACAGGCACGGGAGCGCGAACTCCCGCTCCCAGGGGAACGCTGCGGGACTGGTGTTTGGGACTGAATATCGGAGGCCTCCGCTACTTAATTTTAAATTGACTTCTAGAGAAGTCACTATTTTCCCCTCCCCGGCCCTCCGTCCCCACATAAAAGCAAAAACTCATTCGAAGCTATTTCTACATCGCATTGCGCGGAATCAGTCGGGACTGCCCTTGTAGATCGCTGTAACAGGAGCTCGGCTTAAGATGAGCCCTAGCCATACTGAAGTTTCCGTGCAGTGTATTTCTTTTTCCCAAGCACTTTTCACGTTTCAAAAGAAACGTATTTAAAATGTTTCTATTGACAGCAGATCCAGAGTTTCAAAAGCAAGGGAGGGATTGACATTTCTTGTGCCAGATGTGTGAGGAGGAAAATACCTGATTGCGTGTGTCGGCTCAAGTTTTGATTTGAGCGGACCGTACATATTTTGCAATCATGGTTTCAGCTCAGTGGTGTTTCTGCTGAAAGTTGTTTGTATTTTATAGCGATACACAATAGATCGGATTCTTAAATCCCGATGCTTCTGTCCTGGGACTCTTACAGGCATCGTGACAGCAAGTTCTGTAATTGCAAGTGTTTTATTTTGAAAGCACATCGACCTGCAATTATAGATGTTTTCTACTTTATTCTTCGAATTTCACTTATATCAAGAATATCAATCCGGAGGAGCTATAAAAAAATTAATGTCCAGTTTTTGCGCAGAGTTCCAGAAATTCTGTAAACTCAGTGCAGAGGGTTCTATGTCTGATTCTTTGTGGGCCTAATTTTTCTCGCCTTACTAAATAAAATGGGCAGGATTTGATTTATACCCATGTTGCCATATAGAGTTCAGCACTGTGAAACTCTTTCAAAGGCCCTTGAGAGCACAGTCTCCAAAAGTGAAGTCTATACTTATTTTTATGGCTTCCATTTATTTATATTACAAAATGAACAGAAGTTTGGGGTTTTTTAAAACTAAAAATAAATGGAGCAGGGTTTGGACAGTCTTTTTTACATTTTAAATTAGGCCGTAGGACTCTGAAGGGCAATAGAGCGACAGCGTTAATTCAGAGCTCATAATTAATTACATGCTTAATCTCTTTCCCAGGGGCCTAATGAAGAGGGTGTGAGGCTGAGAAGGCCTGCTGCCTGTTTTATTTATTTTTTGTTAGGCCCATAAAAAAGACAACACAGACACTTTATTGGGGGTCTTCCCCTCTCTGTCCTGGCCTAACACCATCACCCCTTTTTGTGTCTTACACATCAGTTAATTCGAGTTTTAGAAAGTAAGCGGCACGGAGTAGAGGGTCATCCATCTGTCCCAGTGCAAAGCATTTTGTCGGGAGTTCTGTATGAGCCAGATAGCTGATGATTTAGCTCTGAGCCCTCAGAGGGAACTAGTCAGTATCATTAGGCCTGTGCCCATTTGGGGGGAGAGTTTTGCACCCTTTGTTAGGCGCTCTTTGGAAAACACAGCCCTCTTCCGCAGAAGGAGGGAGAGCACTTCCCAAACTGCCCTAGACACTGGAGATGGGCCCGCTCCAGGGCCCCCCAGGTCCCTGCACTCTGGCCGGGGGTAGGATCTGAACTTTGCTGGGGTGGTGGAATGAAACCCCCTCTCCCCACCCCTCCAGGACGCGGGGCACTGCGCGTGAATTCGACCAGCCTGCGCCCGGTGCCACGCGCTAATAACCAGCTGGCTTTGTGTGTGTGTCTCCTCCTTGCCCCTTCTCCCCACCCCCAGGGCGGCTGAGCCCCCCGGCCTGCACCCTGCGCAAGCACAAGACCAACAGGAAGCCGCGCACCCCCTTCACCACGGCTCAGCTGCTGGCGCTGGAGCGGAAGTTTCGGCAGAAGCAGTACCTGTCCATCGCCGAGCGAGCCGAGTTCTCCAGCTCGCTCAGCCTCACCGAGACCCAGGTGAAGATCTGGTTCCAGAACCGGCGCGCCAAGGCCAAGAGACTGCAGGAGGCCGAGCTGGAGAAGCTGAAGATGGCAGCCAAGCCCATGTTGCCCCCGGCCGCCTTCGGCATCTCCTTCCCGCTGGGCGGCCCGGCGGTGGCGGGCGCTTCGCTGTACGGAGCCTCCAGCCCCTTCCAGCGAGCGGGGCTGCCGGTGGCTCCCGTGGGACTGTACACGGCTCACGTGGGATACAGCATGTACCACCTAACATAGGGCGCACGGACCTCGCCCCCCAGACCCGCTGGGCGCGCCCCGTCCTCCCTCCAAAGCCAGCGAGCCGGCGCCGGTCCCTGTTTAGCCCGCTTGTCCCCACCCAGCTCCCGCTTGGCTTTCGAGCGCCCCCCTCCCCAGTCCCCTCGCCCCGGTTCCAAGCTCCTCAAACTCTGCGAAGTTCCTACGAGCCCCTTCGCCGAGACGTCCAGCCCCGGGGCTCGGCCGCCAAGTCTGGCTTTGTTCGCCTCTCTTTAGTTCTTTATCCTCTGGCACCCTGGCTGCGTTTAAACGGCGATCCGATCTCTCGCTGGGTTCCCACAACCGGGTCCTCCCTCCAATCCCCCACCCGAAGGAGCCTAAAACATCGAACCTCCTCCCAGCGCGGGCAAGAGGCCGTGATCCCAAACCCAAACTCCTTCCCAGGCTAATTCGGGGACATGGCAAGCGAGCAGCACCAGAGTTTGGGGATGGACCACTGTCTTATGTGGGAAGGGCTGGCTTGGAATTGAAATGACACAGGCTGAATGACACTTTTTCTCTCTCTCTCTCCAGCAAGAAAGAGACAAAATGTAAAATAGCCCCGCAGTATCCATTTAACAGCGTTGTCTGTTATCTGTGTTTCTCCCTCCAACAGCTCCTTTGGAAGGAGCTCTGTGTACTATGTAATATACTGTATATTTGAAATTTTATTATCATTTATATTATAGCTATATTTGTTAAATAAATTAATTTTAAGCTACAGTGCTTGCAGTATTTTGATTGTCCTTTATCTTCCCCCTAGAACTGAACTAAGGCGTTGATTTTGTTCTGGGCCGGGCACTAGATAGCTGCTGAGATTCCCCAGCGAGCAGCCAGACAGACAGACGCTTTCCCTGGGCCAGTGTTACACACATCAAACGTGCTGCACGGCCTCGTAACATATTTTTAGGGTTTCTCTGTTGTACTCCTGGCGCTGTTCGAAGTTTACTTCTTAAAAGTTCCCCCACTTCTTCTCTCATGCGAAATAAACGTCCTGACCCCAGCAACCATTTCCACTCAAAAGGAATTGCTCGGCAAATGTCAGAAACCTGCTAGATGCCCCGGCAATGCGGAGCTCCCTGCTTGAAGAAGCAAGTGCCCACTTTCTTGTTTCAAAGTCTGTCTGAACCGAATAATGTCCCCCGCCCGAATAATCCTGTTTCCCCATCCCCAAGTCGTTAGGCGATCAAGTGAAGGAAGCGACACGTTTCTAACCCGAGTTAGAAGTCTCCAAGCCCCAGCAATTTGGCCAGATCAAAAGTCCACAAGTCGGCCTGGAATATTAAAGCGCTCGAGAGGCGAAGTTGGTTTCGTATCTGACGTTACCGGGGCTAGGGCAAAACACAGCGTGGAGGCACCACCGCGGGCTGGGCGTGTGAACGCTTTTTCTCCGCCAGGCTGCGCGCTGAGGATTCCCAGGATCTGTGGGGCTGAAGGGAAAGCGCAGGGGCTGAACTGAGCCCTGCTTGACCCCCATGGGAGTCGCCCCGCGGATGTGGGTAACAGGGTGTGCTAAGTGGGGGGATATTGCCGTGGCGGAAGATGGGGATGGAGGATGCGAGCTAGTCCGTCCGGAGATACCCTAGTGTATGTGTAGGGGGAGGGTTTGCCATCCTGGGGGTTGAGAGGCAAGCTGCGAGGGCGTTCCCTGGAGGACAGTGCGGTGTGTAGAGGGGAACTGGACCCAGCCATGCCTTATGCTGGATGGCTGGGCCGGCCGCGACATTAATGGGGGCCAGCGAACTGGGCCGTGGAGGGGCCAGACCTTGGGGTAGGGAGAGGTGGGAGGGTTAGGGACGCACGTCTCTCACATGAGGGGGGGAGCTAGCAGCGCAGGCATTCTGCCCTGGGGCCCTGTCGGCTCGAAATCCAGCTTAGCGCTGGCGCCTGGAGAGCTCCGAGGGCCCCCAGCCCCCAAGTTTTCTGGACTCCGAACGCTTACAAAGGTCAGTGTCAAACCGGCTGGGGCTGAAGCCTGCACTTGTCCACATTAGAAAAGATTAAGAGCCACCGAAGGTGTTCAGTTGCAGCGGGGGAACTCGCCAAAGGCAGCGGGGGGCAGACCGGGGCGATGGGGCTCATCGCATTTGGGATTGCAAGGCAAAAACCTGCAGACACAGCCTACCAAAGGCGAGGGGCGCCAGCACGGAGCCACACGGGCTCTGCTAACGTAAGGCCACGTTTCGCCTGAGACCCCCAGACCCGAGCCAAACACACACGAGCCGACCGCCTCGAAGGGTAATTCGGTCCCCTACTATGTACGCCCATTGTTGCTTTGACGTGAATGCGCCCCATAAATTCTTCCGAGCCGTGCCACTCAATCCGATTCCGTTTGGCGAAGGGGCGTTAGGGAAGGATTTTCTCTCTTTTTGTCTCGACGTTCAAGCGAGAGCTCTGCGCTTTCCCCGGCTTTCATTGCCAGCAATTCAAAACGTGAAGGTTGCGGCAAAGTTAGAAGGGAAATAATTGCCGTAATGAGCCAAGGCAATCTTCTGCAGGCACGACATGGCTCCAGCTAGACTGTAGCTGGGGGCGACGCGAGACTTTTATCATCTTCTAAATATCAACGATGCTTTCAACAACTCCGCACAACATACCTGCGCCTAGCCACTTTCTCAAGCGCCTGCTTTTCTAATCTCCCCGTTCTCATCTTTCCCCTCGCTGTCTTTCTTCTCGCTTTTCTCCTCGTTTCCCCCTTTCGCTGCTCCTTTCCTTTTTTTTTCTTTTTTCTTGTGGGGCTCTCTTTTTGTCAGGTCTTTTCTCCGCTTTGTGAAAATGACAGCGGCTGTGAGCATGACAACGGCGCAAACCCCCGGGCTGTGTGGGGAGACACACCGAGATGCTGGCGATTTCCCACGTTCTGCCTCGGAAAGGGTGGACTGGGATAACATTGCCTCTTCCGAGATTAGATCTCGCACCGAAATTTACCTTGCGACGCTCTTTGCAAAAGATCAGACGGCAGGAGTCAACCCAAGGTCTTCAGGCAACACACTGTTTGCTTTGGGGAAGCTAGGGGCTGCCACCCGTACCTCTGACTGCACCTTTGGGTGGATATTAAATTAATATAATCAAAATAAGGCTGCGATTTCAATTCTCGGCCATGCCCTTTCATCTCTCTCGCTTAGTCGTTATTTCTTTTTAATTATGTCTACTTGGGACGTATATCTGAAGCAACGATTCCTACTGAACGTGTCTTTGCTTTAGCTGCCCCACCCGACCCGAGGGGTAAAGTCCCTGGTTGCTCAATTAAACCCAGATGAGAACAATTAATAACTAAGTAATGACAATAAGTTGGGAATCACACGGATGAACGCTCCATGTGAATAGGA
This sequence comes from Mesoclemmys tuberculata, assembly GCA_007922155.1. NCBI lineage: Eukaryota > Metazoa > Chordata > Testudines > Chelidae > Mesoclemmys > Mesoclemmys tuberculata. Next base: position 67,819,216 of record ML675624.1, read on the forward strand.
AAAGCTCACACAAAAGAGCAAAAAGGATTTGTCGGCTCTTTTTAAGGGGGAATTGGCTTTTCTTTTTCTTGCCTCTGGCTTACCAGCAAATAAAACTCACTTTTGTGTCTTTGTCGCCTTAAGGATCGCAGTGGGCAGTTGGAAATGAGAATGGCTGTTTTCCTTTCAACTTGAGGGTGCTGGCGCCACACAGCCCCAAGGATAGAGAGTAGCCAAAGCAAAGTTTCCTAATAACTCTCCTCCCTCCCCCCAACCCCCAAGTCAGTTCTCTGACTCTCTCTCTCACACAGCAGAACTATAGAGGCTATGCACACACAACGTATAGAACACAGATCACCCCACAAATCCCCCAACTGTACAACGTTGCATGTATTAAACTCCCCCCATTCCCCCACACTCATACACACACACTGGGCTATAGTGAAAACAAACCAGACAAAGCCAAAGAGGGTGCCTCCTATGCAAGAAGTAGCATGTTAATGCACATCTCTACAGAGGAAAAAATACTGAAGCAGTAGCCAGACCAGGGGAGCACAAACAAATGAAAAAGTGAAGCCATTTTTGTAATCCTTTCCCCCAAAATAAATCCAATTGCAGTATTTTGTTGATGTGTACATTATGCACAAGAATTTAGCCCTTTAACAGAGGTTTCCAGCCAGCAAATATATACATACTTTAAAAATGCCATGCCCCCAAATGCCAAAGTGTGCTTGTCCTCAGAGTATGTGGCTAGCCAAAAGTAAAGGCTCCTGTCAAAAGGTGAAATAGTTAGTTTCCCACCAGTTTAAAGCAGGGAAACTGGCTGCTCCAAATTTAGGATCACACTGCCATTCACACATAAAGAGAACTACTAGAAAAACCTGCTGCAAAAATGCCTTACTAGAGTAGGATTTTATGGCATTTTGGGAATGTCTAGTCATTTCAATGCTTTTGGAAGAATTTAAGATTTAATTTGAAATGCAGTTTAGTGTCTAGTTCCTGATGACATGGGTAAAATTTTCAGAAGTGCCTAGCTGACTTAGGAGCCTAAGTCCATGTCTGTGCACAGTTCTTATACCAGTTTAACTATTCTGGTTAGACGTATGGTTTTTAATAATTTGATCTACGCTAGGGGGCTTGTACCTGTACAATTAAAGCAGTAGAGTTTTGTGCGTAGACAACACCAAAGTCACTTTTAACAATGGGACTTAGGGGTCTAAGTCATTTAGGCACTTCTGAAAAATTAATTCATTGTCTTTCTAAGTGTGTAATCAGTAAAACTGGAACCATAGCTCTGAGGGCTGAGCTACACTACAACTAATAAATATCAATATGTTACACATATAGCTGTATCTGTAACTTGCTTACAACATAGCTGGCCACTAACTGGGTTACAACATGATTCCACTAACTATGTTCCCTAATCAGGTCAACGCATTTTACTTTCCTGGTAATGGAACACATTTAAGGCCCTCTGTTACCACAAATTGGAGCTGTGTTGTAATGGAGTAAGGGAACAGCTGTTATAACGACCTACCATACCTGCCTTTGTGCTCTGGACAGACATGATGTGACCTGCGCCTTCATTTCAATAGACTGTTGACGCTGAAATGTAATGATGAAAATTTAAATGGAACTATTGTTATACATTTCACTGCTTATCATTCTAGGAGAAACCTCCTCTGAGTCTGTCTGATACTATGGACAAATCTCCTTGTGATGGGCTTCTACTCCACACAAAGCCTGAAGGGATAAATTAGGCCAATTAATATATAGGCTGCAGCTGGAGGAAAGACAGGGCCTGCTAAAGCCTAACTGGCTGATGAAATCTAGCTGTGGGAGGAGCTGGGTGGGGTTTATAAAGCCAGGAACTGGAAGCAGAAAGAGGCTGAGAGGAAATAGTTTGCAGTACCTCCTTGGGGAAAAAGGGAGGTGTGTGTAGAGATGATAAAGAGTAGATGGCCCACAGTTTTCTCCTGGGAGGAGGGAATTTGGGCTGGGAAACCCAAAGAACTGTGGAGACCTGGAAGGTATGGAGCAGACTCAAGGAAAGGCAGCAAGGTTCAGGAGGGAACAGACCTTGGCTGTGGACTAGAGGGTCCCTGAGCTGGAACCTGGAGTAGAGGGTGGGTCTGGGTTTCCCTACTGGCCTGTGGGGATGTGGTACCATCTGGGCAGTGCCAGAGAAAACTGCCTGAGACTATATGTGTGGAAGGACTTTGATACCACCTTGAAGGGGAAAGCATGTAGTGCCCTGGTTGCAGGAGTGAGTCATGATGAGGAGGCTGCAGTTCCTGGCATGACCGTAGGGCTGCAGACAGGAAAAGGCAGTGACACAGTGTGACTGCTGGAAGGGGTGTAGGCCTGTCAAAGCTAACAACCAGAGCTACTAAGAGGAGGTGGTGCCGTCTAGTAGTGAGTAGAGTCCCTTTCATACTCCTCTTGACTTCAGTGTTGTAGGATCAGGCCCTACGTGTACTTGATTTAGCATGGCTTGATTCACTGGGGAGGATGTTCCAGTGAAATAAGGACCCAAATCTGAAAGTGGCTGAGCATCTTCAACTTCCACTAAAGCCAATGGGAGCTAAGGGTGCTCAGCTGCTATTATGGGGGAATCTGCATCTCCCAGGACTGGAACCTAAGGATGCAAGTTTTAAAGATTCAATTAAATTAATATACATGAAGCCAATTAAATGACTTATTTTATGTATTTTGTCCTTAGCAATCCATTTGGAGCAGAAAGGCAAAATGGAAGATGGGGGGTGGTTGGAAGAACCCTGGAACAAGGGGTGGAAAAACAGGAGGATTGGGAAGGGTGTGTGAGTAGGGTATGAAAGTTCTCAGAAGCGGGGGGGGGGAGTCATTCTTTTAAAAAAGCAAGAGAGGGTGAAATATGAATTCCATTTTATGTCATTGGATAATGGGTGTATGTTTGACATGTGCAAAGATCAACTAATGTTAATTTGGACATATGACTAAGACATTTGAAAAATTCTCAGAGGTGTTTAGGCTCCTAACTCCCATTTATTTCAATGGAAGTTTGGAGCCTAAATATCTTTTGAGGATCTGGGCCTAAATTCTCTGTTGGTGTAAACAGATGAAACACTCTTCTGCCAATAGAGTTGTCCATTTACACTAGTAGATAATCTGATCCAAGATTCCTAATTCTGCTGTATTGCCCATCCTCTAGTGGTGATAGATTAAATAAACAGTATGTGCTGAAACTTTTTTAAATGGGAAGCAAGATTATAAAATACTATATATGTGCCATGGAGTTGAGTTAAATGTGGAATAGACAATGGGCTTTCATAGATTAACAGACTTCAAGGCCAGAAGGAACCATTATGGTGTGGCCTATTCCTGCATGATCATGCAAAACACTATATAAGTACCAGGCAAATAATATTAGGCAACCAACAATAGCATGAATAGTAATTTAAATACAAACTGTCTTTAGAGGTAAGCACTGCTAAATAACTGCTAATTAACTGATGTATCATAAACTGAAGCATCTTTATCTGATGGGCTGGTATCTAAACTCAGAATGCTCTGAAATGTAGAGCTTAAGACATTTTTAATTTAGGAAGCTTTAGCTAAAGCATCTTTCACATCTTCATTGTTAAATGATGATTTGATAAATGTATTCTGGACTGTTGCATCCTGAACTGAGGGACTGTTTCACAAATGGATCCCAATATGAAGTCTCCTTAACAGTCTTTTTATTAACTAGGTCACCTGAACTATGATTAACTACCTAGTTTTACTATTAACTGAAGCATCCTTAAACTTGTCTTTTACTCAGGAGGCCTTAGCAAGGGTATCCTGATACAGAAATTCCATAACAAACACATCTGTAAATATATTTAATCTTTAAACTGTTCCAGGCCAAACCCATGGGGGGGGGGGATAGAAAGCTGTGATGGATATGTAATGTTAGAATATTAGTAGCTTTTAAAATAAGAATGTTCTTCATTCTCGTATTTTTTTCTTCCTCATGAAGATTATAAAACCAGGTAGGCTTGAAGTCTCTAACTACATTTGTTTTGGAGTTACATATGCCCCCAAATGTCACTTAAAATAGATAGGGGAGTGATTTCCCCCCCCCCAGGTTTCATAACCTTAAATAAGAAGGAATCAATCAAAATAAATTTTAAAATACAGTTTAGGGCTGAGACCAAGCATGGATATTTTTACTCTAAGAGGAATTAGCTTGAAAACATTATAAAAAAACTATTGGGATTAGGATGTGAATTTATGTAGAAATAGTAGTGAATGACATGTGAGATGCAAGCTTGGTGGGGTGATCTTTCTTATTGGACCAACATCTGTTGGTAAGAGACAAATTAATCACTGGATTCAGGCCTGATCCAAAGTCCAGTGGAGACTTTTCAGGAACGTTAGCAGGTTTTGGATCAGATTCATAAGCTGGTGCAACTTCACTGAAGAAATACAGTTAAGCTGCTTATGTGAAAGTTAAATAGAGCCCTATGTGTGAGTGTATGGAGGAATTATGGTGGGTTGGTTGTGAAATCAGTTAGTTTTCCTTTTGATTCATATGTGAGTGTGTGTGTGTTTGCACACACAATTTATGTGAAGTGTATATTATTATTTGTAGCTTTTTTGTTACAATGCCTAATGAAATAAGTATTCATGCACTATGGTAAACATCACCATTCACTGGGTAGATAGCAAGGTAGTAACATACAGACACTGAGACCTGTACACATACTTTAGAAATCAGCAGAATCTGTTTACAGCAAACTGCAATAAAAACCAAAGGACACATCAGTTAGTATCAGAAGTTTATCTTTTCAAGGTCCAGAAACAGTTTCTGTGCCTTTGATCTATTCTGTCAAGCATTACTGGAAAATTGCCTCTCTGTAATTACTGCAGTCAGTATGGGACACAGCTTGCTGGCAACATTCACCAGTATGGACCCCCTAGGGACATGCTTTCTGGATGCAGATAAATGACGTTTGCTCATATTCTAAAAACCTTCCACATAAAGAAAAAGCAGAATGTGAGACATTTCAATGGCTGGGATGATCTTATACAAATTATTTATGGCTATTCTGTTTCATCTGTTAGGCTCTGACTCTATAAAGATTAACTCCTCATCAGGCAATATTCCTGTTGACTTCAGTGAAATTTTGACTTAGAGTGGAAAACATCCAGGATCAGGCCTAACTTGTGAAATACTTGCAGGGGCTGCATTGTGTCTTAGCTTTATTGACAGAGCTCCTTACTGATAGCAACGGGAACTTTTGTTTAAAATGAGATGGCACAATAGGATGTTGGATTCTGTTAGGAAGCAATGTTGTGTAGGGGCTTGAGCTAGTGTGGCCTTCAGGATACCTGGGTTCTATTCCAGATTTGGTTGCTGGCCTACAGCGTGGCCTCAATTTCCCCATCTGTAAAATGCAGATAAGGAAGCTTGCACCCTTTGTAAAGTGCTTTGAAATCTACTGACAAAAAGCACCTTATAAGAGCTAGCTGATATTATTAAAAGTTTCTATATTCTTATTTTTATTCTCTTCTTTCCATGTAAACTGAAGGAAGGACATATGAGATATGGTTCATTATATCTGAATGGACAAGAGGGCACTATCATTCCAAGTTGCACAGCAAAGTGTGCAAGCAAGAACCCTGTACAAAAAAAGTGAGAATCACTGTTCATGTCATTATCATAACACTCAGACTAGAAGCACAGTTAAGGGATGAGCGATGTACCTCATGGCTATCTGCAGCCAGAAGGAAGGTGAGAGAGTGTTTAGGGAAATGGCTCTGAGTACAGAAGCAAAAAAAGTCCACACAATTTGAAACCAGACAGTCAGTATGCAGTGGAGCTCAAGGCACTACCCAACGGGGGCTAACACGATCGGAACAGCTTCCGGGTGGTGGTTGTCAGAGTACAAGACACAGTGCAGAGAGGGGGAAGTCAATGTAGAATGCATCTATTTAATAGGATAGGATGTAGCAGCAGGAACTGTCCAAAAAATACAGGGCAGGTCGCAACACAGCTTGGGCAACATGTTTCCAGGGTAGTAAGATAAACACAAGCATGCAAACAATGGTGAAATAGCATTGTAAATATTGTCAACTCTTAGTGAGATGTTCCAGAGCAACATGCTCCATACACATGTAACTCACCAGCTTGCGCTGCACTACTTAGTGGAGTAAATAGGGTGACCAGGCATCCTGATGATATTAGGACCATCCCAATGTTAGGGACTTTGTCTTAAATACAGCTCCCTCCCCTGAAAAAAGTGTCCTGATTTTTCACACTTGCCATCTGGTCACCCTAAGTGTAAATAAGAGAAGAAAGAGTGGGGAGGACACATAGTTCTCTCTCTTTGGTTTGATAATCTCTGTGTGCCAACAGACTTGCCAGAGCTGGGTGGGGTGACTGTGCTGGATGGGCCAGAATCATCCACAGACTAGGCACGATGGGCACTGGGTGTGTTCATTAGCTGTTTAAAGCCACTTAGCTGATTTCCATTGTGGTCAGGCAGCCTGGCAGGACACACTCAGAGTTGCTGTCTGACAGTGGCACCAAAAGGAACTCGAGGGAAGGAGGAGAATTTATACATAGGAGTAGGAGCCAGACTTAAGATATTCAGTGGTGGGGCAGCACAGGGACCAAAAGGGTCTTTAGCTGTAAGAATTCTCTCCCAGGGACTTTGCCAATTGTTAGATTTAAACTGCAGGTTCTCTCAGCCCACCAAAAGAGGACTAGAATTGTGCAAGTTGCAGCTTGTCCTTACAGAGATACAAAGGGAGTTTGAAGGAGACTGTGGAGCTAACATTTGTTTCCCAGACTTCAAGAAACTTGTGTGCCTTATGGAGAGTTTGGACACCATTCCACAGAGGCTGAGAAGGGTAAATGCTCCCAGAGAAAAGCTCTGGTGGAGTGTGTATGTGCATAATTATATTTTTGCATTTGAACTTGTAATAGAAACAATACTAAAATTTTGGGAAATGCCCCCTGAAGATGTGTTTGAGGGTTATTATTGACAATATTCAGTTGTTTCAAGGGTCATAAGTAAATTAAGTATTCATATAGATATTTAGTAAATGGTTGTCCTTTTAAAGGTTTTGTGTTGCTCTGCTATCAGAGACTTAACACTGTATGATATAGATTTGTATGTTGGTTCTGAAAAGGCTAAACTCTGGTCTGTACCACAGCAGAAAAACATGCAGAGGTATAGGCTGCGGAAAGAAATGCTATACCTGCTGTTAGCAGATAGGTTTGGGGAAGGCAATCTCACATAAATAGCACACAACAACAGGCCTAATGAATTCTCACATCAGGCTTGAGTTCATCCTCACCCAAAAATGAAGAGCCCCAATCTTTCTCTTGGTGTAATGTTTAGGCTCCATGTTTTGTTTTTGAATCTTTTGTCGCTTTTCTATGTATTTCCTGTAAATAACAGGTATGTTTAAGAAACAATTCAGTCAGTGAGAATATGCAAACTGTTTCTGTCATTTTCTCTTTCTATTTTGTTTTACTTCTCTCCCTTTTTCTTTTTATTATGGTTAGACCATTCCACATCGTTCCGCCTGTATCTGTTAGTGCACTAGTTCTTGAAGATTTAGTGATTTGAATAAGGTGTAATTAACTTTTTACAGCATAGCAGTGTGTCCATTTTTCTTTTCTCCTACTTGGGTGTTTGTGTAAGCGTTGTATTTGGCCTCAATTCTGTGAAGACTTACGCATGTGAATAACTTTACCCATCTGAGGAGGCCCATTGACCTGCAACTTGTGCATCTCATTGAACTAAGTAGAATTGCTCATATAGGTAACATTACCCATGAACATGAGTGTTTCCAGGTTCTGGGTTGTTTTTTGCAACTCTGATCTTTATAACTAGTTGTAGTAAAAATCAATACAGTTGTTTTAAAAATAGAGGAAATAAATCTTGGAAAACTCTTAATACACTTTTAGAGCTGTACTTAGAGGTCAAAGAAAATTTACTTTGCTTTTAGCTAGCAAATGTTTTCTAAACTAACACCTTAAAAATGAAACTTTGACACATTATTGAATTATTTGCAAAAGTCATGCTCCAGTTGTATTGTAGCTCTTGTATTTGATTTTAAAATAAGGTTGATGAAAATCAGCATAATATCCTTAAAAATATCTTCTAGATCTTACTTGAGGAGAAGATGCCATTTATGGTAACATGCCAGTTAATATGCAAAAAGCTTAGACCCTGATCCTGTAACATCTACCTTTGGGCAGGCACTTGTGCTTGTGCAGAGCTCCATTGTCCTCAGCGAAGTCCCTACAGGCGTATGGGGCTGTCAGTGTGCAGTGAATTGTGGGATTAGGGCATAGGTCTGATGAAGCGAAGGCTGAAAGGCTTTCCATTTCTTCCTGACTTCATTTTCACAAACTTCCCTCCATTGCTCTGAGAGCTCCTCCCGCCAGATTCTGCTCTTAGTTTACACTGGTGTAACCATGGAGGAGGTTCTGTTGAAGTGGAGCTGAGGCCAGTGGAGTCACTCTGGATTTTCACTGTTGCAACAGGGCATAATTTGGCCTCTTGTCTTCTCCTTAGGACCACCTCTAGCCCCAACTCAGTTCAGCTCTGCAGTTGGTCCTGGCACCACTTTCATCTCATGGTCCACTACCACCATGTGATAATGCCTGCTCCAGTCTCATCTCCACTTCCATTCCCAATTCCAGCTTGACTCAGTCGTACCATCAGCTCTGATCCTAGCTAGCCTTCCATCTCTTGTTTATTTCTAGTACCATATTCACTCAGCTCAAACCTCCTGCTCCTATGCAACTCTAGCTTCCATGCTCCCTTTATTCCTGACATGGATTGCACTGGATTCTTTTGTGAGTGAAGTGCGCCCAGAAACCCCAAAGGAAAATCAGATGAAAACAAATGTTCACAGCTCTCCAGAAATTGGTGTCAGCTCCCTGATACAGAGAGTTTTACAGCTCTATAAATCAGGCTGAAAATGTAACCAGAAGCCCTGTTAGCTTTCTGTTTCTTTAAGCACATCCGTTTCTTGTAAAATTCAGATTAGAGGGACTGGTCTCTGTAGAGCTTGTTCCCTCTGAACCCAATAGGGCTATAAATCAAAGAACTACAAGTCACCACAACCAGTGGATTCTAAGTTTCATCATTTTATTGCCTTTGGTGAGGTTATGTACATGCCTTTTGATAACGCTGACCATTAAATCCTCAGTCATACTATAGATAATTGAAAAAACTATATATTTTCCATTTATTTCAAATACCCAGTATTATCTTATTTCTCTATAGTCCTGCAGCCCCTGTTCATAAGAGTAATCTCCTTGAAGTCAGCGGCACCACGCAAATCATCCGGGGCTGTAGGATCAATTGTTTTATTATGCAAGCAGAGGAAATGGAACGGGATTCATCAAGAGTCTCTGCAATAGGAAAAAAACCCTGATTTCATGTTGATGTGTGAACTATTCCTTTAACTTTGATGTGTGATTCAGTGGCATGTAAAATGATCAGATGAATAACACAGTGTTTGATTCCTTCACTATATAACTTGTTTGGCTGGACAAAATGACGGTTGTTTTAACCTCAGAGGCAAGGATTTCAGTCAGTCTGTGAGCATGAATGATAAAACTGTTTCAAATCAATTCTGCTTTCTTAATGATGGTAAATCCAAGTAGGGCTAAATCATGATAACCCAGAGCTGAGTCACAAAAGCCAGTTCAGTAGTCGTCAGAGCTTGGTCAAAACCTCAATTCAGTAAGCAATGTGAAAGGGAAGTTACTAGTAGAGAAGGGAAGGCTAGGTTTTGCCACCCTGTTTTTGAAACAGATGCCGCATAACATTTAAACAGATTCGGAGCCTGCCTGTACTTGTCAGTTTTATCTATCCACTTCCAAATGTCACAAGCTTAGCATCAGAAGAATTTTTTTATACCCTCTCCCTTCTAATTGTGACAGAGTTCTGTCCACCATCATGATTACACCACTATTCAGAGTTCCAACATAGTTAGGGGAAGGCTAGCACAATGATTCTTTGGGGTACACTTCCCATCTAACTGATTTATGTAACATAAACATGTCTTTGGGAACAAATTGCATAAATAAAATTCCTGCTGTTAAATTCAGTATTATAGTAATGGCACGCTGTAATTTCTCAGGGGTAAATTTAATACCAGTGTTCATTTGTCAGTTTTTAAATTAAAACATAAGAACCTCAAAATGGCCATTTGGGTCAAACCATTGGTTCATCTAGTCCAGTATGCTGTCTTCTGACTGTTGCCAATGCCAGATGCTTCAGAGGGATGGAGCAGAACAGGGCAATTGAGTGATACATTTCCTGTTTTCCGGTTTAAACATCTGGCAGTTAGAGGCTTAGGGAGATGCAGAACATGGGGTTTCATCCCTGATGAGGTTTTTAAATAAGACAAGATTATAAAAATTTATTTTTTATGGACCAAGATAATACGGTGCTAGGTGCTGTACAAACACAGAACAGAAAGATGATCCTTGCTATAGAGAGCTTACAAGAATATACAGGACCTTTACAAGTACATCCATAGTTCCATATTTCTAATGATAAATGTCAACATATATTGTATGGAGGAGAAATTCAGAGACACTAAGGGAAATTAGATGCCTAACTCCCATTGGCTTTTCATGGGGTTTGGATGACTGCCCATTGTGCTTTTGAAGTTCTCTACTTTCACTGTTAGTGATATGATCAAATCTCAGAATAGACACTGGTAAAGTTTTCAAAAGCTTCAAGTGCCTAAATCCCTTTTGAAAATGGGATGTAAGCTTCTAAATCACATAGGTGTTTTTGAACATATTGTTCATTGTCTCTGTCTGTTGGTTAAACATAATGTAGTACTTAGAAGAATCTTTAACAAGCCTTTAGAGTATGAGTTAGTGTTACAGTAGGACACCATCTGCTGTCCAACTGGAGTCCAGCTACAGTTGGCTAGCTACTAAGGTTGAATGTACTATGGTAACTATAAAAGTAATAGAAACTAATACAGTCTGTGTAACGTTTTACAAAGCTATTTATCTGTCAGACTTGTAAATCTGTTGTAGTCTATAAAGGACTATATAGAATTTATGCTTGTTTGTGAAGTGAGAATGCACTGAAAGGGGATTCCTTCATACTTTAAGAGTTTCCACTCTTTGCTGAGAAATAAAGAGAATCAATAGAAAGTGGAAATCAATATTTCTCACTTCCCATTCTACAAAGAGTTGAACCAGTGTTACCTAACTAATCCTTCCACCACTGTTGTGAGAATTACAAGTTTCATCTGTATTTTACAGATGTGAAAATGGAGGCGAAGAGATGCAGTGGCTTGCCCAGGGTCATACCATGAATCAGCGGCAGAGTCAAGGTTAAAAGGCAGGCCTTCTTGATGCCCATTCTATGCTCATGCTTCCTGCCCAAGCCACTGATCTTTACCTTAAAAGTCCCCAAATCATACAAATGTAATCATTGACATATATCAAACTTAATGGGGTATATGCTCACCTTGCATAAAATGCCATTGCTCCATTGGCTTCATTGGAACCATGATAAGTTACACCAGTCAAGGATCTGCCCCAATACATCTTTTCTGGGCAGGCTGTTCAGGCGTTCATGTCGTGTCGAATGACTGCTGTTAAAGTAACTCAGACTGGGGAAAGTTGTGTACCAGGGAAAGTGACTTCTTTAAAAATAAAAACTGAAGTAAATTTAGGGCTCTGGAAAGCTTTGGACAATGACCTTGGAGATGAAGGTTATTCAAAGAACAGAACCAACACACACATCAGCAGTGCCAGCTACCTCGGATTGTCCCAGGAAAACCACCTCAGTCTGTTCTTGCTGAAGCACCTTTAACACTGAGAAGGTTGCTCAGTTTCCATGCTCACTCAATCCGTGGCCTGTTTTCTGAGACTGACAATTAGTTCTAATTACAGAGGAGATTTCTATACTGTGGACACCTGTCAATCACAGATAAATGTGAGACCACCAACTCATTTCACATAGGCCACTGAATAACCACCAGATGGTAATGACTTTCAGTCACTATTAACTTGGCCATACTCAAACAACTGACCTAGAGGTGAAAGATTCCATCTCCTATTACAGAGCTCCTGCTTGAGGGCCTGTGCTAAATTAGTTTCAGGCATTGAAGGTAGCTTGACAGGCAGTTGCTGACGCCTCATAGAAAACTTGAAAGCTATCCTATTTAGGGATAACTTTGCTTATATAGTCTATATATTTTTTCTTTCCCTGTTATTTATTAATAGGGACAGTTGATCATAAGTAGGACTTATATTATTTTGTTTCACAATAGGTTTTGCTCTTTCTGCGTAAAAAGGCAAGACTATTATAAAGGAAGAAAGTTCTTAGTTTAAATATTTGTCTATTGTAAGACAACTGTGTCGATTCACTGTGGGGAGTCAAAACGGCTCCTGTGATAGGGATAATAAAAAAGGGACCGAGCTAAAGACAGAGGATTATGTGTCAAAATGTAAGGAAGTGTTTGAGAGCTAACCAGACTGAGCTGGCACATCTGAGTTTTGCCCTGTCCTAAACTATCATCAATTCTTTAATTAGCTCAAACAATTAGGAGTTCATAGTTTGAACGAGGGACACATGTGCATGTCTTATTATAACAATCAATTACAGATTAGTTAAAGTAATAGTTTATTTTCAAGGTTAGACCCAGCAAAAATAGTATATAGTTAATTCTTCTCACTAGACATGTAGCAACAAGCTGTCAAAACAAGTAGTACTGTTCCCTACTCCATTACCAAAATGTGTAATGTGTAGGGTGCTCTTAGATGGTTGGTTGGTGTTCAAACTATTCACCAATGGTTCTCCTGTAAAAGCTCCTTGTAGAAAGGAAGTGTTAGTAGTTACCACCAACAGGGTCCTCAGCTAATCCTCACTCTAGATAGCACCATTCACTGGTCAAATCAAGCAGTTGCATTGAATACTAGAACACTATAGTCTGCTAAGCTGTATACCTTTATAAATGCATGGGTGGTCACGGGCTGCATTGTAAAATCCTGTGTGGCAGATTGGGTATGAAATTAATTTTTCATAACCGAGGGAGGTGAGTTTTAGATATAGAAAAATGTCACCCTGCCAAAGAGACCTGCCTTCTCTAAGAGTAAGGCTATAAGAAACCAATCAGTTTTGTGAGTAAGGCGTACGCTTGCAGACTGACCTGTGAATGCTATAATTACAGCTTGGATGTGGCATTTTGGATAGATTGGAGGGGTCTGAGGTGATTGTCAGGTAACTGGAGAGATGGAGTTTGCAGTAGTTTAGGTAGGAGACCACTAAGCTTATGTCTATGCTACGCAGCCTACAACAGCATAGCCCCTAGTGTAGGCACAGCCTATGCTGATGGCAGGATTTTTTTCCATAGGAATACCACTCCCCTGAATGAGGTAGCTATGTTGATAGATGCCTTCTTCAACCGATATAGCTGTGTCTACACTGGGGTTTTTGTTGGCATAGCAATGTCAGTCAGGGATGTGGTTTTTTCACACCTTCAACTGATGTAGCTATGCCAACATCATTGTTAAGTGTTAGGCCAACTTTGAACAAGGATTTTAGCAGCAGGGGTGAAGAGGAAGGGAAAGATTCTGAAGATGTCACATCGTCTTTCTTTTCTTGCATCCACATTTGCCTGTTTAGTACAAAGAGTGGGCGTGGATATAACTCAATCATCAAGTGATCAAGCTGTTTACCAGCGGCTACTGATAAGGTTCACATATAATAAAGTTCAGTGGGCAATTTCTTTATTGATCAGTTAGGAGCTCTTCAGTGTAATGCTTCCCAGGGCTCCATGACACTGTTGGTGTAAGGAAGCTTTGTCCATGCCTGTTTGGGGATCAGCTGTCTCTCTCCTCTCTCTCTCTCTCTCTCTCACACACACACACACACGCTAGACATAGGGATGCTCCACCCCACGAGTCTTCCGAGCATCCCTTGTGGTGTCCTGTCCCTTATCCATAGGAGATGCTCACAACTTGTCTCCCCTTGATGAAGGATAAGTGGGGGTTCATCTGCTCAGCAGATACAGTTCCAAAAGTTCACTGTCTTTACTCCTGAAAGGGATAATCTCTGCTATTTTTTCTCTGGAACCCTCACAATCTGTTGATTAGCATTTTCCTCAGACTGTTAATGGGTGTCCAGCATGACTTGTACAGTACTCAATTTGCACATGACCAACCAGAGAGAATGTCTCTTCCTTCCTGCCTGACAGAAATATATGGCTCACCTTGGGGTGACCTGCCTTAACTCACAGAACTAGAGAACGTACATTTTAATATCTCTGCATGACTCCTCACATATTTTCTATACATACATCTCTCAGTGATTTTGGTGACTCGTGTGACACAGGCTTTCATTAGAGACCTTACGTGATATTCTTTGGTGAACTAGTATGTAGATCCTAGACCCAGGGGATCTCTGTAGCCCTTATACACCTCTATGCCCTCTGTTAGTTAGCCCCAAAAGGTCCCTGGATCACACTGTGACCTGATCTACATTTCAAATGTAGGTTGGCATAACTTTGGTGCACAGGGGTGTGAAAAAAATCCATCGCCCCAAGGCTGTAGTTGTACTGACCTAAACCCTTGTATGATGGGGTGGGCATACCCCACACTAAGCAGGAAAGAGTTAAACCCACACTATGGGTGGCAGAAGTCTCACCCCCCCCAAGCAGTGCTGGGCAGGTGCCAACTGCTGCCCCAGTATAAAAGGGAGCAGCCCAGCTCATTCTAGGCTGACCACTGAGGAGGAAGGATGCTTGGTTGAGGCTCCAAGCAGGGAGCTGCTTCAGTCCCCAGCTGAGCAAACTAGAGGCCCTGGAGACCCAAATGGAGACCCACTGCCCATGGCTGACCACCCAGAGTCAGATGTGCAGGGAGATACCAGCACCAGGGAGCCCGAAGCCCTTGATGAGACCCAGATGACAGTGTCGGGGGGCATGGTAGGACGTAGCCCAGGGAGACAGAGAGTGGTATCTCCTGACTGAGATAGATCAGCATGTTATGGATGGGATCTCTGGTGACCAGGGTGGTGACCACCCCCATCACAGACAGGGCCCTGGGCTGGGATGTGGTGGAGACGGGTGGGCCTGTGTTCCCCTATCTCCCCACCACTCCTCTTGACGTGACAATGGCCCCTTACCTGAGCTTCAGGTTGCAGAGGTGTGCAAACCCCTGCTGTAGCTACAAACTAGGCCTCACAGCCCTGACCCGAGGGCAGCGACCCTGACTTGGACCTTTGAGTCATATGGCCAGGAGCTCAGGAACAGTCTTGTCGACTGCCTGCGGGGATACCCAGTTACCTTGTCCCTCAAACCTCCCCACTGGGAGGACTGTGGTGGGATTACCCTGCGATACCGTGTGTAGATGCAGATAGGGCAACAGAATGATGCTTCCATCAACCAATCCACCGTCATTCATGGAGCTGTTCCTATAGTAACAGTAAAACTCCTTCAATGGCTGTAGGCTACAGCTAAACCACAGAGTTATGCCAACATAGCTACTGCAACACAGCTGTGTCATTGTAGTCCCCGTCGTGTAGACATGGCCCCAGATATATGGGTAATATGGTCTCACTCTCAGAGGAAAGCATTAGGAAGTATACACTATGATCCTTATCAGGGTCAAATGCACACTTTGTGTATAGATAAATATACATTTTCAACCAATATTCACCGGTGCTAGAAAATATGCAACAGTGATTAAATAAAGTTAGAGATCACAGTGGTATTCCACTGGCAATAAGCAGATAGAGAAACTTTACCAGCCAGAAGGGACACAATGGATGACAGAGGATCAGCTCTTTGAAATTTACACATTTAGGCTTGGCAGACTTTTATTTTTATTTTTTATAATTTTGACAGATAATATTCATTTTTAATATGCATTTTTAAGTGTTTTTTCTATTTTTATAGATTTAAATTTTCACATTTGTATGAAATTATGGAGGGGAGGAAGGTCAGACAATGGGGGGACTAGACCATAATTTAATGACAGGAGATGCTGTGATTAAAAAAATTAAAGTTTTATAAATATGAACTGCAAATTGTCAACACCACATGTCAAAAGAGACAAAGTAAATATCCTTAAATCAAACTCTAATAAGTTCTCAGGTAGAATTTCTTACTCTGCCTATTTGTAAATGTGGATAATTGATATAAATATTTTTGTCAGTTTGTGTGTCTGGTGAAATAGATGTTTGTTGCCATTCCCTCATAAAAATCGAATCCTTCCAAGCCTATATTGTGTGGCTCCTAACAACTTGGTTGGATTTCTTTCATTCTACCTCATGCTCAGCTATGTAACACAACCTGTTATAATTGCCACCCTTCAGCAACTGAAATTCTCTAATGGATCATCTTGATTGCCGATCTCTTGATTTCCTCCTTGAGGCTCTTCCTTGACCCAGAAGCCACCGACATGTAAAAGCTTTGAACATGAGCATTGCCACACATGCTGTACGCCTGCAATTTTCTGTTACATATACAGCATCTTCTCAGTACCATTGTTGCCAAAAACTGGCTTCCTTCTATTACTCTGTTGTTGCCTTTGCTTTCAATCGTCTGTCCTTTTTTCACTCTCCATTCTCCCCCTAGCCACCAAGGGCTCTATAACGAGTGTCAGCTATGGCCTTTGCTAGCAATAATGGTATCATTATCTTGGTATAGTCAAACTGCTATAATTATACCAGCATGACTGCTGTGTGGGGAATCTTAAGGCTTATCTGCACTTAAAAGTTGTACATCTTGAACAATGCCAGTATAGTTAAAGCAGTGCAGCACCTTAAGGGTGGATGCAGTTCTTCTGTTATGAAGGTGCTTTAAACCAGCATAGCTATTCTCCTATGGAAAGGGGAATAACTAGACTGGTATTAGTCACCTTTATATCAATATAACTATGTCAACTCTAGGGCTTTTACTGGTATAACTGTATTGGTTAAAAAAAATCAAAACACTAAGTGAAATAGTTATACCATAAAACTTTTCAATATAGCTCAGGTGTTATTCTGGAATTAGTGGCTTTTTCATTTCAAAACAACATAAAATGAATTAAAGGCCCTCTTATGCCAGCATAAGATTGTTCATGGGGGCATTACACTGATATAACGATACCAGTTTAAATTCATATCTTAGTTTATATAACAATCAACTTTCCCAGTAGATAAGCCTTAATGTTGATTCATCCTGTGAAATTATCCCGAAGCTTCCAGTGGCCTAGTCAAAGGGCCAGTAGTCACTCAAACACCTCTCTGTTAGTCCGTATACAATATAAAGGCTCTGCATGGAGACTAGGTCATCTCTTTGCTCTCAGACTCTCATCATCATCAGGATTCCCCTAGGAACTGCCTCCCTTTCCCAGTGACCCTGTCTAGCATGAGTTTCTTCCCTTTTTATTTCCTACTTTTTCCAACTCCCTTCTCACCCAAAAACCTTTCTTCCCTCATCACCATCTCTCTCTGTATAGTGAAATTCACCTGTGTACAGTGAATGCACCTCTAACTCCCTATTCTGAGACCTAAGGTGGGGCATAGGCTTTGTACTGGCCCTGTACACTAGGCTGAATTTCACCCAGTGGGTAGTTAACGCAGCTACTCAGCTGAGTAAAATAAAGAGGATTTGGCCTGAAGTCATCATTTAAGGTTTTAACAATAAACTGAGGGCCTGATCATGAGAGATGCTCAACACCTAGTAGTTCTCTTGACTTCAGTGGATGATGTGGGTGCTCAGCATCTCTTAGGATCGGGCTCACAATATACAGCTAAAACATAACTAGAGATAATCATTCTCCCCTTGCCCCCAGACAAGTCCCCCCAACTATTAATTCACCAAAAGAACAAAACAGAACCATATGAACCCAAAACCAACAGACCCCCCTCTAAAATCAAACAACCCCTGCAGTACATGACTTGAAGATGGAATGCACCGTTTAAAGATGAAACCTTCATTATGTAGCAATCCTTCCAATAAATATAGAAGTATTACATATTTTCATACATTAATCCCAGGCCTGGCAACATAATGCATAAATGGTTTCCATATGTTTTTGAATGAATCTCCCCTGTTCTGTGTTTTATAAACCGCTTTCCCAAGACATGCAATCTGAGTAAGGATAGTCCTCCCTTCTGCCTCTGTTGGGGGAGCTCTGTCTTTCCAATACCTTAGAATGCTTCTCTTTGCCACTGTGAATCTTAGCAATAACCAGATTGCCTTCCTTGAAGGAAAGTTCTGCAGATGAGAAGTATCGGTGATATACAGAGCTGGAGTGTCCATAAAGTCAATATCCACTGTGCATACTTGATCACACAGTCCTAAAACATGTCAACAAGGCCCGCCGCAGAGATTTGAGCCAACCAAAAAAACATGCAGGACTCAGACCCAAACTACCCTTTTTCTGAAGCAATCTGTTTAGGTTATGTAAAATATTAAAATATGTAATTTTAAATTTGTGCCCTTTACTGCTTTATAATTAAGAAACCAGATCTTTTCCCACTGATTTTCCATGCAACCTTTCCCTGTTCTCATATCCCATGTGGCTCCTTAAGTGTGTTAAGGCACCACTATTAAAATTTATATAAATCAGATGGCTGGTGAGTGTTGAATCTGATTTTTCTCACTAGCCCGAGGGGACAATATTAAATGTTTGAATTTTAAAAACACAAATGGGCTCTTGAATAATCTGGGTCAAAGCCTTAGCTGATGTACACC
The DNA here is from genome assembly GCA_007922155.1 of Mesoclemmys tuberculata. NCBI lineage: Eukaryota > Metazoa > Chordata > Testudines > Chelidae > Mesoclemmys > Mesoclemmys tuberculata. The sequence continues at coordinate 67,837,912 of ML675624.1, forward strand.
AATTTACAGCAGCTGAGGCCCTGGTCACAGGGGTCTATAAGACAAATGACATTCTCAGTAAAAGACCTAGTCTCAAAAAACACACGTGAGGCACTAATGTGTGAAAGTGGGCTTTACACACAATTTGTTTAATGCTATTAATTGTATCTTTACACACACAAAGTTCATTGACTGAATTATGTATAGGACATAGTATCATTACAATCAAATTTCCCCTTTTCCTCTCAGTCCAGGAGTCACCTCTGCCTCTACATCTCAGTACTTTGTATCTATCCCCTGAAAAATAATCATTCTATTTTCATAAACCCTCCATTGGTGCTGCTTTTCACACATTGTTCCAGGAATTATATCGTCATGACTTTCAGTCCTCATGCTTGCGTCACTCCAGGCATCACCAGGTGGCGCTGTTACAGTCTTCCAAGTTCTTCTTCAAATGTGAGTGAGCTTTTTGACTCTTGGAAAGAAATACTGTCTGAGGCATGCGCATACCGGTTTCTGTAGAATCAGTTTGGAGGGAGAGGGAGCTCTGTGAGCAGCAGGAGAGTTTGGTGTCTGCCTTAGGTTCTCATTAGAGCCAGTTTCAGAGGCAAAGTTGTCCCTTGGAACTAGGCACTGGTGCTTGGCGCTGAGATTTCCTGGAAGAAAGGATTGCTCTGAATGCTGTTTGACCATCTCATTTCAAGATGATTGCATACTTATAAATAAATAACTTCACTTCCAGTGGGAAGCTAACTTGCAAGGCCCTGACATCTGCTTCTGCTTAGTAGAGGGGCGATGCTGGTGCTGGAATAGGATACTATTGTCAGAAGACAAGGCCACTGTATATTTAGAATTCTAGCATTTGTAGTTGTATGTTTTACTCTGCTTTTCAAACTGCTTTTACACTGAAGATATTTTGGAAAGAAAGATGTCAGGAATCTGAGGACAGAGCAGGGAATAGCCTGTCCTAACTTCTATGAGCACATGGAATTTTAAGAAACGTAAAGAAGTTTTAAGGAGTATATATTGGGGAGGACATCGGCCCATTGCAGTAAATGAACACAATGTAGATCTAATTGTTATGAATAATAGTCTTGCTATCTTTAACATCATAGTCTCTGAATTCTTTGCTATGACATGCGAAACATACCAGGCATTGGGTTTTTGGGGTTTAGGGCCTAGCCAAATGGTTAGAAAGCTGTCTAGAAATGATTTGTTGTCCTAGACCAGTGGATCTCAACCAAGGGTATGTGTACCCCTGGAAGTATGTAGAGGTCTTCCAGGAGGGTACATCAGCTCGTCTAGATATTTGCCTAGTTTTACATCAGGCTACATAAAAAGCACTAGCAAAGTCAGTACAAACTAAAATTTCATACAGACAATGACTTGTTTATATTGCTATATATGCTGTACACTGAAATGTCAGTACAATATTTATATTCCAATTGATTTATTTTATAATTAGATGGTAAAAATGAGAAAGGAAAGCATTTTCAGTAACAGTGTGCTGTGACACTTCTGGATTTTTATGTCTGATTTCATAAGCAAATCATTTTTAAGTGAGGTGAAACTTGCAGTACATGAGACAAATCAGACTCTTGAAAGGGGTACAGTAGTCTGGAAAGGTTGTGAGTCTCTTCTCTTCGACAATATATTTCTTAAAGAAACTCCAGACCACATGAAATTTAGCTTAAATGCAATTTTGATAAAAGCCATTTAAAACAATGATAATCATTTTGTGCATATTTGTCCTCTGCAAGCTTACATGAAAGACAGTTCCAGGCAAGCTTACATTACCTTTTCAACGTATTTCTGAGTTTTGTAAATGCTTTTCAATGTTAGTAATTTTAAAATGTTAAATATATAAGTTACACAAAAGGGCACGTGCACCGTTATTAGGATAGTCCAGGGGTCGGCAACCTGCGGCTCCGGAGCTGCATGTGGCTCTTCAGCTGTGGTAAGCCGCGGCTCCGGAACACGGCTCCCCTAGTGACCAGGGGGCCAGAGCAAAAATGACCCCACTCTCCAGCTCTGCCGCCGAAATTGACAAGGGCGAGTCAATTTCACGGCGGAGGGTGGTCTGAAGTGCTGGCTGCTGGGGTGCAGTGTGTTGGGTGCTGTGTGCATAAATGTGTTTATTTATGGCCCAGCCCCTCTGTCAAATTTTAGAACCCATTGTGGCCCGTGAGTAAAAAAGTTTGCCCACCCCTGGGATAGGCCCTTGTTACCATGGAAAATAGCATGTTAAGGTGATTGCTGCCTCTGATAAATTAGAGGTGGAAGATCTGTTAGGTCATCTAGTTGATTCTGACAATATGTACGTGTTCCCAAGGTTCATTATTAAGAAGGAAATACGAATTCATCCAGAGTCAGAACAAGCAATGCTTTTTCCGCTTCAATATTAGAGGCTGTTCCATTCAAAGGTGGCGTTGCCCTGCTGACGGTAGTTCTCTATTCGGTCTGATCAGTTATAACGATTTCCCAAGTCTTACCTTCAATATTAACACCATGAAGGGTACATTTGAGTTTATTTTTAGTATGGAGACATTGGCCTCAATGTTGATTTGAACTTTCAACTAGTTGAACATCAGATGGAGGGAGGGTCTTGCATTTAAGAAACTGGGTTTCAGGAGACTTGGGCTCAATTCCAGGCTCTGCCACAGACTTTGTGTGACTTTGGACAAGTCATTGAATTTCACTGTGCCTCTGTATTAATAAAATGCCCCCTGTTGTTCATTATCTTACTAGTAGAAAGACAGGCTAACGGTAATATTTGCTCAGAAACACAGGCAATTTACAGACAGAATTCCATTTATTAAAAAACTCAGACATTCTAGATATGCACTTATTTACACCAGTGCAAATCTGAATCATCTCTCCACTGAAGCCAATGGAGTTATTCTGCCAGAATCTAGCACAGATCTTTTTTAGGATCTTGTAGTTAATGATATTCATATTAGGGCCTTCTAAAACCATACCTTTTGGTCCAGGATTTTAGCTAAGAGGAAAGGGCATTCAATTTTGCAGGAAGCCATATGTAACAAATGCAGGTATAATAATAATAAATAGAGGCAAAGTGATCTGGCAAATAGGGCATTGAGCCAGGAGTCAGAACACTTGACCAACTCAGAATGGTAGCAGTGTACTTTGCATAATTCACAGGTATAAATTACATCAGCAGGTACAAGGCAGTGGAGAATCAGACATTACATTTTTGAATGAAGTAAATACTGAATTTGTGGCTTTGAAATACAAAAAAACAACCTGAGAACATTAGTAATGAGAGAGAATTATTTTATATTATTGAACTTGACATAAGTAGGGGACAGCCAACACCATTTTGGGACAGGTTTCTTTATGTGGAGTAGATGAATTTAGCCAACTGATTGCATGAATTTCAAAGATGCCGAGCACTTGCAGCTCCTGTTGAAGTCAATGTAAGCTGTGGGTAACTTAGCAGCTCAGGAGAGAAATCATGTAGTTCTATCAGTGGTATGAATGGCTCGTTCAGGGATATATGATTCTCACTGTTCAAATGTACAAAAGTTAATTAGCAAAATTCTAAAATTTACATAAAGAAACAGAACACAGAATTTACTAGGTGAGGGTCTTTGGCCTGTTATGCAGGAGGTCAGATTAGATGATCATAATGGTCCCTTTGGGCCTTAATGTTTGAATCTATGAAAATCATTTCTTTATCCAATTGACAGTGTGTATATTTATGAATATATCCTTCTAATGGCAGTCGGAATTATCCTAACTGTATGAAATAGCGGAACATCAGTGGATTAAGAAGCCAGTCTTCCATCCTGTGATTTCTTCCTCTGGAACCCCTTTTATGCGTACTGCACATATGCAAGGTGAATTGTCCGTTGTGCAGCTTTCCAATTGTTGCGACTTTCAAGAAGACAAGGTAGATAATATGTTATCATTATGAAGACAAATATATACACAAACTTTGTGCACACTAACAAATACAGCAGAATCTAAAAACCGTGTTTATTCATCTAGCGTTTCAATGGTATCTCTAGAACTTGCAGAAACCTTTCTAAAAACTAGAAAGGCTCCAAACCTTTTAATAGGTTTGTCTTGAGCCTGAGTGTCTTAGTTTTTCTCTGAATTTGTGTAGTTTTTGGATTCCTTTAGACTCTTGATTTATTTTACATATCAACTTGTCATCAGCAGAAGAATTAACAAGTGACCCAATTCAGTTTGGTCTTCACCTTTCACCCACATAAAAGTTGAAAAGGACTTGTTGCATATAATGTAACCCTACAATTATGAAGAAATTCAGTACCAAATTGCTTCCTTGGCTTTTCCCCCTCCTTTCTCAGCAGTTGAAAGCATTTTTTAAAGATGCATTGAATACTCTGTATTTTCCTGTTTTGTAGATACAACTCTCATGAACACATACATTTAATATTAGAGTAGTCTGTTTAGATTCCTAGAAGTCTATGTTCATAGATTGCCATCACTTTTGAAAGTGTGGAAAAATCATTAAACAAATTTAAGAACCTGTAAGTGTCACAATGGATTGATCACATCATGGTCACCATTTTGAATTTCTTTCAATACATTTACAACCACATTTGAAGACTTAAAAACTTATTCTCAAAATGCTGTTTCGTCAAAACTAAAAATGTATTCTTCAATGACAGACAAAATGAAAAAAGAATTTTGTAACCCAGATGAACCTTTTATAAATTGAAATATGGTCACGGGACTACTTATATCTTGGGTCATAGCTAAAAGTGTGTTTAACTTAGTAGGTCCCACAATTTGCAACAGATCTCTCACATTTTCAGAATAATGCACTGTAATGCATTACTAATAATAAAAGGGTAAAAGGTGTAGATTTCCTAGCTATGTTCCCATAAAATTAGTGGATTAGGATGCAGGAGCTATAAAGAAATAGAAACATTCATAAACAATGGTAAAATGTGGCATGAAATATAAGTGATTTTGGGGCAACTTGATGGCAACCTTTATCATATCTTATTGACAACTGTAGGGAACTAAAATAATTTCTGGGTAATGAAATATTATATTTGGACATATCTATTGTAAACTAACAGTCTATATAATATGTAGTAGAAAAGTCTGTTGTCCAGTCTGTCTCTTGAATCACTGTATGTAAATATCTCTTATATTTGTGGAATTGCTTGATGTTTGTCATCTAGATGGACCTCAAAGGACTGCGGGTTTTTTACATACAATTTTACATGAAGTTTTTTATGGTTGCTTTTATCAGCATTACACTTTTTCTATGTTTGCTAGTTGTAAAGATGAACAGAAACCTGACAATTTTTTTGATAAAGAAATCTTTGATTTGAAGATATATAAAAGTGTGTTTTGCTTTTTTTCCCCTTATATATTTTTGGTGAATTTGCCTGAATGACATAAACTTCTTATTTAAACAACATCCAATTCCTTTGAGTGCCCACTCCATCAGTAACCTGTTTTTACTGATAGGTTGGACTTGAGCTATTCTAATATAGGTAAGCTGGGCTGGTTGCTGATTGATGTTCTTCACTTCATGATTATAATTTCTGGGTTTTGTGCCAATTTTATAGAGGGATGGACAGGATGGTCTAGCGCCTGGAAATCAGGTGGTGGTTGTTTAGTTCAAGAGGCTAGTGGGCTCACTGAGCCCAAGTCTCCACTTTGCTACACTGTGTAAATAAGAAATAACTAATTTGAAGACAAGTGCAGGACAGTTGCACATCCAAGTGGGAGCAGGGCCAGTATGCTTAATTTAACAGGCTGTTGCTCATATGTTGTACAGTGAGCTAAGATAGGATGATAGGAGTTGCTCTTTTTTCTGAAGGATGTAGCATAATCACACAACTTCCTTTTAGGCAGAGCTAGGCCTCTCCTCCTCCCCCTGTTTCCATAATAGAGGATTAAGAATCTTGGTTCTGCCATTGCCAAAAAAGATTATTTTAGAAATTGCTTTGTAATAGGAGAGGCTCAAAGAGGAAACAATCCCAGGTAAAAGGAAAGAGGTAAACTGGAATTCACGCTGAGCTAATGTACCGTTAGCCTTTTCAAAGCAGCCTAAAATAACATTTCAATTCAGAAGATAGCAGTAGAAATCCCTGAGTTACTTACACTCATCAATCAGTGACCATAAAACTTTAACACCTTACATTTAATTGCAATTGGCTGTAACTTCTTTACAGCTAGACATGGTCCATAGGAATATATGCCCTTTATCACTTCCAGATGACAGGCATAGCATACGGAAGGCAATCATTTCCCAGTATCACAAAGACTTCATGTGCTGTATTGATGCCCATGTTATACCAGCCTGGAGAGCAGTGTTGTGTCTGGCTCTTTCACAAAGGTGTAGTGGCAGTGAATGTGGGGAAAGAAGAGGGTGCAAGGAATTGTCCCTCTCCTAGTATGGTTGGTGTAAAGAACATGCACCATTGCAGGCTCTACCATTAGGACTGTTCTGTATTGTACACCAAGGGGAAAGGAGCAGGGGATGGACGAGGAAGAGGTTAGCAAGGGTCCACTCTGTGTGCCGGCCTGCTGGTCAGGATTATCACACAGAGGGAAGTAAACTGTCCCATAATAGGGAACAGTAGCAGGCACACTCCTGTGTGGAAGGGAACTCCAGCAATACCTTCCTGTGCTTCTCTGGGGGCAGTGCAGCTTTGCACCATCCCCTTGCTTTGGTCTGTGCTTACATGGGCGTCTTACAAATGGTTAGACTAAGGCTGTTAAATAAATTGCTTCAGTTCACTTATTGAGCCCTGATTAGGACATAAACTCCTGACTTCTACTTCTCTGGTTGCAAGAAGTTTCTGTTTTCTCCACTCAGTCAGCAGGGAAGACTCTTCTGAGTTAAAGTGATCTGATGTCCTGATTTTATAGGGATAGTCCTGATATTCGGGGCTTTGTCTTACATAGGCACCTATTACCCTCCACCCCCGTCCTGATATTTCACACTTGCTATCTGGTCATCCTTTTCTGTGTTGACAGGTTATGCTTTACCAATCTTCTTTTGAGTAAAATACAGTTAGACCTTTAATTACTACTGAGGGTTAGATTCAGAATGTGAACCCTTGGAAGGCATGGGCCATGTCTTCCTTGTATGTTTGTACAACACTGGGCACAGTCTGTGCTCACTAAGTAACAAATTGGCTTGGAGCTTTAATGGGTTGGTTTTGCTCCTTTATCAGGTGTCACCAATCTCTGCCATTCACTTGGTTTGGCTGGTTTCAGATGCATCAATTCAGAATTAGTCACATATAGCATTTGTGAATTATGAAGTCGCCTAATTTGCTTGAGAGTTGGTAGAATCCAAAAATATATATCTTGGCTAGGGTTAAACCTTAATCCCAGATGCTATATGCCAATTCAGAGTGTGTTTTGTGTGCAGATTATCTGAAAATGGCTTGGCACTGAAGGATTTTCCATTGGCACTGAAAGAGCCATACTGTGCCAAAAAAGTAAATATCAAACAGAAATGTGCCAGTATTTCCTGCCAGTCTCACATTTTTGAAACTTTTTCCATCCTCCATGCCATTTATTTCTAATATGCTCCCAGGCTTCCTAGGGAAAGTGCTTTGAGTTTCACCCTGGGATGCTGAAAATTGTCTAATCTGAATACTAAAAATGTTAAATGAGGAGGAGGGGAGCTCTTCAGAGCAGTAAGGAAGTTCTCTGAACCTTTTCCTGTGACAAGTTAGAAAACTTCAAAAGTTGTCAGACCATCCAGAAAACACAACAGATGGAGAACGACACTGGCTCAGGATGGCAGATATTCCTTCCACTGTGTGCACAGAAATGTTGGTAAAACAGTTCCTCCTACTGTCTGAATCCCACAAGCCATACACTCCTCCCAACACTATAGCCTTGTTGATTCCTCCTCCTTTTCCCACACTTGACTTTGGAACTGTTTTACCTCCTCTTACTCCTGGAATATCCTCCCAGCTCTTGTCTGCCAAGCCCCTCCTTCAAACCCCGGTCTTCAAAGCCTCTTTCTTGCACAAGTCCTTCCTACATTGGTCTCTTCATCGATATCAGCTCCACCCCACTGCATGCCTGACATGTGTTTGGTTTTGCCTGTGTTAGACTGATTACTCTGTGAGGCAGTGATGTGGTGGTCTCATTTAGGCTTCCTTCCTGCAAGATGCTCCGTGTTGGCAGAACCCCTCTGTTCTTGTGCAGAGCACCCTTGAAACACACGGGACTCTGTGAGGGTATAAGGGTTCACCCACATGAATGAGACTGGGGTCTTGTTTTCTAAAAGTCTGTGAATTTGACACTATATAAACAACCATAATATTAATAAAAGCGTTCAACTTATGCTTTAACCAACTCATTGGAATAAAATAGAAAATATGACTTGATATTTAAAGTAGTTTAAAGTACATTTCATTTGTATATACAATCTGTCATGTGTTGTTTGTTCCCTCATCCTCTCCTCAAAAGGAAAAGTGTGCAGAGAGGAGCATCTTAGTTTGGTTGTTTTTATTGTTGTTAAATATACCTGTTGCTATGCCTTTATATTACAGCTGGCAAGTTAAAAAAAATGTGCCTTGCACTTGGAGCAGAAAGGGGTACGGCTTGTGATGGTCCTTAGTTCCAGGGAGCTTTCCTTCCATAGTCTCAGACCACTTCTGGAGATGGTTCTGTCACTCAGACAGATAAGTTTTACTCTTATTGTTCAGAGTGCACACATCTCTGTGAATTCAGTGTGCTCTCATACAAAATCCTGGTTATTTGCCTGCAACAGATTACCTATAATTTCTTTGCATCTGTGAGCAATGCATTAATTATACTGATCAATGTTGTGTGTGCACACATTGAGAATTTCCAAGAGGAAAAGAGGGGCAGGAGGGAAGATGGTGAGAGAGCTATACAGACTTTTTTAAACAAGAAAAAAAATTATACGCCTAAGCCTGTGTTGACAGCAGGGCCATGTTGTATGCACAAAGAGTATAAATCACATGTAGGGTTCCCATTGTGTATATACTTTACAAATTAAAGACAACATTCTTCTCCTGGATCTGAAATGCAGATTTGTATAGTACACACTTAGCTGGACCCCTCTGACCTGAGTGGGAACTATGCAGTTATTTGATACAGAATACGTCCTACAGACCCACACTGCATCCGGGAGCAAAATTTTGCCATAAATAAATCTGTTCACCTTCTTTACTCTCTTTTTACAACTTGTGGCAGTGAGAAATGGAGCATATTTTTTCCACAACTACAATAATACATGTGGAAGGGAGCGAAGCTCAGACTTTTGTGGAAATTTTACTTCTCAATTTCTTGATTTCTGTGTATGGGAAATCTCTCCCATGTTAATTAAATGTGGTTAATGATGAAGAATTAGCTTTTATTCTTTGATCTTGTCTATACTGGGGATTTCAGCCATCAGAAGCCAGCCACCAGTACGGTTGTGCTGGTGCAAAATCCTAGGCCTGGTCTACACTACAAACTTAGGTCAACGGAAGCCGCCTTACGTCGACCTAATGTATGCATCTACACTGCTAGGTCCCTTTTGCCAACCTAGCACATCTGTGGTATCAATAGCATCCACCTCCATGACAGGCATAGCACTTCATTTGATGTTCATAGGTCGATTGAGAGGCAGTGTAGATACTGAATTGTCGACTGAATTGGCCTCCAGGTGTCCCACAATGCTCTGCTGTGACTACTCTGGAGATCGCTTTCAACTCTGCTGCAATGGAACCAGGTGTACAGGAAACAGCCCCTCCCCTGTTTAAGCCTTGGGAAATTTTGAATCTCCATTTCCCGTTTGATCAGCACAGAGAGCTCGGCAGCCCAGATGATCATGGTGATTGAATGCTCCAAACGCGCTCCAGCCTGAAGCAGACAGGAGGTGGTTGATCTTACTGGTCTGTGGGGAGAACAGTCTGTTCAGGCAAAAGCTCCGATCCAGTCAAAGAAATGTAGACATCTATGAAAAGATCACATGGGAGAGAAGGGCTACACCAGGCACACGCAGCAGTACTGCATGAAGATCAAAGAGCTTTGGCAGGGGTACCATAAGAAAAGGGAGGCAAACAGTTGTTCTGATTCTTCACCGCAGACATGCAGCTTCTACAAGGAGTTGCATGCGACGGTGGTGACCCCACCGCTACCCCCAAAAGCAGCGTTGATACCTTCCAGGAGTCTAAATCTCGGTCCACCTCAGGCAACAATGATGAGGACAGTCTGGATGAAGAAGAAAAGGAGGAGAATGGAAAACAGGTAAGCAGGGATCCATTCTCCCCAAGAGCCGGGAGCTGTTCTTAAGACCGGAGTAATCCAGCTGGTTGCAGGACAGCATCCTGGCTGACTGTGGTGGTAGGGAAGGCACCTCTGGTCAAACTGTAGGGTTCACATCCTCTTGTTTTATGTTTAAATATGAAAAAAAAGTTAGGTGCCATGGGTATCTGCTTCCCAGTAGCTGCTCCAGCTCCACAGAGGGTGACCCCCCGTAAAAGATGCACAGGGATGGCCCCCTGAGATCTCCAGGAACCTTTATTGGGGTACTCTACAATCCTTTATAGAAGGTTTCTGCGGAGAGCTGCCTTACTTCTTCCACTACGTTAGGCCACTCCAGTATTAACTCTTCTGGCAACACTGCGGTACATAGGATAGCAACGTAAGGACCAGATCTGCACCCAGACGCTTGCAGCATCTGTTCCTTTGCCAACTGTGTTACCCTCAGGAGACTAACATGGGGAGATGGTGGAAGTGTTTATTACATTTGGTCGGACCACACACAGAAAAGTGGGTGTATGATCCCCTACCCATGGCAATTTCCAGGTCCCTCCCTCACATTTTCCCTAACATGCTGTTGGTTTGATTGGCAGGGATTGGGGTTGACCTCAGAATCTGAAAGTCCCAGGAGAGTACTACCAGCAACTTTAAAGGGGATTGACCTTCATGTGTTTTCTCATGGCTGCAAACTCCCTCTCCCGCTCTCCACCCCCCTCAACCTTCCCGCCAACTTGCTCCGGAGGCGCCTCAGACAAAGACCACAATTTAGGAGGTTTGATGTTGGTCTCTGGTCTCAAAAATGTGTCCATGTGCCTATGCTCCCAACTCATGGTTCCCACAAGTTGCAGTACTAGTCTTGTCATCCAGGCCACTGGGCCATACTCAACATGGCTGGAACAGCAAACCAGTTCATTGAATAGCTAGGGATTCTGTTCTGGTTTGCACTTGAGTGTGTTAAGGGGAGTGATTTTTAAATAGCAACCTTGACAAGACGCAGGGTATACATTGACAATGGCTGCCTTGTGCAGAAATTTCATTCCCTTTTCCTCACAGATATTGTGGAGCACAGAGCAGGCAGCAATTACAATGGGGATATTGCTTTCACTGTGGTCTAACCTAGTAAGCAAACCGTGCTAGTGACCCTTTAAATATCCAAAGGCACATTGCATCACCATTCTTCACTTACTAAGCCTACTGTTGAACTGCTTCTTACTGCTCTCCAGGTAGCTGGTGTATGGCTTCATGAGCCATGGGAGCAAGGGGTATGCTGGATCTCCCAGGATCACTATTGGCATTTCAACATCATCAGTGGTTATTTTGTGATTGGCAAAAGTCCCTGATTGCAGTTTTCTGAACAGACTTGTGTGCCTAAAGATATGCATGTCATGTCCCTTTCCTGACCATCCCATGCTGATGTCAGTGAAATGCCCCCTGTGATCCACCAATGCTTGCAACACCATTAAAAAGTATTCCTTTCGGTTTATGTATACTTTGACAAGGTGATGTGGTGCCACGATAGGGATATGTGTGCCATGTATTGTCCCACTGCAGCTAGGGAACCCCATCATGGCAAAACCATCCACTATGTCCTACATGTTGCCCAGACTCACTACCTTTCTTAGCAAAAGTCGATTAATGGCCCTTCACACTTAGATCACAACAGCTCTCATGATGGATTTACGAACTTCAAATTGATTCCCCACTGATTGGCAGAGCCTGGCATTGCAGGTTTCCACAGAACTATTGCCACTCGCTTCTCCACTGTTTAGAGCAGCCCTCATTTTAATGTTGCTGCATTTCAGAGCTGGGGAGAGCTCTGTATAAAGTTTCTGGAAAGTGTCCTTCTGCATTCAAAAGTTCTGCAGCCACTGCTTGTGATCCCATAACTGCATAATGATGCGATTCTCACCAGTCAGTGCTTGTTTCCCGGGACCAGAAATGGCACTCCATCATGTTCAGCTGCTGAGTGACTACCAGCATCAATTGGGAATTATTTCATTCTATGGCTTGCAGCAGGGCTGCTTGACTGACATCACAATGTATTATGCGGCAGATCCTTTCTTGGCTCTGGAAATACTGCAGGATAAGGCACAAAATGTTTGTAATACAACAAGAGTGCACCACTGAATGGGCTCCATGCATCTCAGGCTATGGCGTAAATCTGGTTGAGTCAGGCTTTCAAAAAAGTATTGGTTTGTTAGCTGTTGATATCAGGGAAGGGAGGGAGGAAACTGCATCATGGGAGGTTGAAGCTATGTTCTCATTTCCCCCTGTGATAATGTTTTGGCCCAAACATTGCAAGCCCTTTCCCAAAAATCTACCCACGGTGCACTGCTCTGTGCATCGATGCAAGCACTGTTAGTGAAGACACACTCCACCGATGCTATGAGCGTGACAAGCCCGACTGACGTAATTACTGCAGCAGCTGGATGTCGACTTAAATTAATTCAACTTAATTCTGTAGTGTAGACATGTCCCTAGTCTAGACAAGAAAAACTGCTATGAACCATGATTTGCACTAGCACAGCTTAGCCTTGCTTGAAACTGGGGTAAACTGTGCTAGTGGAAGTCATGGTTTATATTGGTTTTGAACTGTCTACACTAGGGGTTTAAACCAGTGCAACTGTATTGATGGTTAAACCCAATGGCCATAACTGTGGCACATCTCTAGTGTAGACAAGACCTGTTTCACACAGGTAGCTTAACTTGAGGTGAGCAGTATTGAAGGGGAACTCTGTTGAATCCAGCTGTATCCAACTGTGTGATTTTTATTCCCATTATATACCACAAACTAGATACAGATCAGGCTTGTCTCTAACAGGAAAATATTATAAAGGAAAGAAGAAATTTATTTTTGAAAAGTGATACTTGATATAAAAATTACAGGAAAACAGTTGCATTGATTTATGATCTGTTGGAATAATTCACCATTTAGCAGATCTGCTACCCTGTCTGTAAATAAAATTGAGTACAATGAAACTTATGTAAAGTCTTCTTTGCCAACCCCTCTTCTGTAATTCATTAGCATCAAGTTGCTGGCATAGTATGAAGCATATTTCAAGTAGAGTTATTTTTTTTAAATGGGGAAAAGTTCTCATAGTTATGAACACTAGGGGGCTTGATAGAAGTTTTGGAAGCCTTTATTCAAGACACTGAGATAGAGGGGAGCAGGGAAGGAAGAAAGGGAGGGTGGAGAAGTGCTGAAACAGCTGCTGCTTTGTCTGTGGTTGCTGTTAGGGCTAGTACTTTGTTACTGGCACCACTGACTCTAGGTTTTGCCACTCAGTGGGCCCAATTCTCCTGTTTAATCATTTATCTCAGTGCCATGGGAGTACAAGGATTCCACATCAGAATGGGAGCACCAGTGTAAGTGACTACACATAGATACTGCCATGACCTTCAATGCTTTTAGATCCTGTCTCTAACAGAAATTGAGCTAGTTAGACACAGCTTTTCCCTTATTCCCTTCAGGGACTTGTAAATCTAGAAGAGTTATATTTGTATAGAAATAATAGAAGCAGGCACCTTCCTACTGGAACAGGGTCACTTGATGTTGTACAGCAGAGCTGGTAAGAGAGATTTTCTTGTTCAAACTGTAGGAAAAGATGGCAGGGAAACTTCTTAGCAAGGTGCTCCTGCCAGGCATGAAAGTCATAAATCCTTATGGTCTGGTTCTGCCACCCTACTTCATGTTCAGCAGTACCTTCCGTACCATCCATGAGACTGCCCATGTGAGCAAGGTCCTACTAACATGAGCAAGGGGGACAGAGTCTGCCCCTTTGTGCCTTCCTCATATAAATCATTTTTAATGTTCCTGTGAGCACTGGTTTAAATGAGGCTTTTCTGTGCGTCTGGACATTCAGAAGTCAAATCATCAGAGGAACAAGAGAATTCAGCCAGCCAGTAGGCAAGGAGTCAGACAGCCATTGTACTTAATTTGTTTTCCTGTCACTGTATCTTATGAGTAGGAGAGGCTGATTTTGGTCACATCTCTATTTAGCTGGGAACTGAACTATGGAACCATTTAAAGCTATCCTACAGAATTCCATAGCAAAGACCTTTCTCTATTATAGTCTATGAGAAGGTTTTAATTCTCTATCAAAATCTATATAATCATCTTATATCATCATGAAACATGCATCGTATACTGAGGACTGTTGCACCAGCCAGAGTGACCATGGTTGATGGCATCAGACCAGGCATCAAGTGGCGAAGTTCCTCGACCTGGCTCAATGCAGAAAATCCACAGATCTCTAAGATGGCCCCGTGGGCAATGACAAGTAGAGTCAGATGTCCACCCCTTCTTGCACTGATAGAACATTTGAGAGCAGAGTGTGCTAGGGTGTTTTTGTCCTTCCTGACAACATGACCAAAAAGTACGCAACACCGTTTTGAATATGTCAGAATGAAGGTTGGACAAAAAGTGTTCGCCAACCAAGACTATTCCAGTGATGCTGTCCTGGTTGTGGAGAAGTCAAAATTTCAGCCCCATCCTCCAAAGTTTCCAACATGCTGCCCGCATTATGGATTGAATGTCTCATGGCAGAAGACAGAGGTCCAGAACCTAACAGCTGGGCCACCAGAAATCCAGTGCAGGTGGGGTCAAGAACCTTGGAAAGTGTTGACAAGTTCATCTGCCTAGGCTGCTAGCAGAGCACAGCAAACCAGATGTTCTTTGAATAGATCTTGCCACCTCCTTCATGGAGTCCGTGAACCACTTATGGACACAAACATCTGCGCTGAGACAAAGTTCAGGATATATCAAACCTGTGTACTACCTGTATTGCTATATGGGACAGAAACCTCACCCCTCTTACAGGCAGATTTGGACCAGTTAGAGACATTCTATATATGCTGTCAGAGTCAAATCCTAAGCATAAAGTGGTTTGACTTTGTGCAAAATGTCAATCTCATAGAATCACTTTTTCTATTCAAAAGCATCACGTTACAGAATCATATTAATGTGTATATAGCCTTACTGGCTTGGTGTCTATTGAATTATTATTTGTATTATGACAGTACCTTAGAGACCTCAAGGATCCCAGCCTCATTGCGCTAGGCACTGTCCAAATAAGTAAAGATAATCCTCACCCCCAAGAGCGTGCCATAAAAAATTTGATAGGATTTTTCCATGAGGGGGGCTGTTCTGGAATAGAGTACCCAACGGCCTGGGTTAATAATGGAATCTTAAACATAATATTGATTTAATGACGATATGATACTGTTAGCTGTCTTAGTCTCCCCAAGCTGCCTCAGTCCCTTCATTTAGAGGCTCTGGAGCTGGCCACCTCAAACCCACAAGATCTGTTTAGCCAAGGAAGAGATGAGGGGAAAAAAATTAGCTTTATCATCAAATTAGCTTACAGGATTTAAACACCACTTGGCACCTAGTGTAGGCAGTTTAACATCTTTACAATCATGTGAGTTGGTCCTGCTGTAACCTGATACTGAAAAACAAAACATCACTATACTACAATATCGAGAAGGAGAAAGAAAAAATCATTACTAATCAAAACACAATAGGCTGAATTGATGGAGTTGCACTTGTTTTCCTCAATTCTAAACATGCTCCATTATTTATAAGTGCTTGAGATACTATTGAGGGAGAAAAAAAACCAAACCACTTAAAACACTTGGCCAAACTAAAAACAAGCTGGCCTGCTAGGAGGAAGGCTGCTTGTATAGCAAGTACAAGGCTGGGCCTCAGGAGATCTGGGTTCAATTCCAGCCTCTCTCTCTCTCACACTTCCTGTACAACCTTAGACAAATTACTATGGGCTTGGCTAACTGGAGAAATTTACCATCAGACCTATAATGCTATAGCTCCCTGTCTTTCTGGGCGTATGCCAGAATAAGAGTGCTTTTTCCTCTGTAGCTTACATTACTTTCAAAGTGACACAAACTAAACTGGAAAAAGGCATTCTTATTCTGGTATAAGAATGGGACACAGGAATCTATACCACAACAATTTAATTATGCTGATATAGTTCTATTGGTAAATTTCCCCACGTAGAAAAGCCTTGAATCTTAAGATTCCTTGCTTCCCCATCCGTAACATGGGGATAATAGTTCAAGCTGGAAGTGGTTTAGTTTATAGACTCATAGACTTTAAGGTAAGAAGGGACCATCATGATCATCTAGTCTGACCTCCTGCACATTGCAGGCCACAGAACCTTACTCACCGCTCCTCTAATAGACCCCCCTAACCTCTGGATGAGTTACAGAAGTCCTCAAATCGTAATTTAAAGACTTGAAGTTATAGAGAATCCACCATTTACACTAATTTAAACCTGCAAGTCACCTGTGTTCCCTGCCACAGAAGAAGGTGAAAACCCCTCAGGGTCTCTGACAATTTGATCCAGGAGAAAATTCCTTCCCAACCCCAAATATGTTGATCAGTTAGACCATGTACAAGTGGACAAGACCCACCAGCCAGACACCTGGGAAAGAATTCTCTGTAGTAACTCAGAGACTTCCCTGGCATCACCAGCCATAGGAGATATTAGCTGCTTGTAGTCGCATATTGGCTACGTGCCATTGTAAGCAGTCTCATCATACCATCCTCTCCGTAAACTTATCAAGCTCAATTTTGAAGCCAGTTAGGTTTTTTTGCCCTCTCTGCTCTCCTTGGAAGGCTGTTCCAGAACTTCATTCCTCTGATGGTCAGAAACCTTTTTCTAATTTCAAGTCTAAACTTGCTTATGGGCATCTTATATTCACTTGTTCTTGTGTCCACTTTGAGAATTACCTTAAATAACTCCTCTCCCTTCCTGGTATTTATCCCTCTGATGTATTTATAGAGAGCAATCATATCTTCCCTCAGCCTTCTTTTGGTTAGGCTAAACAAGCCCTCTTTGAGTCTCCTTTCTTAAGGTATGTTTTCCATTCTGTGGGTCATCCTAGTTGCCCTTCTCTGTACCTGTTCCAGTTTCAATTCATCTTTCTTAAACATGGGAGATCAGAACTGCACACAGTATTCCAGAGGAGATCTCACCAGGGCCTTGTATAATGCTACTAACATTTCCCTGTCTCTACTGAAAATACCTGGCTTGATGCATCCTAGGACTGCATTAGCTGTTTTCATGGCTGCATCACATTGGCGGCTCACAGTCATCTGTGATTAACCAGTACACCCAAGTCTTTCTCCTTCTCTGTCACTTCCAACTGACAAGACCCCAGTTTATAGCAAAATTTTTTGTTAGTCCTTAAATGCTTGAACTTGCACTTTGCACTTAAATTTAATCCCATTTCTATTACTCCAGTTTACAAGGTCATCCAGATCTTCTTGTATGATATTCAGGTCCTCCTCAGTATTGGCAATACCTTTCAATTTTGTCATCTGCAAATTTTGTTAGCACACTCCCACTTTTTGTGCCAAGATCAGTAAAAAAAAAAAAAAAAAGTGAAATAAGTTTGGTCCCAAGATCCCTGAACTCCACTAGTAACCTCCCACCACCTGACAGTCTCCTTTCAGCATGACCTGTTATAGTCTCTCCTTTAACCAGTTCCTTACACACCTTTCAGTTCTCATATTAATTTCCATCTTCTCCAATTTAATTAATAATTTCCCATGTGGAACTGTATCAAATGCCTTACTGTAATCCCAGTAGATTAGATCTACTGCATTTCCATTGTCTAAAAAATCAATTATCTTCTCAAAGAAGGAGATCAGGTTGATCTGGCATGATCACCTTTTGTAAAACCATGTTGTATTTTACCCCAAACGTTCTAGCACTTCATATGAGTGTCCACAGCACCAGTACGGACAGAGCTATGTGGACACACTTGACTGTGGCTTTGCAGTGTGGCTGCTCGTACCCAAACTAGGCCAACCTGGGTGCCAATCATCTACATTAACTTTGCAGAAAAGGCATATCCTTGTTGTTCAGGTGGCTCAGCTCAGAATAACCTTCCATTGATGCATGGTAGGAAAGTGAGGGAACCTTGTAATTAACATCCTTCTGGTTCCCTAGGCCTTGGCTTCTCTTTTGCTCTCCAGGAAGCTCAGCTCAGGTCATCAGCCTACACTTCTAGCTGCAGGCCAGATTCCAGTTTTGGCTCCCAGCTGCCTTGCTGCTTGCCATCACTAGAGTGTAGACAGCATACACTGTCATCCAATTAATTCCCACCTGTGAGGGCAACAGAAGAGAGATGCAGGTAGCTTGTGACAAGGAAGGGGGACAGAAAACAAAATACGTCTCACACCTACGTGTCTCCAAACAGCAAATTCTGTGGCAAAAATACGCAATTCTTTGGGATCATGAAAAATGCCAGATTCCATGGCTGCAGAATGGGGGCTCTGTGGTATGGAGGAGTCCACACCTCTTAGATGTGGTGTTTCTGCCTATCTTCAGAGTCAGGCAGGCATCACTCCATCATTTGTATGTTGTCCTTGTTTTCAAGGTTTTCTCCACAACCATAAGGGCTGGGAACATAAAAGTAATAGAATCACAGAAATGTAGGGCTGGAAGGGACTTCAAGAGATCATCTAGCCATTCCCGCATGTTAAGGCAGGATTAAGTAGTCCTAGACCAACCCTGATGGGTATTTGTCTAAGTTGTTCTTAAAAACCTCCAACAAAGGGAATTCCACAACCTCCCTGAGAAACCTCTTGCATTGCTTAATTATCAAATAGTTAGAAAATGTTTCCTAATATCTTACCTAAATTTGCCTTGCTGTAAATTAAGCTGATTTCTTCTTGTGCTACCTTTACTGGACATGGAGAAAAATTGATCCTCCTCCTCTTTCTAACAACCTTTTGACATAATTGAAGACCTCCTCTCAGTCTTCTCTTCTCTAGACTAAATTAGATTTCTCTAAGCCACTTATAATTTTGTTGCTCTTCTCTGGACTCTCTCTTCAATTTGTCACATCTTTCTTAAACTGTGGTGCTCAAAACTGGACACAGTACTCCAGCTGAGGCCTCACCAGTGCAGAGTAGGACAGAACAATTACCTCCTATGTCTTACATGCCACACTCCTTTTAATACATCCCAGAATGACAACTGCCATTTTTCTGCAACAGTTTCACATTGTTGTTGCCTCATATTCAATTTGTGATCCACTATATCCCCTTAATCTTTTTTTTTTGCTGCCTAGCCAGTTATCCCCCACTTTGTAATTGTACATATTTTTCTTTCCCAAGTGTAGTGCTCTGCACTGGACTCTATTGAATTTGATCTTACTGATTTTAGGGCAATTCTTCAATTTATGAAGATAATTCTGAATTCTAATCCTAGTTTAGTGTTGTTTGTAAGTTTTATAAGCATATTTTCTACTCCATCATCCAAGCAATTAATGAAAATGTTGAATAGTATCAGACCTCGGACAGACCTCTGTGGGGCCTCACAAGCTATGTCCTCCCAGTTTGACAGCAAACCACTGATAACTACTCTTTTGAGTGTTTTTTCAACCAGTTGTGCCTGCACTTGATAGAAATTTAATCTAGGCCACATTCCCCTGATTTGTTTGCATGTTATGTGGGACTGTCAAAAGCCTTACTACAGACCAAGGAGGTCATTTTTACTGCTTTCCCCCATCTATGAGGCTGGTTACCCTGTCCAAGAAGGGAATTACGTTGGTTTGGTATGATTTGTTCTTGACAGATCCATGTTGGCTATTTATTACCTTGGATCCTCTAACCATACTTTAAAAAAATAAAAGCTGAGATTCTGGAGCACAATTCTGAGACGAGCTGATGTCCATGTGCAATTCCCTGGCTTTAGAATACACAGGGCCTTTTCTACCTACGTTACAAACAAGCTTGTAAGGCTGATTTGAAGTCACGTGCACAACACAAGAACTTCGTTAGGCCTTCCAGGAAGTCTGGCTGAAAGACTCTAAAACTGTAAAGGTATTTGGAACATTTGTAAATGCCACACGCATCTTTCCATAGGGTAAACCTTTAGCTTGGTGGCAGTCTAAAGACGCGGTCCTCCCTTTCTGGAATCAAAGGATCTGAATCACTGATGTAAACTCTCTGGAGCAGAGATCATCTTTGTGTTCTGAGTCTGGGCAGTGCCTACCACACTAGGGTCCTGGTCCATGGCTGGACTCCTAGGGACTATGATAATGCAAATGGGAGCAATAATGAATAATACTTTACACTGGTGTAACACCATTTAAAAACAAACAAGCCCTCCCAGTGTTTTGAAAGTTTTAATTTAGAAAAGCCACCATTCTCAGCTGCTCCAGAAGATAACTCTGTGTCTCCCAGGGCCTGGCTTCACCCGTGGGACTCTTGCTTTGCTTCCCCAGCTCATGTAGTTTTCCCTGCTATAGTCTGGTTTTAGGCATGTCCTTAAACTGGATAATAAAAACATCTGATATTATTGCTGGCAATAACGGCTGTGTATTTTTACTGTGCGTTAACAATGAGAGTTATTAGGGGAATTCAGTAACTCTTAAACTAGCCAAGCTGTTTTTCGATATACTGACCCAAACACATTTCTTGCTAGGCAATTAAAATTCTGCTGTAGCAATGTTGGTTTTCAAGTTCCTGACTTTCCCATTATTTTATTTATCTATTTTTGACATGCTGTACATGTGATTTACAAATGGGATTAGAAATGAAATCTTTATATAGCAGCTATTGTAAAATCATGTAAATGCTATGCAGTATTTGTTTGAATTAAACTGTGTATTAAACCGTCTCATTAGAGGGATGCTGTCAGGTCTCAAGTTAGGTGAATTCTGCGCAGCAGTAGGTGCAAATGTTTGTTTGAGTTAACGGTACAAATTTGGCTAGACAGTTCTCATGTCCCTTTTTTATTCATTTCACACAAATATTAGTACAAACTAGTTTTGGTTCACAAGTAACATGGGCAGAAAGCAACATTCCTGAAAAATTTCATGTGAATATGTGTTTGCAGGAAGGTACTCCCCAGATACGTTTGCATGGCCATCTTGAAGTCTCTCTGATTTTCCTCCTTCTGCTTGCAAATGTTTTGATCAACTAATCAGAGAGCAGAAACAATACCATGTGACTTAGGCAGTGTTGCCAACTCTCCTGATTTTATTGCAAATCTCATGATATTTGGTGTTTTTCCTATAGCCCTAAACCCTGGAGTCTTGAGAGTTTACCAGAATCTCAGTTTTTACTTTAAAACTCTAGCCCTTGTGGTTGTGGAAATAAGTATGAAACTGTAACCCCTAAAGGTGCAAAAGCAAGAAGGCCAATCAAAAACCCCCCAAATGTATTATTTTTAAAATCTCATGATTATTAAGTCAATCTTATGACTTTTTGGGTCCTGACAGATGATTGAGTGCTTGGGGTTGACAATTGTGCTTGGGTGACCAACTATGCACCGCAAAGACCGAATGGACAATACCTAAAGATGCAATCTAAGCAAATAGTTTGCAAACAAACTATAGACTGAAATATGTTTGCATAAAGTGTCTGTCTTCTCGGCCTGGGAGCTCTTTAGGTGTTTGTACCTTCCTCATCAGAATATCTTTCAATGCATCTCTTGGGGCAATGCAGAGCCCCCACTGCTAGACTCTTTAGTTGTTTGCAATGCAGTTGTAGCTGTGTCAGTCCCAGGATAGTAGAGAGACAAGTTGGGTGAGGTAATATCTTTTATTGGATCAGCTTCTGTTGTCTCTCTCACCAACAAAAGTTGATCCAATAAAAGATATTACCACCTTATCTCTCTAGGCTCTTGATGGCCGGGACCAACTTTTTGCTCTGTGTTTGTACAATGCCTACCACAATGGGGTCCCAATCCATGACTGGGGCTTCTAGCTGCTATCAAAATATGAATGATTAATGATAATACAGGACTGTGTCTTAATGACACAATTGACCCTGAGGAATTAGTTGAAGAACATATTAGATTTTTGTCTGCTTTTCTGTGACTTATGTTCAGAAATCCTTGTTTTCCTTCTAATTGTTCTTTTCATGAAGTTTTTATTGGCAAAGAGTATATGATGGCTAGGCAGGCAGTCAGCAGAGATGAATAATCACATTAATATTCTTTGTTTTGCCTTGAATCCTGTGCATTTCGTCTACAGAACTACATAGTCCTATCATTACCTTCATCCTCTTCTCTGCATTACCTCCAGTGTTAATTACCTCCATTTGCATCTTGCCTTAAACTAGGCACTGTTCCTGCAAATACTTACGCATGAGCTGAAATTCACTACCGTGAGTTGTCCCATTGAAGTTAACGGGACCATTCCCAATAGTAAAATTAAGCCTGTGTGGAAGCGTTTGCAGGATTGGAGCCTTAGATCTTTGAGGCAGGGACCATCTGTTACTCTGTGTTTGTACAATGCCCAGCACAACTAGGTCCTAATTCTGATTCAGTTTGCTGGGTGCTGCTGTCAAACAAATAATAAACAATAATCATATCAATGACAAAAGATTTACCATTTTACATGCTAGCCTCTATTGGAAGCACAGATGAAAGTATGAGATTTTTATTAACCGAGTTAGGAAAGATTTGCTGTCAGGTAATTTATTGCTCTCATTTGATTTTTGTGTGATTAATGTGAATAAACACTACCACACGTGCTGGAAGAACAGCTTGCTAGAATTGGTCATTTAAAATTGTGGATATAGAGCATGATTCAAAGTCCACTGAAGGCAATGAAAGTCTTCCCACTGACTTCAACAAACTGTAGATTAGATCCAGGGTGATTAAGCTATCATAACAGGAAATTGATTTGGAATGGATGTTTCAGGAGGGGTGTTTTGAATATTTATCTTTGTATGTTTTTAAGGGAATTTCTCAGCATAGTTTGACAGTTTGTTATAAGAGTTTATAAGAAGCAGTGAACTATGACTGCTGTTATTTCATGCCTGTGATGGCGTGTTAACGTTAAAACGTTTAATTGAGAGACTTTGCTGGGCGACTGTATTTCTAAAGTAATTCAGTTACTTGACTGGAAAATGCTACTTTTCACTTCAAAATTACTCAGTGATTTGAAACTGGACCTCTTGTATCTGGAGAGACATTTGCAGAATGATAAACCTGTTGTGCCTGGTTCTTGTTCAAATGAAGGCTGCATTACAGTGCTGGTAGTGTAAAGTAGTCTTAACATGGGTATAAATTAGATTTACACTCAGTCTAAAGACTCAAGTCTTTGGGTCAGATCCTGGAATTAATTGGGAGTAATTACCATAGCCTTACCCTTAGGCCTGAAATTATTAAAGGATGGCAATCAGCCTAAAAGATTGTATGATTGATGTACTTATCCCACATCTTGGCGCAGCCTAGGATGCACTTCCCATTGCCACAGTTGCATAAGGCCAGGATTTCCGGGGAACATGACCCCTATTAATCTGTTTGATTTCTCCCACTGCTTGCCTTGCACAGATCTGTCCTGGATGAGGAAGCAGACGCACTACGATAGGCCAAGGCCATGTGCTGCCTTGCCTTTCCATTCTACATCCTCACGCGCAAAGGGAGCGTGGCAGGGAGTCCGAATCATCCGCTGGAGTCCCTGCCTGCCTGATCCTGGCCTGGTGGGACTGCGGAGGGTTATTTTGATAAGCGCTTCTCCCGTCTGTGTGGTGGTGCTCAAGAAGGTGAGGAGCTGATGGCTACTGTGCCACTAGTGCTGTTAGCTGAAATTCAGAATGTCCTTTCCATATTTGTTCACCATGATGCTACTTTCCTGGTGCGTGTCCATTGCCTCGATTTTTCTTTGCTTGCGCTTTTCTCTCCAAGCGCCATCTCTAGGGGTGTAGAGAGCCCATTTCTGACGTCATCTCCATGAGGCCCTACTCCTTGCTTCATTAACTTCCCCTCACCTTTTCCAGTGGAACTCTTGGCACTTCCATGGGGGCCCTGGGGATAACTGCTGGGTGGTGGGAGACTAAAGAGGGGCAGTGTGTTTCCTTGGAGATGTTTAGGGTAGAGAACAGAGGAACTCTGCAATGTCTCCTCCTTGATGTCCCCAGTATGTCTTATCTTTTTCACAACTCTGAGTGACTAGAGATGCTCCTCAGAGGGGTCTGGATATCTAAGGCGATATACTATAAGGCTAGTGTGTTGAAGGGGGACCTTGTCCATGTGTGTGTATTAGACTCAGCTGTGTAAACTTTTCTTTTCTAAAAACCCCCAAGCAACAGTGGGTCCTACAGAGAGTCCTCTGCAAAAGTAAAAACAACGTCAGTGTTTCTGAGGAATCTTTCATCTTCTGTTGACTGTTTTAGCAGTGGGATTTGTGCGGGGAAGAAGGGCATGCTAAGAACAAACGTTCACCAGACGGGGTCTGTTCTGAATGGAGGAGGGAGGGATAAAAGGAAGGGCACGGGCGACTTAGGTTCAATCTGCTGAATGGTGCCCTTGCCCCGATGATTTAGATTTAGATTTATCTGTATGGTGGTAGCTGCAGGGAGCCCCACTCATGGACCAGGACCCCACTATGCTAGGTGTTGTACAAACACAGACCAAAAAGACAGTCCCTGCCACAAGAGGTTTATAATCTCTGTAGTGGCAGCTGTCTGGGTGTGTGGTATCCCTGGTAGGGCTTTTGATAATTCAAGCTCTTAACCATCCGTGTCCCATCCTTTGGTTCCCCACTCTCCCCAGTTTGCCGAGTCCCTACTGAACTGTTTACACCATCCTTTGGAAAATGATGTGGGCACCCAGAGGGGCTAAATGAATAAATAATTAGCCTTTCTGCCACCCAAACTACAAAGCTCAGCTACAAAAGCTTTCCAAACCGTTCATCGTGGCCTGGACTAACTCCTGCACTCAGAGGCATGCACATGACCTCTGTTCACTTCAGTGAGAGCTGTAGGTGTGAATCTGAGGCCTGGGCTGCACTAAAAACTCAGCATAGCAATGCAACATAGCTGTCCACAACCCTGAGCCCTGTAGGTATGCTGATCTATTTCCCGGTGCAGATACACCTAGGGTAACAGGGTCATGCTTCTATCAACCTAGCTACTGTTGCTCGGGGAGGTGCTTCTTACAGCAAAGGAAAAAGCACTTTGGTTTTCGTAGGCTGCATCTGCACCATGGGTTTATGCCAGCAGAGCTACAGTGCAGTAGAGATGCCACTGTAGTCCCCGCAGTGTAGGCATGGCCTGAGCATGCTGTTTGACTCTGCAGTTAATTGCACTCCTTGAGTATTTCAGGGGAGAATATAACAGTCAGTCAGTCAGTCAATCAATGTAGGCACCCCAAGAGGGTTGTTTCTAGTTTCATTGCAATAACAATCAGCAGCCAGTTGGCATTTGGCCATTGAAAATTACATCGTAACTGGCAAAAAGTGTCATTTTATTCCTGGGTTTATGCTTACAAACTGGCTGGCACAGCGATATTTCATAAGTGCATATAACAGTAACCTTGTTAGAATAAAGCACTGTCTAACTGGTCAAAAGTCCATTATTCACACAGCCAAAGCCTAATTGCCAGCCAGCTTAATTGACTTCATCACCATTGGGGTATGCTAAAATTTTGCTTTCCTCTTTTTGCCCGTTTTTATCATATTCACTTAATCTTGGTCTTTTAATATTTCTTGTTCCATACACAGGCATAAATCCTGCCCTTGCTTGTGTTGCTCCATAGAAGAGAAAAGGGGTTCAGGCAGCTACAAAATTCCACACAAGCATGCTTCGGCTGCCATGTAGAACTTCTCAATGGCATTCAACTGTGTGTCAGGTGAGATACACAGATAATTTGCCAGACTGTATACCACACCCCCATTGGAGCATGGTTTTAAGGACAAAGAGTGATCCCAGCTGCAAAGTGACTGGCAGATACATACATGGCTCCAGCTCAGAGGATCAGCAAAGTGCACCACACAGTGCATTGCCCTGCCTTTTGCCTCAGACCGACATGCCTGCATTTCTGCACTCTCTTCATGAGCTGTCTTTTGTCACAGGGTGCTCTACTCACCACTGGCTGGCACCCCCTTCTGGCAATTCTGGGGATTAGCTCCACCCAGTTCAGTGCCCTCTTTCCTCTCTTCCACCATTGCCATTTTCCTTTTGCTCACAGAGTCACAGTAGAGCTGCTTTGTGGCTCGGTCCTCCATCCAGGTCATACTGTGATGTCCTCTTCCTACTCACTTACTTGAGAGAGAAGAACTACACATTTCCTCCCTACTGCCAACATTTGCCAGCCTGCTGTGTTTATAGATGCCCCAAACATTTCCACACAGGTGAGCTTCCTTCTAATTAGCATTCTCCACACAGCTTAAATCTTCCCTCATCCGCTGATTGGGCCCTCCTGGTCTAATTCAACTCTCTCAGGGTTGGTGTGGGGAGTACACCCCATTATAGAACCTTAATTTTCAGAGCCAGCATCTAGGGCTAGATTTTTAAAAAGCGAATTTTAAGCATATAACTCAGAAATGATACACAAAACTGTAATTGCAAAGACTTCATATTTGTTTTTGTCTGGACAGGAGTGGAAGCCTGGTACAAAAGGAGAACTTGCAAATGAAAAAAGCTTTATGTACCAAAGTCCAAAGCTTGCAGGACCCACATGCAGCTCCTGTAAATTCTGCAGGAGTCACATTTATGCTTTTAATACAACTTAAAAACAAGGAAATTCTCAAACAAAAATAATTGGTAATTTAAAATCATTGGTTTCTTCAGTAAGCAATGAACGCTAGAAAAAATAATACCAAGAATGTTACAATTAAACCCCTATAATATTAAATAGCATGGAAATGAGAATATATTATATACATAGCTTTCTAGAAGATGCACTGAAGGAAGGTACTTAGTTTCCTCTCGATAATGCAACACTGGACACAAAAGAGTATTCTTTGTGTAATACCTACATACTTTGCTGATTAAAATAGTATTCAGAAGATGTATACAATGGAAGGATAATCCTGAGGCAAAATCTATTAGAAATAGACATATTAGTGCTCTATGGGCCTGATGTGATGCCTTTTGAAGTCCATAGGAGTCTTTCTATTGACTTTGATGGGCGCTGGACCAAGTTCTATACAATTAAACAAGTGCTTATTTTTTTTTTCCACTGTCCTTCCATAAGAAAAACAGAAGCACTATATTTCTTGGTAGCTATATTCTGGTGAGTCTAAGTTAAGGTTGTTCCTGGAATGTCTAATATTAGATTTCAAATGTCAAGACTTTTGTAAGATTCGTTCAGTAAAAGCATATTTAAATATGTATTTAAATTACATTCATTTATTATTTACAACTTTTTAATGGTTAGAATTTTAAGCTGTTTTTCATAATTATTTTTGGTGTTTTACTTATAAGTAGCCACATCTATCTACCCAGTTCTAAACTGTTAAAAGAAAATGATTGGGGTTGCAAAGTCAAGTGCTCAAATAATAGGAAGGGTCAGAATTTAGGTTGCCCATATAATCTCAGCTCAGCCCCTATATGTGTATGCATTTTGATAGTCTTTAATTACAACATCATATACTACTTTTCCACGGGTCTCCGCCTACCAAATTATAACTGTGCTAGTTTAAAATGTTTTGTGGTACTCCGGGTAAGCTTGAAAGCTTGTCTCTTGCACTAAATAAATGTCCAATAAAATATATTACCTCACCTATCTTTTCTCTCTATAGTTCAAAATCGATTCTCAGTGATGTCCATTGTTGCCAACGCTTGTTCTTTTATTATGAAATCACACTGTTTGGTGATTTTCTTAAAGTCCCTGCTCCTATAGTCATATAATCATGTGAGAATTTCACTCCCTCCCCTCCTTTTTTAAAAAAAAGCAAGTTTCTAGTCCAAAGCTTGACAACATGAACCCTATGGCTCTAAAACCTGAAAGCAAATAAAAGACCCCCAAATTCATTACTTAAAAAAATCTCATTTCTAAGCCCATCTCCTGATTTTGGAGAACATGATACATTAATTTCGAATGCAATATTAGAAATGTTGGGTACTTCAGTCTTTATACAGGCATTAAAATAAGTGTGGCTTGATTTTTTCTAAGGGGCCAAGATTTCCAGAGATCTCATTGACTTATCCAAGGACACAAAGGAAGCCTGATGCTATGTCTCCACTGCAAAAAAAGGCCTGGGTAGATTTAGCTAAATGAGGTCAACAGTACACCCCCGACCTGGGGTTTACCTTGGCATCAAAGTAAAAACTTCAGTGCCTTGTCTTCAGTAGGTTTTACATCAAGAAAGCTGTCTCTCTCAAAGTAAAAGAAAAAAAAACACCCCACATATTTTCTGCAGTGAAGACACAGCCTGTAGCAGAGGTGAGACTGGCACTCAAATCTCTCAGCTCTGGATACCTTTTGAACAGCAGACCAGGCTCCTTGTATTGCCTTGTAACTGGAAAACCTCTGCTTCTGGAAACACAGCTAGCAGGCCACAAGATGTATCTTTAGACACTGTCAGATCAAATTTTTCCAAAAGGCCATTTCAGCTTTTAGGAGGCGATACACACAGCCCCTCCTCTCTTATATAGTGGAAATGTACCAATTCTACTGCCTGATGACCCTCTGCTGGCACATAGAAGAGGCAATGCTGAAAACTAAGGGTGTATCTACACCACAGTGAAACCCCCACGGATGGCTCATGTCAGCTAAGTTGGGCTTGAAGGGCTCAGGTTGCAAGGCTATAAAATGGCAATGTAGACGTTCGGGCTCAGGCCAAAGCCCAAACATCCATATTGCACTTTTATAGCCCTGCAGCCTGAGTGCCCAAGTCAGCTGACACGGGCCAGCCATGGGTGTTTTATTGCAGTGTGGACATCTCCTAAGGGTTTGGGCTTTTAAAAAAAGGCTGATTTTCTACAGCTTTAGTTGTAACTGTTATACAATCTGGAAAGGACCATAAAGAAATGTGATGGGCAACAGGCTAAATTAATGGGAACAGAAACGATCACTATTATAAGCATGTGATGGCTCCAGTAACCTTTATATAACTTAGCTTGTGTCCGGGATCACTTTTATGCAATGGGGCAAAGTTGCAAACAGTATAAATTAAAAGCGGTAGAAGTATTTATTGCCATGCAACATTTTTTAGGAGCACAATTTTATGTGTCTCTGTTTGCACTGCTTCAGCCTAAATGGCGTAATATTAATACCACAAGAAGGTCTGTTTACGTGCGGCTCCAAGAATTTTCTTGCCAAGGGAAAAAATCTGCCTTTTCCATTATTCTACATGACAATAAACCCTAGTTAGCTAAAACATTAAAGCCTCGATTGTTTAAATGTTTATACAGTTCTATTTTTGTGATCATGGAGGAAGGAGAGAGTTTCAGGAGACCAGAGCCCTGATAACGCTAGCTGTGATATCTATATCAATACTTCGCACTTCTGCAGCAGCTCCCATCTCAAAGGCATTTTCATTCCACGGGTGAACAATACCCACATTGCAGGGAAGTGTTACGGCCAGTTTTCAGACTGGGAAACTCAGGCACAAAAAGGGTAAGGCTACAGTATTCCCTTGTGGCGAAGGAGACAGGATTAAGCTGTGAAGCATATAAAGGGGATTCCTTAGTCAAACCACTGACAGGACTTCGAGTTCTCCCTGATTCTGTCCCCAACTGACTAAACACAGCCTGGGGCAGCTAGCGCCACATCCTTCATTTAATCTATCTGTGTGTTTGTGTCCATGTCCAGGTAGAGTGCTCTCCTCCCAGGGCTCTGGGCCCCTCTCGAGGTTCTGAGTCCATCTCTGATCTGCTCTGCGCTCTGCTGGGTCAAGTGTTCCCGCTAGGGTGTGTCTGCTCTCCTCCCAGCAGTACTTGCCTTCCACATATTGTAACAGGAGCAGGTAGGGGTCCATTGCTCCTCCTGAGAGCCCCTGTGAATAAAGTTAGTAGAAGGGAGGAGTGACTTCTCTCTAGCAGCCCCTGCTGGCTGAGTCTGGCACTGGCTTTTTTAAGGACTCTGCTCATCAGTTGTTAGGCAGCCCCATTGGAAGGCGGGAAATGGGGTGTATACAGAATAACTTTCCCTTCCCTCCCTTCATTCCACCACCTGATCAAAGTTGATAAGGGCAAGAGAGGAATGAAATTGTGGTTGCTCCTGCCTGAAAGCCAGGTAGGGGATGCGTCCTGTCATCCTCCTCTTCAGGGTAACTAGAAAAATCTCTGCTTCTGGAAACACAGCATATGTGATGAAGAAATAAGACATTAAAAGCTGACTGCCAAGTTACCCCATTGGAGATGACAAGGTACGCTGTTTCCAGTCAACGTCAATGCTGAAAATAAGAGCGAATAAAGGAGTGAAAGAGGTGGGGATGGATGGGCACTGCAAGAGAAAAGAGGGGGAAAGAATGAGAGAACTGAAGAAAAAGAAAATGGAATGAATGAGGAGAGGGAAGACAGGTTGCCTTCCTGGCCTCCACCATCTGAACATGTCCCATGTTTCTAAATAAGAAGGAAAGAGAAATTTAAAGTTGGTGCAGAACAGTATAGTTAGAGCCAACCAAAAGACTTGTCAGCAGTGCAACTTACATTCATGGAGAAAACTTCATGAAGGGTTAGAATTGGCAGGACACTTGTTATATGGATTCCTTTGGCACCTGAGCATTTTTGAACATAGGCTGGTGTCTAATTGCTCTGCTTGTGGACCTTGCCCATAGAGACATAGTCAAGAACTGATATAGGCATTGAGGTTGAGCACACAAGATGGCATTTGCTCATCTTTGTGGCTGAAGGAAAGAGAGTTCAGTGGTTTCAGTTTTCCATAAGCTGATATCTTCCAGGGTTTACAGATGTAGAATTATAGATCCTGATTTACAGGATGAAGAAAAACCTTTGGTTATATCTAGTCATGACAAGGTCTGAGTGTAGCCATGTGCTTCAACCCTGTGATTACCTAAAGTTTTTTAGGTCTAGCATGAAGCTGTATGTTCCTCCAGATGTTCCTTTGTTCCATCATTCAATTCCCTGACACCACTTTCAAGAGGTTTAATGCTGAGATTGCACGAATGAGATTGGCGTAGGAAGGATTGTTGCTTTTGATCAGTGAGGTTGAGCTGTAATCCCGGCCCCCAAATAAATCATAGAGCTGTCCATGTATCAGTATAAGTACCCAAGACAGAGTGAAGTTAGTCTTGCTTTGATGTGATTTGCATGTTTTTACCATGTAGAAAAAAAAGGAAGCTTGTTTTCATTTGTTCAAGATGAACCAATGGCCTTGAAATTTGAAAACAATATATATTCGACCACACAAACTAATAAGGCACCAGTGTTTTAGCAGACATTATAAAACATAAAATTAGATGGAAAATTGCCTTAAGCCCCTGTAAATTAAAATTGCTCTTTTTACAACAAAAATGAGCCTTATATAGCAACAAACAATTTTGTGATCTTCATTTAACTGACCAATTTCATATGGCAAACAGTATTTATTCATCCTGTTCCAGTGACCTAACCAGCATTTTACAATGTGATGCCTTGCATATTTTCACAGTATTATAAAAAATTAAAAAGGGGTTCTGCAGATTTATGTGATCCCTGTTGAAAAATTATTTTTTTACTTCCTTCTAACCAGTGCAAACTGGAAATTGTTCTTAATGTAATTCTCTTGCTTACCATCCAGTTATTAATCAGGAAACCAATTAGAGCTATTTTGTGTACTCTAATTTGAAAAAGTGAAAGTAACATATGTTGACAGTTAATTTGGATTTTTTTGTTAACAAGCACAGAGATTTTTATAATGAAATAATATTTGATTTTGTTATAGAAAAACATGGACTATTAAATTACAACAGGTTGGGAAAATGCCAGTGCATTAATCATGCTGGGAATAATAACATAGATCATTTAGTGTTTAGTATTCTAACATTTTTTGTTGATGATTTTCCATTTTAGCTATTTTTATACAGTATCACTGTGATTTGATTTGGAACTTTTTAAGCACAAGTCAAAGCAATTTAAAAAAAAAACCCATATTGTGGCTTTGTACCAGCAAAGCACAGTGTGTGAGACCTAGTCACAAGAAAAATATTAGGCATCCAGGGTCCACTTTGAACACTTCTATTTTCTTGAGTTTTTAAAAATGCCAATATTCATAAAAAGGTGCCAGACCGACAGCCGGCAAGATTGAAGTCTTTCATCTAGGGCTTGTTCCAAAGTCTTTCTACTGACTTCAATGGGCTTCGGATCAGGCCTTCAGGAAACAGATACAGAGGCAGTGCAAACACCCCACTCTGGGCTGACCCTGTTTGAGAGAGACTGAGGGCTGGTCTTCACAACACAGTTAGGTCAACATAAACCTAATTATGTCAGTGTCTACACTACAGCCTTCTTGCTGATGTAACTGCCCTACTACACTGACATCATAACTCCACCTCCACGACAAACGTAAGGCTTAGGTCAGTGTAGTTAGGATGATGCAGTGTCCCTTACATCCGTTGTTGGCTGTCTTGTCAATTTCACGTTAGAGGCTGTGAAATTGACAAGAAAGCTCAGATGGCTCCCTCCTGCCCATGTTCCCAATGAGTAAAGGGGAGGGGAGAAGCCCCGGGCAACTTTCCCCATTCCTGGTGGGAAATGGGACGATGGGGGGAAGCCTGCCAGGAGACCGGGTGCCTCTGGGGCAGTCAGGTTCCTGGCAGAAAGCTGTCAGTGGAGCTGAAAGCCTGGGCTCTCAGCTTCCCACACTGCCTCTCTTAGGTCGGTGGAAGCGTTCCTGGTGTGGACGTGCACCATCGACCCAAGAAGGGTAGAGTGGACACGAACCACCACAGGCTATGACTCAATCTAACATAGGTCGACTTTCGTTGTTAGTGTAGACGCTTCCTGAGTCAGAGGGTTGTTCAGTCTACATACCTATTCAGTCCTTGGCCTTATGTTAAAAATACTAGCCGGAGTGTCAGTTTGGGACAAAGACACTAAAATCTGGACGGAGGCAACCAATTAGTTTCCTACAAGTCACTGAAGAGATGTCAGGTAAGTACCATCTTTCAGTCACTTCCACCCTAGGCTGAATTCTAATCACTTAGCTAGAAACTCCGCAATCCTTTACCTATCTCTTGGACCAGATGTTCTTTTCATCATGTGCAGTTTTAGGTCTTATCTCTTCTACAGACATTGGAATTAAACTCTATTTAAAAATAGTAACCAGAGTTACATAGGAAACATAAATCATTGGAAAAACACCCTATTCCTCAAATTACCTTTTAGCAAAATTTCTGTCAGGTCTCTATAGCTGAATTTGGATGAATGGACAATTGATTTGGATGTTTTTCAAAGAAAGAAATATTTTAAAGTGCAAACTCTCTAAAGTAAAACTTGCCAGAGAGCAGAATTTTAATGTGTCTTTCCACTGCAGAGCTAACTCAAGTAATCTACACTCGAATTACTTCCCTCGCATTAGCCTAGCATGAGGAAGAGTGGCCACACTGCAAAATAACAGTCGAGCTGCTGTGTCCACACTAGGGTGACTAGATGTCCCAATTTCATAGGGACAATCGCAATATTTGGGGCTTTGTCTTATATAGGCACCTAGCAACTCCTGGCCCTATTTTTCACACTTGCTATCTGGTCACCCAAGTCCACATTGGCACTGCATTCACTCATGTGTGTGCTCAGTCTTAGTGGGGGAACATCCTATGGTTCACAGTGCTGCACAAAGCTTAGCCTCTGTATGAATGTTTTTGCAGTGTATCCTGGGAGAACTTTTCTGGGCTCATCGGTGGAAGTGGTATTAGCCCAGCATCTCATTAAAGTGGGAAGGAAGACTTAATTGAAGTCCAAAAAACAAGACCTTTGAAGAGGAACTTGTATCATTGCACATAGAGGGAAACAGGCTGGGGCCAGCGAGTTTAGCCCACCCACCCTCCGGAAGGGTCTGAGAATTCTCAACATTTTTTAAAAGTTCAGTGGTCAAACAGAGACACTCCAGGAACCCAGAAAATCCAGTTTTGGACTGCTGTTACATTCCTAACAGTTACTTTGTGCCAGACTGTGACTGGGCCTAACGTGGAGAGCAAGCAAAATTACAACCTATATCCCTGTGGGTGATTAACAGGGCAGTCTGGCTCTGTAAGAGACATTGGGGTCAGGGAGCAGCCAGACTTGTTCTAGAGGGAAGCCCAGTAGGCAGTCAGCTGACCCATCTGAAAAGCACCTAATGATTGGGTCTGATTTGCAGCTGGAGGATACATAGGGTGAGCCCCAGATCTATGTGGGGGTGGGAAACTAGGAGAGAGTTAAGATGAGTAAAGTTTCCTTGGCTGCAGCAGGTGGCTGCAAAGGGGCAAACAGTCCTTATGAACCCATCCCCTATACTCAGGAGGTCCAGACCCTTTAGTTGCTGGAGACCAGAGGGCCCCACAATCTCAGCCAATAATAGGGCTATTGCATTTGATTTTGTCCTACAGTCCTTTTGTTTTGAGTTGTTACATTCCTGAGGAAAGGGGCTATAAATGGAACTGTGTACAGCTGACTGTTTGTCCTAGGCTGGTGAATAGATCCACTAGTTTACATGGGTGGAGAATGCAGACATAGATTGCCACAGCCTCTGGCTTTCATCCTCATAGATCAAGGTATGGCCTTCATGTTGTGCCTAATGCAAGAAGTATGGTCCCTGCTCAGAGTCAACTTGGTAAGAACCCTTGTCTACCATCCAGAAATAGGTGGGTCGGTATAATGGTTCAACTGTACACTAAAAGAAATGGTGCAAAATTTGTAACTATAAAGCCCCAGAATTAGAGAGACAAGGTGGATGAGGAAATATCACTTATTGGACCAACAACACCTCACCCACTTTGTCTCTCTAATACCCTGGGACCAACCTGACTACAGCACTGCATACAAATCCCAGAATTGGCACAAGATATTACCCTACCTTTTGTTTGCAATCAGGGAAGTCCCTCAATCTTCTATGGACTGTTCACTTTTTGGGATATATTAGATCTCCTACAGGAGTCATGGTGTGAACAAGGAATTACAACCCAGAACATAGTCTAATACATCCTTCTTAAATTGAGGGAATGACTAGATCTGGCAGGGATTTTTGCCAAGTAGAACTTGCAGACAATGCACCACACCCAGGAACAAAATTATAATAAAAATGCCCATCTACAGGTTTATCTGTTGGAGGATAGAGTACTTTTGCTGCTCTCCCCTCCTATGAAAGCACATTACTAGGGAAGTGACAGGGTCCTTTCCGGGTTCTGAGGTGCAACAGGAAAGTGGGCTATGGAATACATTTGATGGAGAAGTGACAAGGCTCACAAATATATCATGTCAACTTACGAAAGCCATGGAAAACCCAAGAGACTTGCTTTGTCCACCTACTGACCCAGGAGCTAGATTTATAACCACATACAACCTAGAGCCACACAAAAGGTACCCCAAAAAGAAAATCCATCCAATACACAGATAAAAGCTGTGGGAGCTGGTTGGAGACTTTGCTGATACTATTACTTTCAAACCAAAACCAACCCATTTGATCAAATACCACGTTCATCTTAAACCTGAAAGTTCCACCCAGAAGGTCTGCCTCTGGATAGCTGAGTGGTTAAGGGACACTGTAAAGAAAGAGCTGCAAAGCATGCTTCAAATGGGAGTAACTGAGGAATCTCACAGCCATGCTGGTCTCAAAGCCAGACTACAGGGCCTAATTTTGCATTTATTTCTGCAAAGTAAATGTCGTTTCTACATTTGATGCATGGCCTGTGCCTTGAATTGATGGATGGGCTGGGGACAGTCCAAAACATAACTACTTTAGATTTTACTAAGGGATTTTGGCAGTTCCCCTCTGCCCCAAAATCCAGGGAACTGGCTGCATTTGCTACACCTTATGGCCTCTACCAATTCTAGACTCTTCCATTGGAGCTGCCTGGGGCCCTGGTGACATTTGAAAGACTAACAGATAAGATACTTGTACCTCACTGGGCATGTTCTGTTGCCTATGTTGATGATGTCATGGTTCATACAACTTCCTGCTTAGAACATCTACAGTGAGTTAGAACATTGCCCTCAGGGCACGGACCTCAGGGCCAACCAAGCTAAATGTCAGATGGGCTGTGTGGAAACAAAATACCTGGGATAAACTCTTGGGAGTGGGAGAATCACGCCCCTAACAGACAAGGTAAAGAGCCTTGTAGAATATCCAGGCCCCACTGCAAAGCAACAGATGAAATCTTTTCTGGGACTGGCAGTTCATACCCTGATTTTTTGAGAATCATGGCCCCTTTAATGGACCTTCTGCTCAAGACAGCACCCTAGAACAATGGTCCCCAAACTTTTTAGTTCTGCGTCTCCCCCTTATGTGGTCTGAACCACCCAGGAGATGGGGGCCACAGCTGGGAGCTGGGCTGGGGCTGCGGCCAGGGCTGGGAGGTGGGAGCCGGGCCTCGATCATGGTTGGGGATGGGACTTCATGGCTGCAGCCAGAAGCTGGGGGCCAGGCTGAGGCCAGAGCTGCAGCTGTGGATGGGGCTGGAGATGGGGCTGGGGGCAGGTCCAGAGTGGAGCTAGGGGCAGAGCAGGGCTGGGTGGCACATCCATGTCAACCCCTATGGAGGCTAGCATGGGCCCTGCTGTGTCCCTCTGAAAGTTCAGGAGGCATGTCCCACACATTGGGCATCACCACCCTAGAAGGTGTATTGCACTTCTGCCTGCATGGATGTATTTGGGGAAATAAAGTGGATCCAGTACAGCGTGCCGTTACTACATAGCCCAGATTATAATAAAAACTATCTTGCAGATGGATGCTTCTTACCTGGGACAGGGAGCTGTCTTCTTGTAGGAGTTTGAGGATAGGGATGACCCCATTTTATACCTGAGCAGAAAGCTAGGAACAAAACTATGCAGGGATTGAGAAGAAGTGTCCGGCGACCAAGTGGGCCATTGAGGCCCTGAGGTACTATTTGCTTCCCTTGTCACTGACCACACCTCTCTAAAGTGACTGCATACTATAGGAGAGACAGACCCTAGGTTGACACGATGGTAAGGCTCTGGAGCCAGATGCATTTATCTTTCACTACTGGTCTGCAGCCACCCATATGAATATGGACATTTTTTCATGGGAGCGGGAGGCTTTGTGCATCTGTGACTCCACTCTTGGAAGGAGATGCAAGCAGGATGGTCTGGCCAGCTGAGAGCCAGGGAGTAGCTGACCCTGTGCTGGAGGGATGCCCCCCTCAGGCAGGTGCTGGGAATCAGCTGACCCAGCTGAGAAGCACTTGATGATTGGGGCTGATTCCCAGCTGGAAGATATAAAGCAAGGACCCAATGCCCTGTGGGGAAAGGTGTGTAAGCAAACTTTGGTATGGCTGCCACACAAGGTTGTGAGAGGTCAGGCTGCCCTATGGAGGACCCTATCTCCCCCGCCCCTCTCCCTGGCTAGGAAGGTCCACAGGCTATAAATGGACTGAATGTGCTGATGCTTTGTCCTGGGTGGTGATCAGATCCACTAGTTTAGAGACCTGGGTAGGATCCTTGCATTGTGGCTCAGGGGAGGCGTCTGGGCATCTGGCCCCCAATGCTTATTATCTCAAACAGCGGGGTGGCGAGAGAGTGGAGAAGAAGGGGAGTGTGTGGAGCCTGGGCTGGCTGCTTGCTGGCACTGGGGTGAGGGAGATATGAGCTGTTCTAAGTTACTTCTCTCAGGAATAAGAGGGGAGCAGCAGGTTGGTTCTCTTGGGACAGAGCAGTTATGTGCTGCCCCACATGCAGGGATGAGAGGTAAGTCTCAGTATCATTCTTAACTATCATTTCCCATAGATTGGAGGCACTGAATAATCATTTATAAAAACACAAAGTTGTGTAAATGTTCAGCTTTTGGAATCTGCTTCTTCTACAAGAAAGGGAGGGCGTAGGTGGCACATAATAGCTCCAGTGACCAATTACAATGAGCATGGTCTCTATTGTAGGTCACACACTTCCCTGTGGTGAATATTGATATTTTTCTGTTATACTTTGGGGTGAGGGGTTATTAAAAATATTTAGTTTTTGGAAAACACACATCTTAGACTGGTCAGGTGAGTTTTCCATTAAAACCCCAAATTCTCACTTCACCAGCTACAATTATGAAGTTTATGCCTGCCAAAAACTGAAATTCAGTTTTCATTTTGCTGTTGGAAAAATCTGAAGAAAATTGGCGCTTCCCACAGAAACTTGTTTTGACCACCAAGATGTTTTCTTTAAAAAAAAAAAAAGTTCAACTAGCTTTAGAATTTAATGTAGGGACCTGACCTTTGCCCCACAGACCTCTGCTACTGTCAGAGGAAGATCTGGGATTGTTGGAGGATAGCAATGGAAAAGGAAGGACAAGAGCCATCTCCTAAAGAAACAAGAGAAGGGGAGGAAGAAAGCCCTGAGACCTTATTTGAAAGACTCACTTATCAGGTAGAAAATGCCTCTTGCCTAGAACATGTGCAACAGCTTTAATTCTGACTAGTGACCACTAGAGGTCAGTTAAGTTTTTAATTTAGCAAAAGTGCTGTTAAATTCTATTTATAACTTTTCTCCAAAATGATTACAATGCCATACAAAAATAAAAGTTCAAATAAAATAATTTAGATTTGTCTTTATTCATTATCTGTAAAATGATGTTAAGGGCACATTCCCTGTCATGAATATTTAGTTCTCAAACAAGACCCTTGTCCAGTTGTACTTTTTTCTAAACAGCATTCTAAAAGCTTCACAACCTTGTGAAAAATGCACACAACCACATCCTCAAGTGGTGTAAATGGGCATCGCTTCATTGATGTCAGTAGAACTATGCCAATTGAGCTCAGTTGAGGATCTGAGCCTCAATTTAAAAAATGTTCTATAGCTATGATAGATTTTGTTTACATGTCCCCTCCGGTGTTTTCTGTTACAGTGTAAGGGAGTGAGTGAGATGTATAAGACTTGATTGCTCCAGTATCTAGGGGATTCTCTGAACTTCTTGAGGGCTTTCAGTGACATGGGTTTGTAGCCCCCGCCCCGCATTTCTATTTTGAGTTTCAGGATCAAATGAGTTTCTCAGCACTTCTATGTGAACTCATAAATGGCTCTTTCCAAAGAATCTGCATCTTCCCCAGATTGATAGTGCTTCCTAAGAGCAGGGAATGTGGAGAAAACAGGCCCAGGGGTTTGAAACCTCCTAGTGCCTTAGATGGCTTTTTGGGGTGGCTGGCTGACTCCATTCCATTACCTGAGTTCCTTAAGGGAGTGGTGTCGGTAGATCAACAATTTATCTTCCACCTTTCTGGTGTGAGCATGGTAAAGCTTCTGGGGAGATAGCAGCCTTTCTAAAGCCTAGAACAATGGGCCCAGGTTACAAAGCAGATACACTTGCAGTTTTACCTTAGTGTGGTACTGAGAATGGTCCCATATAACACAAGTTAGAAGGGAGTAACTGAGAGCAGAATTTGGGCCAAACATTGTAAAATATATTGCTTTAAAAATTATATTAAGCCTGAATCATTTGTCTTCCTATAGCCGATACTAATGACGCAGCATTAATTGAATAGAAGGAATACTCACTGGGAAATGTATGCTAACACTGGTGCTTGCATCATATTGTACGTGATTGTGAACTAGCTTGTACCTCGCATTCAAATGGATTACTGTAGGTAATATGGCCTGTCACTTATCCATGGCTTAGAGTCACTGGTCTGCATTATTATGAATCTGCTCCCTGGCAATTTCGTCAGTTAGTGGGGCATGACACTTTTTAGGGTGCTGATTAAGAGGATTGTATTGTAGTTTTCCAGTCCTAAAACCCACATTTTTTCCTGCATGCTTCATCCAGAGAACTACGTGTGATTTCTTCCTTGGCCCACTGCTTTTTAATCTGGCTGATGGATTAGTACTTTATGATGTACCCAGTTAGTTTAATATATCTCAGAAGCATGAATGCTGAAGGTATCGCTTATATAACAACAGTAACAATATTTCAGATGAGGTAAAAGTGATCCATAATCTTTACATTTAGAACTGGAGAAGCTGGAACTCTCCCAGGGAAGGTTTTGTCCCTGAGCGCTTCCCTGCTAACCAGTCTGCTAGAGTCTTACAAGAACTAAAACAAGATTTGGGCATGGATGCAGATTTCAAATCCTTCAGAGTTTGACGGTGGTTGATTCTTTGCTTCAATCCATTGTAGAGATGAAGCTAAGAGAGAGGGCTCTTGTTAATTCTTGTGTCTTCTCTCAGTTTCCAACATTCAATCCTTTCCCTCTATCTCTACTGCCAAAATGCTTGTCCTTGACTTACTCATCATTCCTGTTGATTATGGCAACCTTCTCTTGTTGGGTCTTTTCTGCCACTCACCTCATCACGCCTACCAATCTAAGGTACAGCCAGTGCTTAATTGGGGCCAGGACTTGCTGAGTCCCATCACCTCTAGGCGTGGCAGTTCATAGCCTCTGCACCTCTGGGCTCCCAGCTGGCAGCAGCTGCTCTCCGGCTGCCCGGCTCTGATGGCAGCACAGAAGCCAGGTTGGCAATACGTTATGCCATGCCACTCTTACTTCTGCACTGCTGCTGGCAGCAGGGGCTGCCTTCAGAGCTGGGTGCCTAGCCAGCAGCCTCTGCTCTCTAGGTGCCCAGCCTGTGCTTAATCTGTGCCGGGGCTTGCCGCAGCTGAACCCCAGCACATCTTTCATTACAAATAAGCACCGGATACAGCTACTAAAGGTAATTCCTCTCTGACCATGACGTGACTCTAGCCGTGCCATCCAGCCCCCCGAGTTCTTTCACTGGCTTCCTAGTGAATCTTTCGATTCAAGTTCCATCTCCTCCATTTCCCCGGGTTTGCCCTTTCACTAATGGCAGCCAGTTCCCCGAAGTGCTGGGATGGGAGTTTGCAATGAAGAACACCCCTCTCTGGCCAAAAAAATTAAGTGTGACTCTCACACATTTCTGATGCCCCAAATAAAATCAACCATGTGGAACTTTGTCCCTCAGTAGCTCCTGAACTGTAATGCTCACCACTGCTCCCCTGTTCTGTTTTGCCCTGTGCCTCCCCTCTCCCACCTGAAGCACAAAGCCTGTTCTCCTGGTAACCTCACCCTTTACCACCTGCCTCATGAGGTCACAGGTCCCTCCAAATGCCTTGCCTCCTTTAGTTCTGTGCTCCATGCCCAGATCACCAGCCGCCTCTGTTCCCCCTTTCCTCCACATTTGTATTTGCTGTTCCCTTGAAATTTCCACACCCAGCTCAGCTTTCTCCCACTTGTGCACCTCATGGTATTTTTGAGGTGTGGGGGGGTGTGGATCTCTGTTTGTAGGGCTTCACCTGTGCTCTGACATGGGGGAAGGGCAGGGCTATTCAGATTCTGCCCCCAAAGGACTGAAAAAGCACCCTTGAGCATGCTGTGGTTTCAGTGCTGCTCTATACGTTCAGTGGAGGGAGGTGCTCTGCTTAGGAGCTAGCAGCCCCTCCCTCTCCTGACTATACTCTGTATCCCCACCTAACTCCTGCGGCTCTCTCCAGTATTCTGCTGGAGACAAGGGAGCAAAGAGAGGTATTTGCCACACAGTCTTTAGGTTTGTTGAAAGACAGGAGAGAGGATTTAATTGGTTGGCCCATGACCAACCACCACTGCCTGTTGGACTCTACACTCCTCCCGCTGCATTCAACCTTATTCTCCTCTTGGTTCCCTTTGCCAGTTTTGGACTCAGGCCCATGCTGCTTTTTTGTTTGGAACAGTCTTTTGCTTCTGAGACAGGCTTAAGAGCCCTTTCTCTCGTTTAAATGATGGCATAGTCTGCCCCTCGGGGTCAGCCCATTTTGTTGCGTGGCATGGCCCTTTAAGATTTGCAAGGTCTGACTATAAATACACATGACCTGGGAGATGTTTGGTGAGAGGAAGCAATCCCCTGAGTCAGAAGCGTTTGGGTGGAAACCTTGTTACCCTTTCTTGAAGGCCCCAAGGCCAGGAGCTTTGCAAAGAGGGAATGGCAAGGCTCCCCTCTCCCCCAACCAGTTGGGGATGAGCTGGGGAAAAGAGGACTAGTATAAATGCTGCCTCCTCCCTCATAGCAGGGAGACTCCAGGAGATACTAGCTGGAACTGGCTAGCCTGATTAAGGAAAGGGGGCCAGCTAAGGGAAAAGGTGGCAAAGGCCTTACAGCTAGCTGGCCCTCAGCTCTGCTAGGGGAGGGTGCCTGCTTAAGATGGACCAGGAAATCTGATTAACAGACACCAGCTCCAGGGAGAAGAGCTGGGGATTCCTGCTTAAGGGGGGAAGGAAAAGGTAACCCGGGAAGGGTTCCAGAAATACAGATTGTTTACAGGCATAGGAAAGAAGAGTCTCTGACTTCTGCTTATGGCCCTTGTTAATAAAAAAAACCCTTAGAAAAGGGATGCTCTTTGGTTAAAAATGATGTTTCTAGACTTGTTTATAAGTTGCATGAAGGGAAGAGAGGCAGGGCTTGCCCGCGATGCCATGCCTGGTACTATATCGTGGGGGTGTAGCAGTGCTGGTGTGCCCTCCCTCCCGTCCAACACCTCCCAGGTCCTTGTTTGTCTAGAGTCAGTCCTTTCAAACTCTGAAAGGGCCATGACGTGTGAGCGGGTGAGCTGGCTGCTAGGCCCCACTACCGTGAAAGGGTAGACTGCGCCATCACAAATAGTGGATCAGGCCCCTCCTGTCCCACATATAATTTAACATTACCCTAGTTAGAGCTCAAGGGCTAGCTTGTGCAGACTACACACCGGTTCACATGTGCAATGGTGCAGAGCTGCATCAGCTCAGCAAGAGCTCTGGGGATCATGGGAGTCCCAGAGTCATGTCTAACAGAGCACCTGGGAAAGCAGCTGCTGCACCTCCCTTGAAATAATTGCAGCCTGTGTGGTCTCTTTTGTGGCTGGCAAGCACCACTAAAGTGTTTGCCATAAATGAACTGGTCCCGCCTCCTCCCTCTTTTAAGGGGACTTGTGCCCTATCAAGGAGCAGTCTCCCAAAGACTTAGGAGATAGCAACATTGCAATTATGGCTGGCCCTGGCACTTTGTCCCTAAGGAAGGGAAGTTGGCTTATACTACAATGTGGCCCAGAAAGGTGAAAGAGTAATAGCAAAACAGCCGAAGGAAGGTCTAGCTTCTTTTCTGATTACACTACAGGAGTTGGAGTAACTAATACTGTGCAATAACTGCTTTATCTTTCCTAACTCCCTTTTGGCAGCTGTATCTAGCACACTAGATGTGGATATTCAGATATCCAGTGTGGCTTTCCGTCTACTGCTGTCCACCGCCACTCCCCTTCCCTTCTCCCAGCTGTTTTCCTTTTACACTTCATTGATATGGCTACTGATATGGAGCAGAGGGTATGTTGACTGATCCGTCTCAAGAGCAATGAACAATTCACACT
Organism: Mesoclemmys tuberculata; assembly: GCA_007922155.1. Lineage (NCBI taxonomy): Eukaryota > Metazoa > Chordata > Testudines > Chelidae > Mesoclemmys > Mesoclemmys tuberculata. The sequence goes on from ML675624.1 coordinate 67,881,312, forward strand.
GATACGCCTTATCAAAACAGATGTTCATCTTAAATCTGAATGCCGTTGGAGGGCCTTAATTATGCCTGATAGTGGAGCTGATGTTAATACAGCAGCTCCTCTTTAGACACGCATTTGTAGCAATCTGATTGAGGTATTCCACATCTCCAAACTATTTTCCCCTCTGAATGCTGAAGAAAAAAGTTCATATGTATTCCTACTCAGCTCAGCAAGTATTTTTGGGGCTTCTCTCACTTTGCAACGTTCCCATTTTTAACTTCTTTTTTCATTTTGAATGTCCAAATGTTTTCCTGCTTCAATAACACAGTGATGGGTGCTTTGGAAATACCTGCATCAGACAAATAATAAACTGAACTTTCTTTGTATAAGTGAAAATTTGGGAAAATTGTCAGAAGTACTACTAACCGTGGACCATACTAGTTTAGTATCACCATGAGCTGTGTAAGCAAAATCATTTCAGATGATAACCACTCATAGAATTCCAAGGGCAATGATAACTTCATATACTGTAGCCTATTGCCTCGCTGAGCACATGAGAGAATAAATAATGTGTACAGAAAAATGTTCTGCATGATGTTGTTTAATACCCAATCACGTGAGCAGAGCTATCTGAAGTATGGTGTGTTGTAGATTAACATCTCTGATGCTTAGTGGTTGTTCCAGTTCCACGGATCAAGAAAATGAGTCCAGATGAGGGCAGTGGTTTGTTAAATTAATTCAGACCTGATGTTCCAAATTTTGGACAGGCTCATAATTTTTAAACTCAAGATTGTTAACAGTCAGTTGGTCAGTCAGTTTCATTGATGGCAGATGTCTTGCAGACTATATATTTTAATATGTGAGGTAAAACGTCCACTGCTAAATACAGTGCTCTTACTTTTGGAAATGAGGAAAGGAAAAGGTCCTAAAATTCCCTAGAACTGCTTATTTCACGCTCTCTCTTTCCCAGAGGGAATCCAAGACCAAGTCGGTTATTCAAATATTCCTCCTGTTTACAAAGGGGTATTTAAGGAAATAAAGGTACTGACAGTTTTAGGGAGTCTATTGCCACAGCCTGTGTTAACATATACCTCAGTACGCACAAATAGCTGCATTTGTGAGGATCATTTGGTAAAGTGTGAACATTTGCAATTCTACCACTAGATAGCAATATGTAGCAATGAATGCTGCCTCTTGAGATGGACTACAAGAGCTGTTGAACTACCTGCTCCACATCCACCCGTGTTCCCAGAAGCAGGAAGGGGAGAAAACACAGAGGGAGGAAGGGGCACAAAGGAGATGCATTTTTATTAAACAAAAATCGTAGCAGCAGAAAGATGGTTGAGGGTGACTCACCCTGATAAAAGAAAAAGCAACTGCTCCTTTAGGCTGGGGCACCTAGTACTTTTGAAAACAAGCGTCGAAGATAAAAGGCCAAATAAACCGCCTTTTGTTCTGTTATCTGATTAGGCAGCGGGGGTGCAGAAAAAACATCCGATGCGTCTCGCTATTTGTCCCGAAGACGTGATACAGTTTGCAGGACAAGGTTGGTTTGTTCATTTTGCAACAGCTAAGAACTATCTTCATTTGCTTGGAGGTGAAGGGGCAGTGTGTCAGGGGACAGGGAAGCAGTAAATGGCCCTTGCTGCTGGTTCCCCAAAGGCATCCAGACACAACCTTCACATTCCCAATTCTCGACTTGTATTGGAGACATGAGTGTGATGATAGTGGCCAGAGCAGGGGAGATTGGGATTAAGGGTCCAGGATTCTATTTCCATCCGGGGCGGGGTGGGGCATGATCCTATGTTAGAGCAGAAGGAATTGGGACTCCTGGAGTTAGCTCAAGAATTACAGGAACACAAACAATACAAGGACTAAGCCCAAGAGCCCCAACTCCTAGTCACTGTGCTGTAACCAGATTCCCCACTGGAGAGAAGTGTAGGATCTGAGGGGCATCTCTGCAGGCATTTTTGCAAGGAACTAGAACCCCAAGTTGTCTCTTAAACGAGTGGCTGCATTTTGTGGTGTTGCTGTCTGGGAAATGTCTCCCCTTTAACAGCTGATGGCTATCTTTGACATGCAACTCTGCTGCCAGCTTAGCAAATAGTGCTACCCAGTGAGCAGTCTGCCCATTCATTTGTTTCCATACAGGGCAGATGACTTGATTTTTCTCTGAGCTGCAGTCCCAGGTTACAAAGGCACACTGCACCCATTACTGCTCAGTGAGAGAGAGAACATTTGGCTTCCAGTGAGTGGTGCCGGTCACAGGTGATTGCGCTTCTCCCTAGATAGACCTATCACAGTTTGACCCTGCCAAGGCAACTGAAGCAAACACAGGTGCATCAGCTTTTCTACTTGCTGATGAGAGTTCTCTGGTGATTGCTACTGCCATGGGGTTACTCATTTGTTTTCTCCAATCCGCTGTGCTCTTATTCACCTGTGTGTTCCCCCGCCCCCAGTGTTAATACACTAAGGACTAGTCCTTGTAGGAGATTTTGCAGAATAGGTTTGTCATGTAAAATAGTGAATTTTACCAAGTGTTCATCAAAAATAATTCACATGAGGTACTGAGGAATGCAGGTAGTTAGTCTCACAGTCCTAGGGTCCAGTTTACACAGGTTGGTGTAATTCTTGCATAATTTAGAAAGCAAACAATGGCTTACTTTTGATAATTTTGCTGCACTTTTATTCAAAGCTGGTGTGTTACAGACTAATTCAAAACCAGAGATGGAGCAGCAGGTGGTTGTAACGGGAATTGGTCATGGAATAGGTGAGTCTTAAGGATAATTTTATCTTTAAGGAGGAATGGGGGAAGTGTGTTTCTTTCTGTACACAAAAAACAAATACATGTTTAGTTGGAACTAGTTTTTTGTTTTATAGTGAGGAAAAATGTGGAAGAACTTTGATTTTGTTTTGTGCACTGTACTTTTAAATCTCTAAGAGTCTGCTTTTTGTGGGAGGTAGCTGACATTTTGTATTCAGTTCAGATACAGGCTGTTACAGAGGAAGCACATACTGTGCTCTCTCTGATGGAAGCACTAGTTCATTACAGAGCCCTGTGTGCCATGGGACTGTTACAGGTGAGTGGAGTGTTGTGGAAGATGGCACAAAAATGGGAGTGAGCAAAATGCACATAAACAACCTAGGAATGAAACTTGGTCACAACAAAAGAGAAGAATGGATGCAGGAGGATTACAAATGAATTAATGGAAGAATCTGGTCATGCTTTGCTTCATGGGTACCTTTAGGCCTATGTGGAAATAAAAGATAAAACTTATCTTTATTTTTAGCATTGCCACCAGAATTTTAGTATCCATATTTACTGTAAGGGAGATGACTGTCTCGCACCACCCAAGAAGACAATTTATACTTGTCGCTTATCCTTCCAGGCACATAAGTGATTACAATCTATTCCCTTTCCTGTTCATCCTCCACTATCATTGCTATCTGTAATCAGCAAAGCTGAATGTGACACAGATTTTGTGTCCCACTTAGTCAGTTTCGCATCTAATGCTTCCCTTGTCTGTCAACGTGTCTTGAGATGCTTATCGCTGTAAAATGCCACAGTGAACAAACCTGCCAGTTTACAGCAGACATGTGAATGCTTTGGCAGCATTTCCCCCCCCTTCCACAGTATAATCCATTGTCTGTCATCTTTTGAGACTATAATGAATTCTGCAGGTAAAGCCCTCTCTTTAAATAAAAGCATTACTTTGAAATTTCATTGCTTAATAACCTGAGCAGGCTACAAACGTGTCTTCTTTCCCTTCTGCAAGTGAGCAAGCTTTGGGTATGAAGATTTAATGTAACTGTGTTCATTTTTAAAAAAACACCTCAGACTGCTTCAGGCTCAGGGTGCATGTTTTGGTCCCCATTGCGAAGTCTATCTAGACTGTGGATTGTGATGTTAAAATCTCTAACTGGCTGAAAATTTGGCAACACATTTAATATTCTTATCAACGGGGCTGCTACCAGGCTGTCTAAAGGAGATATAGGGAACACTTGAACTCTGAATTAGGATTAAAATCACTTCACATTTACTATTCAGCACTTCAGTCTAAATGAATATTTCAAAGCTGTTGTCAGATGCATCTTGAGTCTGAAAACAAGACTTTCTGCTGCACTGACCCACGGGTGACCTTCTTTAGTCAAGCATAATTTACAAGCTTTTTTTTTTTTTTTTTCTTTTGGTCTTGATATTTAAAATGGTTGCTTCCTGAATGGCAATGCCAGGGAGTGTTCCTCTGTCATTCACTGGGTCTCTTTCATATCTTGGGAACCACATGGCTGCAACAACACTCTACGCAATAGCTAATTAGCTGACAGACAAGGTTAAGTAGATGGCACCCAGGACGAGACAGCGTAGGACCTATAAAATTTTGTGCGTGCTGCAAATGGCTTCCTCTGTGCAGTTTTTTACATCAGCAGAGAGTAGAAGTTTTGTCCTGAACCTTCTATACTCTACATCCAGGCCTGGATTAAGGCAAGCTGGGGTCCTAGGCTCACTGCAACACTGGCCCTTCCAGACCTGTGCAGCCTCATGCCTCCAGAGAGGCAGTGTGGCTCCTCTTCCTATCCCAGAGAGGCACAGACTCCCTTAATTCCGCACAGGACTGGCAGCAGGGGAACTTCCGCCTCAGAGAAACAGCAACAGGGTCCATGCTCACTGCAAAATTACAGGTGCTCACCCTAGATTTGGGAGTGACTCTTCATGAATGGGTGGGCCAGGCTCGCTGCACGTTCCCTGTGCCACAAACAGAGTCCTGTGCTAGAGTGGCATTGATGGAACCAGGCTACAGTAGTAGAAGTTAACACCCCCAGAATATTGACCTCTGACCTGATTTTGGAGAGTCTACAGTTTGGAGTAAATTATAATCTCTCTCTGCTAAACGTGCCGATAGAAGGAACAATGGAAGTTATTGAAGCTATAAAAGCAAGGAGGAGAACCAAATTATATAAAAAATAATGCTTAAGACCTATTGCCAAGCCTAAGTGTTAAGGGTTTAGAGTGACATCTAGTAGAAGATGCCAGTTGGCATAAGATAACATGAGTATTACATGCTTGACCAATGGTCGGGGAATGACCATACAGGCCTTACACAGGCAACTGAGTCCACGCAGATATCACCTCAGCCTGTTCCTTGAGACATGAAAATTTTCTGGGGGCATCAGGCCAGCCTAAAATTGTTATCCCGCACCCTCAGTGCCTCTGTATGTGTTCACCCACAGTGCTAACATGGGTTAACAGTAAGGCAGACATGGTCACTATAAACCTCAAAATTCCACAGCTCAAGGGCTTCTCCCTGAAAAAAGATAGTGGAACACAAATTTGTTTTGTAGGGCTTTGGTACTTCAGATCAGATACTCAAGCAAATCAGTTCTCAACTATCTTAGTGATATAGTGGGCAACTCTATGGAAAGCTGTGGCTATTCAGAGTCATCAGAAAATCCTGGCTTCTGCCAGACACTATAGAAAGGATTATGGATCTTGTGACAAGTTGAAGCAGTCCCGAAGTACAATAGGAGAAAATATCACTTTGAATTTGGTAACTAAAGCAAGCACCGGGTGCAAGGTAAGTAGCTGCCCTCAGTTGCCTCAGAACTATTCACATGACTCCCAACCAGCCCCATCTGGGTTAGACCGACCCTTGGTACCAGACTCTTTCAATTGGGGAGCAAATAGTTGCCTACGGTTTTGGTCAAAATGAGATCACTTGATTTTGTCCAGAGAGGGTACTCTAAAGATCTGTGTAAGAATCACAGGAACAATGCAGGAAACCACCTTCCTGAACATATGCATTTTTCTATGACTTCAATTATATTTATCTGTATTAACTAAAGTTCATAAAGTGGTGAAGCACACACAGACAATCTCCTCTTTTTAATTAACTCTAAGTAGAGAGACAAGGTGGGTGAGGTAATATCTTTTATTGGACCAACTTTAGTGAGAAAAACAAGCTTTTGAGCCACACAGAGCTCTTTCAACTCCAAGCAATTGCTCAAATAAAGAAGCTGCTGTTTGAGAAAGGCATGATTTGTACCCTAAGTTAATTCCAGGATACAGTGGGTAAACATTGGGTTGTTCACAACTATCAGTTATTGTTCCAGGCCCTCTTCAGACTGAGGCAGACATTGCTGCATCAGTTGTGCTTGATTCATAATTTCAAGCTCTTTTTCATAACTATGAGGTCTAGAAACTTTCATTTCTTTTAAAAATGAGAGCTGAGATCCTGACCTCATTACTGGACTCCAGAAGCTGGGCCTGTAGGCATGGACCTATGTTTTAATCCATCCCTGAATTCTCATGATAGTGTGGACTTAGTCTGATCCTATGTCTCGTAGCTATTTAGAATGGTGATGTCTGGCTCACCTGTGTGTTAATATTGTCAATGTAGATATTAGAGTTATAGAAATGGGGCTTAGTGTTCAGATTTTATTGGATGCTTATAAGTTCTGCTTGCACTAATCTCACTTACGACATCTGTATCCCATATTGTAATTCTCTGAGTAAATCACCAGGCAGGAAAGAGACATGAATCAGTGTGAAATGCTGGCTTCCAAAAGAGGGTGTTAGGTCCTGCCCAGCAGAGAAGACCCATCAACACCAGAAAAATTATTGTGGAACACCACAGATGACAAAAGGCTTTGCTCCCTTCTTCTCTACCCCTACCATGAAGAGGAGACTTGCAAGTAAATTCCTCCCATCAGGTGGCAGCTCAGAGAAGGGCAAAAGGGAATAGCAGTCCCTGACATGGAGAAACTATCTTTGTGTTGCTTGGACTCTCAAGGACAAGGTTTTCCAGGCATAAGCAAGAGATCCCCAGTGTTTAGCCTGGGTTAGCCTTAAGGGACATATAGAGCTTTCTTATTATAGAAGCGTCTATTACCTTTTGAAACTTAAGACTGTAACTCATTTGTTATGTTCACCTGCTTAAACTAAAATAACTCTGATTTTCTTTTCCTGGTTAATAAACTACCTAAAGATTTATTATAGGATTGGCTACAAGCATTGTCTTTGGTGTAAGATCTGAGGTGCACTTGACTGGGGTGACTGGTCCTTTGGGACTGGGAGTATCCTGAATATTATTGTGATTTTTGATGTAAGGGATCATCTATCACAAAGGCAAGCTTGCCTAGGTGACCTGGTAGACTGAGTACCCAAGGGGACTGTCTGTGACTCCATGATTATGCTGTTCTAGTGCCTCAGGAGTTTATACTTGATAGTTGGTTGGTGAAATCTGAGTATAGAACTCACAGCCACAGTCTGTCCTGAGGTTGGCACTCACTCTTGAGTCACTCCAGAGAGTTTGACTTGTGTTATGTGGGAGGTCTGACTAGATGATCATAATGGTCCCTTCCAGACTTAAAAATCTCTGAAATGTGGTGATTTTTGTGATCTGGATGACAGCCCACTTTAGGAACCACATTGGGACAACTAGCCCATCTCATAAAGAATGCCTTGGAAATAAATTTCAGCTACTATCAACCTGGAACAGACTTGAAGCACTGTTCCAAACATTCTTTAATGTTAAAATTCAGGGATATGTATACACAGAGCCCTGCAAATCTGCAGATTTCTGCTTTATATCCATGGATATCTGCAGCTGCAGATATGGATGTGGTTGTATTGTTGACCATCATCGGGAATTGGTGGCAGATCAAAATTTTTGTATCATACCAGGGTTCTAGATCAGCAGTTCTCAGCTGGATTCTGTGGCCCTTTGGGGGGCTGTGATCCGGTTTCAGGGGCCTATGGGGCTGCATGTGGCTGAAGACCTGGCACTCCCCATGGGGGTGAATGGCAGAGCTCTGGGCTTTTGCCCTGCAGACCCCCTGAAACTGCTGGACTCTGCTCACCATGAAGGGAAGGAAACATAAAGCTAGACTGCTATCTAAAACCCAATGCTAGAAAATTGAACAGTAAGATCCTGCAGAAGTGAGGTTTGTCCTGTGATGTTTTCTTCCACCTTTCATTCATGGCAGTCTTGACCCGTGTCTTTTAATAGCAAGTGTGTTTTGCCCTAGACTTCAGCAGGAGCATGATTCACCCACTGGATGTCGAAGGGAGTCAGCACCCCATAGGACTGGGCCAATACATTTGTCAAGAGGTATATTCTACTTATCATAGCATGCAAATACAAGTTTCCCAGACCAGTGGATATAATAACCTAATTGTGTAGGAGTCACTCTCCTTAATCAGTTTTAGACTATGCATCTATTGTTCTATGAGGTCCATAAAGAGAAAATCCTATTGTGATGCTGGGTGGATCAGGGGGACCATTTATAATACTTAACATCAATATTACAAACTTACAATAATTCATATGGGATAGGTCATGTCAGGTACCATTAGAAAGGTTATAATTTGCTAAATTTGATATTGTTTATATGTATGTGTAATATTTGTAATGTAGGCTATGAATATGTAAGGCATATGAAGCTGTAATTCAACTTGTGCTGTGTTTCTGGGTGACACCCCAGACAGAATGGCAGCAGCAATAAGCCTGCTTAATGACCCATCACGGGAACTCACAGGTACAATGATCCCAGGGAGAGAAGCCAGGGCTACACCTTATGAGTCACTAGGACATATAAGAACATGTCTTGTAGATAGGAGATTCTCTCTGAGGCTTTTCCATGCCATGTGCTGAGGGCTTGTGTTTGACACAAGCCGCCTGGCAATCCACTATAAAAGGCAGCTGCACCACATCCATAATGTGTTTAGTCTTCATTCCTGCTTCCTATCTCTGGATCAACTCATCTACAACTGAAGCTGTGGAACAAAGGACTGAGACCCATCCAGGGACTGCATGTACACCGAAGGGACCATACAAGCCTGCAAACTCCACAATTCTACTGAGAATCTAATATATACGGATTTTACAGTCATTTGTATGTATCTGATTGCTTTGACCAATTTAACATCTCTTATTATTTGTTTCTTTCTTTTTATAATAAATCTTTTAGCTTTAGTTACTAAAGGATTGGCTGGCAGCGTGGTATTTTGGATAAGATCCAAACATATATTGATCTGGTAATGTGGCTGACCCTATGGGGTCAGGTGAACATTTTGGTAAAGGGAATAGAATTTTAAATACTTAATTCGTTACTGGACCTAGTTGCTGACTAGGATCCAGAGACTGAAATGCGTAAAGGGGGCTGTGTATTTTTGTTTTGTTTGTTTTAACTTCTTGATAACCAGTGTGAAGAACCAGAGAGTCACTGTTTGTACGTGGTTGGTGAATTTACTGCAGTGTTAGCCACCAGTTTGGAAGAATCTGCTCTCCTTTTGCAGTCTGCCCTGCCCTTGGCATTTTCAGATGGCTGCCATAGGATGGGTCATACCTATGTCAAAAAAAGAGACATTTAAAAAAAAGAGCAGGAAGGAACATGACTATGTTCCCAGATAGCTTCCTGAGCCCTGGTAATATTCGTAGCTGTGTAAAGTAAGCATGGACTCGACAAACTCTTACTACTGGGAATAGCCCCATGAACTCCAGTGAGGCTAAAGGTTTGCAGATTGTGACCCAGAAATAACACAGGTAATTGCATTTCATTTTTGAGGATCTGATCCTGCACCACTGAAATCAGTGGGTGTATTGCTTTCAGTGGGAACAGCAATAGGACCTTCATGCATAAGCTGGTCACTTACTGGACTCTGAAATCAACTTAGATCCGCTTATATAAAATATCATGGCTGTTTATTGTCCTCTGAACTCCCCGGTATTAATTACTGCTAGAAGCTGAACTAGATGGACCAAAAGTTGAATCCAGGATCTCAACTTCTGTATTGTAAGCACACTAGAGTTAGCTAATAAAGCACAAAGGGTTATAACAGTAACTTTCTATTTAAAAACAGACACAAATATTGGATGTATTAGTCTGAGAATCCAATTAAATGCTTCTCTGTTAAGTACCTGTACCTGAGGAATGCTAAGAATATTTGCAGACTTCTTGTGATAGGAATTAGCTGCTAAATTTCACTTTGTCCTATTGACTGTCTACATATAATTCACAAGACAAAACCAGTCTATTGCCTCAGATAGCATTTTAAGTGTCTGCGTGATTTTTTTACTGAGCAGTTTATTGAATGACGTTATTGAAGAGAGAGGAAAAGAAACAGCCTGGCTACCCACAACACCAATTTGTAAACTAGCTTCTGTAGAATATAAGTGAGAGTTTGCCAAGTACCAGCTAATACACAAGGAAGGAAAAGCTCAGTGATCAAAACAGTCATTGACAGCCCCGATAGTAATGTTTCTTTAATGCATGACACCTAAACAGTGCCCAGACTCCAAATGTTTAAGATCACCCTCTGTACCATGGGGCAGGATGTATCAGAATTATAACAGTAAAAGAAAATTTCCTAGACACAGAGCACCATTGCAATTCAAATTATCGTGGAAGGCACTTAGCTCTTGTAGGCTTTGTTTCAGCAAAGCTTCCCAAACAGGTAGAGTGAACAGCTACTGCCACACACCCTTTGCCTTGCTGGCGGCCACGCCTGCTCCGTCTAGTGTTCTGTACTCCTCTGTTGCTACAGAGTTGGGTCTCTTAGCTCAGGCAGTAGTGGGTCAGCTTTGAGGTCCTAAATGCAATCCTCACTGCTGATGGCATACCCAGGGGTGTTGTGTCTGAAGTGGCGGGGTGTAAGGGCAGTTCGAGCTGGGTGGACCTCCTTGATTTAGCACAGTCATCACTAGAGGGAGACAGAGCAGCATGCTGAGTAGGTGTGGGTTACACTAGCAGAACTGGGTCCATGTAGGGTGACTCAGTGCTGTGCTAGATTTGTGATCAAGGGCACATTGTGCAGAATTAAGTCCTATTGCCTCCAGGTGCCCTTGTTGGGAGGTGCAGGTGGGCTGAGACTTAAAGCTATAATATTTCACAAAATTGTAATAATATAGTGCCTTTCATCCAACCACTTCAGGCCACTGGGAGGTAGGTAAGGACGATTATGGCTGGTTTACAGATGTGTAAACCAAGGTACGCATACGTTACATGACTCAGCCAAGGACAAACAGCAGTCTCAAAGCAGAACCTGCCATCTGGCCAAAATCACATATGCATCACTAAGTTAAGATGTTCGTAATTGCTTTGGGTAAAGAAATGACTATGGGGCAAGTTCATTGGCTGGCAGCCAGAATGAGACCCCTGGAATGAATAAAATACAATGAGGTGTAGCCTCAGCTTCTTATTAAACACCAGAGCTGTTGAATAACTGGACTTTGTTTGCTGCCAATTCCAAATACTTAAAAAAAAATTCAGGTCAAACACAATATTTTGTTTTTGACTTTGAGCGTTTAACGTTTTTTGAGTAAAATGACTCTCGTTTTAAAATCAAAATGTTCTGAAAATGTCAAAATGAAATGCTTTAATTTTAATTATTTTTTTACTGAAACAATGACCCAGGGTCTGGCCCATCTAGCCCAGTATCCTGTGTTCCAATCGTGGCCAATGCCAAGGGCTTCAGAAGGAATGAACAGAATAGGCAATCACTGAGTGATTCGTCCACTTCCAGCTACTGGCAGTCCGACCCTATGAACACCTAGAGCATGGGGTTCCATCCCTGACCATCTTGGCTAATAGCCATAGTTGGACCTATCCTCCATGATGCTATCTAGTTCTTTTTTTTTAGCCTGTTATAGTTTTGGCCTTCACAGCATTCCCTGGCAACAAATTCTACAGGTTGACTGTGTGTTGTGTGAAGAAATACTCCCGTTTGTTTGTTTTAAACCTTCTTCCTATTAGGTGTCCCCTAGTTCTTGTGTTATGTGAAGGTATAAATAACACTTCCTTATTCACTTTCTCTACACCAGTCACAATTTTATAGATGCCTGTCATATCCCCTTTTAGGGGACGACACCAATCTGCATTTTTCACGCCCCAAAAAGTCTGTCAAAAGATTTCACCCAGTTCTATTCAACACTGACTATATATTTCTGAAGTGCTGGTCTATAAACCATTTCCATAGCAAAGTCCACTGATAGTGGGAACAATTGTTTGTGAAAGGGTGGAATTTGCAAAGACTTATGCTGCTGTGTTCATACACAATGAGGAGCATCAGAGGTGAATCACTAAACCTTGATGGCAGCAAAATTTTACTCTTAATGCTGCTACCATTGACCAGAATAATATAATTCTTTCCACTTGATACAAATAGGTAAACAGGTATTAGCCAGACTCACCTCACATACACTTCCATTTTAATCACCAAGCATTTGGGTTATTGCATTATTCCCTGCAGCTCTACAACAAGGAAGTGAATTATTTTACACTGTAAAAGGGGGCAACACATCGTCCTAATAATATACCCTCCCTGCATTAGGGCTCAAGGTAGCCCTTCATTCATTGTTATGTATATTCCATATATATTTTTTGAGATTTTTTCTTTAGGTGGAAGAAAGGTGTGGACCAAATCTGCGCTGTGTTTTGGCAGTGCAAATCTGCAGTAGTTCTAGCAGAATTAGCCTGGATCTATATCAAAAAGCAGAATTTGTTAACCTTTGCACAACACTACGGTACAGATTTGAAGTGACACTTCTCCATCCCATCTCTCAATCGAATTCTCGAGAAACTTCTCCAATAACGAAAGAAAAGTATTAACTACTGTTAAAAATAAATGAAGCCATCTTCTCTGGTGACTGTTAAGAAGAGCTTTAATGCTGCCATCAGGAACAGAGTCTCCTGGCTAATTTATTTCAGGTGGAAGATGATCACCACCCAAAAAAGGGAGGGAAGGGGAAGGAAATCACAATCACCCCAAATCAACACTCATGTTCTGAAGAAAGACAGCAACATTCCATTACCAGAGCATAAGCGCCTAGAGGGGCGATAAGTACGGTAATTTGCATTGGAGTAGGACCGTGAGTCAGCAAAGATCTCTGTTGGGGAGGAAAAGCAAAATAGTAAATATTTCATTTATTTCTATCTGCCTGTGAATGAGCAAAATGCAGTGAGAGGGAGAGATCGAAGTAAATGAAAGGGCAGGATTAAAACAAAGAAACTGAAAATATTGGAGTTTTCATTCTTTTCTTACTAAGGTGAAGAACTAAACAGCGTTTACTTCAGTAAGGCCAGGATTTTACCTTGCAGTGCAAGGAACCTGGAAACTAGTATTTGGGGGTCGAGATTTCCTCCCCCTTCCTACAGAGTTCAATTAGAGCAACCAAGTCTGTTCTCCTATTTCTCTTTGTCTAGGGCATTGTCCTGTGAGGTGCTGAGTGGCCTGGACTCTTTATTCAACAAAGCACTGAAGCATAGGCTTAACTTTTTGACTTCAGTGGGATTTAGGTGTGTGCTGCTTTGAATAGAGGCCAAAATCAACAGGAGCCAAGGTTTTCAAGATCTCAAAGGATCAGGCTCCTAGTGTCAGAGGCATGCACAGGGGCGGGGAGGGGAGGAGGAAAGCAGGCAGGGGCCCTCTAATAATCAGTGGGGGCACAGAACTCCTCCAGCCCTGGGGCTATGGGGCAAGAGCGAATTTCTCTGGCCCCACAGGGGGAGACTGAGCTCCTCTGCCTGCAGGACTGCAGCGGGGGCACGAAATGTGTCCTTCCAAAAGCCATCACATTTTTATTCCTGGGCACAGCCTTGCCTAGTATGTATTTGTCAAAAGAGCTAGACATAACGTTTTAGTGGACTTAACTGAAGATGCAAAATAGACTAGAGCAGTCCTCCAAAAGCCATTTTTATTTGAGGGTGTCCTATAAACCTGGCTTTTGCAATAAGAACGAGATCTTCGTTGAAGAAGTTTGGTTAAATCTCAAAACCAAGCTGGCTTGTAAAGAAAACCGAAATATTCTATTTTCAGACTGACAGGAGTTGTTGCCTGCTTCCATGGTTCTTTCTGGATACGACTCCCCTTTGAGTAAATGCAATCTGAACCGGGTGATAAGAGGAGGATATAAATCTATTTTAATTAAAAGTAGAGTCACCATCCCTTTAAAGCAAGACAATAAACTATTCTAGTGCACTGGGAAAAGCTGATTTCTGGATGGCAAATCTAGGCTATTGTGGAGCAGGTGTTGTGAATGCTTATCAGAGATTTGAGGAAACATGTTACACCGATAAGAGAGAGAGATTTATCATTGCATTGTATATAAGTAAGCACTAATATCTCAACAGGGAATGGTTGTATGTGAAATAATTACACACTTCTCCCATTCCAAAGTGTAAGGGGAAAACAAAGTACCTTCAGCTTTCTGCAGCTTGCCATATTTCATCCTAAATGACATCTAATGCACAGATTTATTTTCTAACATCTGGATCAATTATATTAACAGACCATATAAAAGTCACTTTTAAAATTGTCCGTGGTTCTTAGTCTTTTTGCATTACAGAAATGGTTTAATAACCTTTCTCCAGCTAGAATTCCCTTGGACTTAAAAGCATGTGTTAAACAGGAAGGTACATGGCCACTGAAGAGGGCTGCCCTGCCTCAGACTTATATTGAACGAATAGTTATGTTAACTGCCCTTGTTGTAGTTGGACATGTCTGTGTCTGGGAGGAGGGGGGGATTCCTCTGTGCTTAATATACAGAAAAACAGCAAATAATTACTTTCATAAATCTAGATTTATATTTTGTGTGTGTTTGAGATAGTATTTTCCACCTCTTTCTGCCCACCCTCCATTTTCAGATGCAGTAATTTCAGGAATGAAAGAAGCATTTTTGTGCCTGGTAATGATTGCGTATTAAGTTGCACATTAATTTCCTGAATGGTCCCATTGCAGTTGATGGAACTTAGGGTTTGATTTGCAAGATGCTCAGCATTCTGGCCAGGATCCCGCAAATATGGGCTTACCTTTCCACAGGAGAATCATCCTGATGATTTCAAATGAGCAGCACCACTTGTGCTTAAAGTTAAGCACATGCTTAAATGCTTTGCTGACTTGGGACCAGGCTTGGATCAGGACCCCTAATTTTTAAAGGACTGTGGGGCCTCATTACATGAGGGTGCTCCTCGTTTAATCTGGGTAAACTGGCTGACACACACTTTCTCTTTTAGCACCCTTCAGTAAATCGTGTTGTGCAGTGCACTGGCTGGAGTAGAAAGCAGAGGTGTGGAGAGGCAATGCCTTAGGGAGTGAGTGAGCCTGTTGGCAACTCACTCAACTGCAACAGAGTTGTCCCCCCTCCCCCGGCGGGGGTGGGAACAAAAATCGTTGTGGAGAGCACATGGGCCTAAAGGAGAAGAAATGGGAGGGCTCCGTATTTTAAACAGCTGATTACCTTTTAAACTGGGGGGGAGGGAAGTGGCAGCTGGGCTTGGCTCTTGCTCGCAGGAAGGCATGGAGCCCAGCATGGTGGCGGGGAGCCGTAGGTGGGCTCAAATCCCCACATGCTCTGCACACGCGGCTGGGGAGCTACTGCTAGGCAGCTCTGGCTTGGCAGTGAGGCGCCAAGCCCAGCACGGCTCCCCCCCACCATGCGTTTAACTGGTTAAACGTTCTATTTTTAGAACCTTTAAATGGCTTCTTTAATAAACTAATTTGTATATCCCTGGTCAGGCTCAAGCCTGAGGAATGAAGGACTGAAGGGAAGAGGGAGAAGGAGGCAGAAGTAAGAGGCAGAAGGAGCGTCTTAGAGGCAGAAGAGAAGGCAGAGGGGGACTGGAGTGAGCAGATAGATGGGGAGGCAAGAGAGAACAAGAAATAGGTGAGATTCATGGGTGGAGAGGAAAGGAGACAGGTTAGAGAGGGAATGACAGCGGGGGACAGACAACGGAACGTCCAGGGACAGACTCTGCTCCCATTACTCATGCTGACTAGTACTTTGGTTTAGTCCTCTTCTGATAGAACTAATCACCATGAGTGTGGGGATGGGACAGAACCTGGCCCTATAAGCAATGGGAGCTTGAGAAAGCTAAAAATACAAAGAAAGGAGATGCTGCTTTACAAAGAGAGAGAGTGAAATAAAGAGGGAAAGAACAATTTAGAGGGAGATGGGAGGAATACAAAGGAGTGAGAAAGAGAAGATACAAGAAATGGATACAGAGAAGGCAAGATGTATGATACAGTTGCCCAAAGGTTGGGGTCCATTTGTGCTAGGCACTGTAAGCACACAGTGAGAGGCTGTAATCTCCCTAGGGAAGGAACAATCTACAGAGATGAGAGAGGCAAAACATGAGAATGAAAACTGATCCAGAGACAAAATGACTTGCCCAAGGCCACACAGGTGAGTGGCAAGCCAGGAATTAGAGCAGGGCAAATAAAAAAAAAATTTTTTTTTGGTTCACTGGCTGTTCAAAAAATTTGGAAAAAAAATTCAGTTTGACCTCAATTGAATTTGAAAATGCTGACAAATGGAGTCAAATAAAACATTATTTGGCCCAAAATGTTTTGCTTCCTAGCATTTTTAGAGGGCCAGAGTGACCAAAGGAGGCAGGGTGTCCAAGGAGGAGGGGGTGCCCATCTTAACTTTTAGAGTAGTGGTTAGAGCACTCACCTGGGCTGTGGGATATCCAGGTTCAAATCCTCAGTGTGCAACAGATTTGAACACAGGTCTCCCATGTGAGTGTTCTAACCCGCAAGCTATAAAACCCTTCCCCTCCCGTCCCTCTAGCTCAATGTCTATTGAAGTATTTTATGCAAAATGAACCAGCTTCAACAGGAGAGATTAAGACCCATTTCAGATTAGCCAAAAGCTTTGTGGTTAGGGCTGCATTGTATTTTATTCGTTCGTGTTAACTACAGTTTGTTTCCCTGACAGAAAAGGGAAAGCTGCAAGGAGCTGGCTGGGGAAGGTGAAAGGATTTGGGTTTTGTTTGTTTTGTTTTGTTTCTGTTTGAATAAAAGAAATCCACAGACAGGCCCACAATTAATATTCATCCACTTTAAAAGTGGCCTGCAAAGGGAAAGATATGCCTGCAGCTTTTGTTTTTCCCCCTGAAAGGATTGTTTTAAATGTCAGGAATATAAAGTCTTGTCTTCCTTGTTTTTGCTAACGGATGCTTTTAGTGGATCACAGAACTGAATTGGGTCCTTTCCCAGGCCTCCGTTGAAAGGCAGGTGTATTATTAACATCTCTTTTTGTGGGAGATACTTCACCCGCATCCTTGTCAGCATTTGAGCTAAAGAAGTTTAAACAGTCAGACTAAAAATCCAGGTTTGATTCTCTTGTCTTTCAGGATTCCATGATGTTACCAGTTCTCCAGTGCTCCATAGAGTCTCCAGTAACGCCAAAGCAATCAAGACCTGTTTTTTCTAATGCGGTGGTGGTGTGTGCGGTGTGAAGTCAGCAAACATTTAAAAAAAACATTTATTTAGGGGAAAAGGGCACAAACACATTCTTCTGTCCCAAGTCACCTACAGGCCCAAGAAGTGGTGTGGCTTAAAGGATCTTTTCAGTTTCTGGTTGCTGTTAAAGAGGAAATAATGCACAAAAGCTCTTGCTCACCCCCGCTGGCCTTCACCTGTGTTGGTCCTTTCCATTAGTATTCTCCTCTTTCTTGTTCTACATATAGCATGTGATCTAAAACCTACTGAAGCAATGGAAAAACTCCCATTATCTTTCATGGTTTTGGATCATGTTCACAAGGTGAGAGGGGCTGGATTCCGAATACTTTAATCGCACACCACAGTTTATTTTAAGGAGGCCCCCCTTCTTTCTATCAGAAAACCAGGTAGGACATGGGACTAAAACTGTCCTCCCATCCTACAAAAGCAGGTGGGATATCTGAGCTAAAGCTTTGCTGTTGGTACCAATGAACCTGTTGAGGCTCGACAGACCCCGAACTATAAAGTGCAGAGGAAAAGCTACTGGAAATCTCTATGGCATCTTTTTTGATGAGGTTTTTTCTTTTCTGCCAGGCCTGCAAGCTTCTTATTTGTCACTTACCGCTTAGCATGAAGGCATTCCTCAGGCAGGCCATTTTCTTCTGTTTCTTCTAGTAGTTCACATTTCAGACTTGTCATAAGTGAATTGGATTTTTCATCTTCCTGCCAGATCAGCACATGTGTCTGCAAGTTCCAGTAAACCTTGTCCAAAATATGAAAACCACTGCTCCACAAATCAAGGTATCCATTAAGCAAGGCCGAAAATGAATTCAATTTTGGAGTCACGAGATAGGGCTAAACCTCAGTTAAATTGTTGAAGTAAAGCTTCAAATAGCAGAACTATAGTTGGTCAATAGCAATCTTCTTTCCTAGAATAAGATTCACTGTCTCACCACTATCATGCCTTCTTTAATGCAGAATTAATCTCTTCTTCTTCTAAGACTGATAACAGGCCAAAGCCTGTTCACTTACTGAAGCTGGGTTATATGAAACATAGTTGCATTTGTTCACAGGAATTTGCATGAACCTTTCTTATTTCAGTTCATTTGGGTTCAAGCTCCCTAAAGTTCTACTTTAAGCTTTGGGTTTGTGTGGACCCAAGAGTTCAAACCAACTGAGTAGAACTTGCCAATTTTGCCAGGAGTCAAGTCAAACCCTTGAGGGAAAAATGGAGGTTTGAAAGGTTTCTACCACACAAACACAAACCATAGCAGAGTCCAGACTCACTCAAACTTAACCCTGTTTTACTGAAAGGTTTGTGAATCTTGGCCAACTTTGTTATGAAGTCCCAAGCCAGGTGGGTATGAAAACCTTGTTACAGAAGGTCTCTAATACTTCTAGTGAAGTGGTCAATGCAGAATGTCTGAAGGTGGTGTTGTAGGGTGTGAGTAGTGGAAGTAGTTTAATTATGGCAATAATAGGATAGTGTATCCTAGAAGATAGAGCACTGAAGAGACGATCTGGGTTCTTTTCCTGGCTCTGCCACTGAACTTTTGTGTGACCTGGGGCATGTCACTTCCCCTCCTTGTGCTTCTGTTTTTCCCTCCTGTTGTTAGTCTTGTCTCTCTTTAGATCATGGATTGCAGTCACCTGGCAGAGTGGGCCAAATGCTGTTTATTTATGGCGGGTGTGCCAGGATAGAAATTTAAATTGATACACAGCAGCAGTGGATTGAACACCCACTGACATCAAGAGATTTGCACAGAAATCTAGGGGGGAATATGACCTTTATATAATAATTAAACATTTAATTATTCTTTTACTCAGTACCTTTATGGTCACAGTCATGGCTCTGTCTGTCTGAGAAATCTGCTCCCCTGTAGGTACTGCTGTCCCTGCCCTTTGTATTTTTTCCTTCTCCAGCTGCATTTTCCTGTTTCTCTTCTCCTTCCCTGATGCAATTCCCAGTGACCTTGGCTAACCCAGCTCCACTCATCCTTTCCACTAAACTGGTCAGGGTTAAATAGTTTAATCTTGAAAATCCAGTGGGTTTTAGAATAGAGGGATGGGGTGTTTATCCCAGGCTAGCCTAGAAGGGATTAATGAGGCTAAGAAGGGGCCAATCAACTGAATAGGCCACAGCAGAGGGTAATTAGCTGCCCTAAGTAGTCCCTGAATGATGATAGAACCCACCTGAGAAGGAACAGGCAGGGCTAGTCTAAAGCCAGGAAGCTGGCAGTACGAAGGGGTAGAAGTGAGGGAGCCTTTAGACACACTTGGGACATTATGGAGAGAAAGAAACGAAACCTAGAGGAAAGGGCACTGAAGTTTAAGATGGTAAAGACCATGTCTGCTGACTGGAGGGTCCCTGAGCTGGAACCTAAAGTAGAGGGCAGGCCTGAGGGCATGCAAAAGCGCATCAGAAGGGGGTGCTGAACCTAGAAGGCACTAATCCCGAAAGCAACCAGGGGTGGTACCCTAATGGTGAGTGGGACTCTGTGACAAGCAGACACACCAATCTGATGATTAGGGTACGGGGAAAGTTTGCCTCTCTGAGTCACTGTTTCACACAGACTGAGGTAGACATTAGCGCATCAGTGACACTTGAGTTAATCTCCGTTGCCAATAGGACTAGAAACTTGCTTTTAAAAAAGTGAAAACATAGTTTTTCCAGACTTTGAATAGGTTATACAGGCCACATAAATGCATTCTGTAGGTTGAATCCCCCTGGCTGCAGCAGGGAAACCGTACACTCCACCTGGGTACTTAGGCAGCATCTGTCTTCTGCAATCAGGGGGATGGGAGATCAGTACTCCCTTTCCTCTGGCTCCAGCAGGGATCCCAGAGCCTAGGGGCCCAGGCGGATCACTTTGATGTGCTTCCTGCTACAGAAAGGGGAGGGGAGTGCTGATCTCCTGTCCCCTTGGCTGCAGGAAGGAGCCTGCACTGGCAATGCGCTCCGCCTGGGTACTTAGGCAGTGACTCCCTTCTGCAGCCAGCAGGAGGGGAGCCGTGGGCCACTCTGAAAGACCTCATGGGCCACAGGTCGGGAACCACTGGTCTGTGTATTACTTAGTCCTACCTGGAGTGCAGGGAATTGGACTAGATGACCTATTGAGATCCCTTCCAGTCCTATACTTCAATGATACTATTATCAAGGGAATGTGAAACTTAAGGGCTTTGAGAGACATGATGGATTTTCTTTTTTTTTTTTTCATCATTTCACAATTGCCATGGGGAGGTGTTGGTAATGGTATTAATTTAATGATCCTTACACTGTCTCTGAAGAAAAGAATCCTTCCATTAGGAAGCACTGCTAGGACCACTTTCAAAAATGTGATAAAAGAAAAAGCTAGAGGCAAGGCCATCTGAGATAAAAACTAGAAGCATGCTGTTAGAGGGACATTTCTAGCATGAAAGGTGAGTCACAAAAAATGGTTAGGAAGTCACTGAGCAAAGGAACTCTGCATCTTTTGAAATCAGGAAGTAGATCTCTGCATGCTGTCAAAATTTAGGATGAGTGAAACTCTTAGAACCCACTTGATCACAAGCAATAGATTTTCTTTTACAGGGGAAACATGATTCCCAAAGTAAATGTATTATAATAATGTCTCTCCTTCCTGTTTATAAAAGACAAAAGCTTTTCTGATGATGTGTATTTGAAGGTGGGGTGCTCTGAAGATATATTGCAAATGTGGAAATCAGAGAAGGGCCTCTACAAAGGGGAAAATTTAGTAGAGCTGGTTAAAAAATTTGTTCCTCCATTTTTTTTTAATTGAAACATTTCCAAAATTCTTGACTAACTCTGGTTTTTGTTCTGAGGATATATCTACACTGCTGAGGCTGCACAGATCGATGCAGTAGGATCAATTGAGCAGGCAGTGGAGACCCTCTCAATCGATCCTAGAAGTGCTCTCTGGTCGACGCCGTAAATCTAAATCCATCTCTCCCTGCACCCCCAAAAGGAGTAAGGCTGGGACGGTGCCTCCCGTTGACTCAGCGCAGTGGAGATGTTGCGGGACAGTAACCTAAGTAAGTCGACGGGAGAGATGCAAGTTACACTATGTAGCATAGTTACACTATGTAGCATAGTTACACTATGTAGCATCAGGGTAGACCAGGGATCTGTATCAAGAAAAACTTTAACTGAGAGATACAGCCCATTGGGCTGTGGAATAGTCATCAGATGAAGCTAGTGGAAGCGGTATCACTTGGGGGGCCAGGTTATGATATCCTAAAGTACTTCCATTGAACTCAGTAGGCCACTTATGAAGTAAACTGCTACTTAGTATGAGGAAAAGTATCAGATTCTTAGGACTCCTAGGCCTTTGTCCAGGCTTTTAAAGCTTTAGAAGATGGGGACAATCCTGCACTTTCTTTAGAAGATAGAACAATATTCTGTAGGGACAATCCTGCGGTTTCATAGAGATAATCCTAATACGGTTTTGCCACCATTATCTTTTGTGATACAATAGGCCACTTATCATTTTTTTATAGTTACTGTTTGATTTGAAAAACTCAACTGAAAGGGTACATTCAAATGATTGCCATAAAAAGCTCCTAACAGTGTGCACTCTTTTCTACTAATTATAAATTGTTTTATTTCTTCATTAGAGCTCAGCTGTCTCTCTTGGATATAAATCACATGTGGAAATCAGGAACATCATACTTCATATTTATACAGTCAAAACTAAGCCAGTGGCCCCCATTTGTTACAGCCATCTTCTTCCAGCTATCAACAATGACCGTCAGCATCTGTGTTATCAAAATATTTTAGTTTTTAATACCAGGGCCTGACTCAGCTGTTGGACAGTTAGTTTCAGAATCAATGAAGTCAATGAAAAAAGAACACTGACCCAGCAAGTTTTGAGCTACAATCTGGATGTGGTTCCAAAAGTCATAAATTGGTGGATGTCTGAAAAGCAAGTGTAGGAAAGTGCCAAGAACGTTGTTTGTAAAACCAGTAGAAATGTGATGAGAGTAGCCAGTTCAAAATTATTTCAGGGAAGCCTCTATTTAAAAAAAAAATGGTCTGAGTTATGGTTGCTGACTAGGCTGTTTTCAATGTAACTGCGAGATTCTATTTTCTTTCATAATAATTGATCAATTTCAGTGGTAATTCTATCTCAGAAATGTTCTCTTTAGTTGAGCTCCACTGCTGGAATGCTGGGACTTATAACATATTTTCTAAATTGAAGAAGTGAAGCTGGGTTACTAATGTCTTTACAAACCCACTTACCCCCAGTCAAAAAGATTGAGATTCTGATTGTTGCAATTCCTCAGCTGAATCACATCCTAGAATTCAAAGGTCAGATTGTGTTTGGCCGTCACCTAGTTGAGCAATAGTAGGAGAGGGTGTGAGAAGCCTCTTCACCCTTACACAGACCATGAAAGAGCAGAAGTGAAGCCTCTGTACTTTGGGGAGCACAGAGGCAGTTTCCTTCCTAGTCTTCTGGGAAACAGAAAGGGGGGAAAGCATGTAGGATCATAACTTGCTCTCCTCCCTCACCAGCTGTCAGATCTAGCTGGATGTACAGGGGACAATAATGTGCACCTCACACAAAGAAACCTAGGGGTGACACCCTGCTTCTGTCGGCTGGGAAGAGTTCTGTAATGCACAATGCTCCCATAGGGAGGAGCAGCTCTGAATAAAGCCTTACTATGAGCTGTGCCCAATGGCCCAAAATGAACTACCCGGACTTCTTATTCCTCTAATTTGTGAGAGTCAAATCTTACAAGGCGTTAAGCACTTGATTTCAATGAGCATTGAAGGTGCTTAGCAGTTTTTTGCTCATCTTTCTCTGATGTCAGATTTTTCTCTACAACAGAGGCTGCAGAACCAACATGGCAGAACATCCAAAAGAGATCCCTATGACAACAGGCAGCCTTAGCTGCAGAGTGTGGGGGTGATGAAAGAACCATTAGCCTTTGAGACTGACTTGAGACATTTGTTTATTTTTTACTTTGGCAAGCTCTTGCATAATTCAATGGCTCAGGTGTCCCTGCCCGTAAGGCGATGTAGTTAAGTCAACCTAACCTCTGGTGCAGACAGCACTTGATTGATGGAAGAATTCTTCCATTGATCTAGCTACCAGCTCTCGAGGAGGTGGATTACCAATGCTGACAGGAGAACCCCTCCTGTCGGCCTCGGTAGTGTTTCAAGTGTAGATAAACCCTCAGGGGTCAATCTCTCTGCACCTCTTTTTCTCAACTCTGAGGTACTGTCTGACTGGTGAGTCTTGCCCACATGCTCAGGATTTAACCGATCGCCATATCTGAAGTCAGGAAGGAATTTTCCCCCAGGGCAGATTGGCAAAGGCTCTGGGGTTTTTTTCACCATCTTCTGTAGCATGGGGCTCACTTGCTGGTGGATTCTCTGTACCTTTATACCATGATTTGAGGACTTTAATAACTCAGTCATAGGTTAGAGATTTATAATAGGAGGGGGTGGGTGACGTTCTGTGGCCTGTGTTTTGCAGGAGGTCAGACTAGATGATCATATTGGTCCCTTCTGACTTTAGAGTCTATGAGTATAATTCATTATATGTAATGCACTGTGAGATATCCTCTTTACCTGTCTAGCTACTTGCCTAGTTTTCTACCATAGTGACGAAAGATTCTATACATTTGAAAAATAATTGTTGTTTATGTATAAAGAGATGGCTGAAAAAGCTTAACATAATTACCCTTATCAATGGATTTTCGTGAGTACATCTCTGTGGTTCTCCATTTGAAAGTGGTAATGATAGGAAAACATTCCATTTGCATAATTTTGCTTCTGGGCATGAATCTTTTAGTGATGACATATATACATATTTTTTAAATTCCATTTGATTTAAACCAAATCAAAGAAAGCTAAGGGAAAAACACTGTTCCACATCCTTCTGGCTTATAAAGAAAAGCACTGCTGCAGGAATTTGTGTAGTCTTGTTTACTCAGCTAATGTTCTTACATTGCCTTTTTGCTTCCTTCCACCCATCCTGGATGAAGAATGGGCAGGATGTGCCAATTCCAGATGCTTGGCATGAAGAGCTTTAGGGACTAGTTTATACAGCCATAATTAAACAGGAAGATTAAATAACAAATATGATGCCACACAAAACCTATTTACTTTCCTAGTAAAGTAACCATCACTTCTGTCAAAGAAAACTCTTACTGTGCCTGGGTTTTTTTTAAAAAAAAGTAGGTGGATGATATCGTCAATGCTAACCTTTACTTATGCTAAACAAAGACTAATAGCATCCAGCGTATGCTGCAACTGGTCACCGTTAGGGTTAGCAAGGAATCCTTGCCAGCGGACATCATTGCACAAGATCAAGATTTAAAAAAAAAATATGCCTAAAGTCAAGCTGCTAGATAAGTAGTCTTGTTTTCAAAGATGCTGAGCACCAAACAGCTCCTGCTGAAGTAAATGGAACTAAGGGGATTTACACCAGGGAGGGTCTGACCCTGAGTTCCTGTTAGCTCTGCAGGGTCATCAAAGATCCCATGAATGGTAGGAATTTGTCCTAGTGTCTGTAGCCAAAATCTCCCATCTCCCACACTGTTGCACTGTGTTGAATGTCACTTCATGGGCATGTTCTGTCTTGGACACAGCTAAATGAAATGGTGGTGCATATATTGTGTGGTGTAAGTTCCTTGGGATGGGGATTGTCTTTTTGTTCTGTGTTTATACAGCACCTAGGACAAGGGAATCCTGGTCTATAAATGGGGTCTGTAGGTGCTACAGTAATACCAATACTAATAATAGTTCATAAAGCACTTTGGGCTCCTTTAAGATAAAAGGTGCTGTATCAGCAATATAATATCTTTATTATAGACTGGGAAGAACATGAGAATGGCCATACTGGGTCAGACCAATGGTCCATCTCACCCAGTATCCTGTCTTCCGACTGTAGCCAATGGCAGGCGCTTCAGAGGGAATGAACAGAACAGGCAACCATCAAGTGATCCATCCCCTGTTGCCCATTTCCCAGCTTCTGGCAAACAGAGGCCAGGGGCACTTCAGAGCATGGTTTTGATGAGGTTCAGGATTTGGCCAGCTGCCACTGTGTCTAGAAAACAGAGTGATCTTGTTGCTCGTGTCCATATGTGGGTAGAGTGCTGAGGTCTTGAATGCTTGCCATAGTTTGTTCCATTTTAACTTCATATTTTAACTCCTCCCCACTCCTCCTGGAAGAAGTGGAAAAGTTCCTTCTAAGAAAGTGGCTTTGATATATTCTTCAGCTCTTTATGCCTTAAAAGTATAGAACCAGCTTGTCATGGGGCTGTACCAGAGAAAGGGCCAGAGAGTAGATTCAACACAATGTGAGGAGTATGGTCCAGCCCTGAAAGGGTGTAACAGTGTGCATGTGCCCCAGCAACCCTGGAAGGTCCAGGAGTAATTGTGCCCTCAGAGGCACTGTGGTGCTGTCACCCTCTGTTTCTCCCCTGCCCCAAAAAAGTGGCTGTGCCTTTATTATTTATATTGCAGCAGCCCCAGTCCTGGTTCAGGACCTGATTGTACAGCACCTAGCACAAACCCAAAACACAAAGGTAAGATGACAAGATAATAAAAAGATGCCTCAAGATAAAACTGTGCTAGTGCTTCACACTTGCATACCCCTTAAAATAGCTAATGAACGCTCACCCTTACGAGGTAAATGACTTACTGAATTTCTCAGAGGAGGGAACTGATGCAAATAGCTCCCCCCAAGGTGGTAAAGCTATGCAGAGCTCCCACTGTGGTTCATTCGGTGTAAGGCACGAATGAGCCTTAAATCTATAAATTGTGGTCGGGATAAAAAAAAGCTCTCTTCTTCCTTTACCCACTCTCTACACAGTATGGAATGCAAAATAAGCCTGTCAGAAAAAAGTATCCCCCTCTGTTGGGTTTGTTTTAGATGGTGTAAGGTAAGTGAGTGCCTGTTCTGACATGAGGATGTGGGGATATCTCATGGATTTATCTCTGTAGTAGCTTGATAGTGCATCATTAGAAATGAGGAAATGCATTCTAGGCAGTAATACCACCAGCCTCTGTAGTACCACCCTGATCCAAGATCCACTGAAGTTAATGGAAAACTCCACTGACCTCCATGCGCTTTGGATTGGGCCTCATAGTAGTGGGAGCAGCTACTGAACTTGTGTGTAGACATACTCACGCTATGTCTCATTGAGATAGGATGCTAGAAATGGCCGGGTAGCATGGGCAGCAGCACAGGTTAGCTACCTCATGTACATACCGCTAGGGTTCAACCAGGTTTCTACACAGCATGGCTAGCCAGTGCTACGCCTTCCTATTGCCCATGATACTCCAGCTACTCTACTATTTTTATGGCCCTATCTCAACGAGAGCTAGGAATCACACACCTAGCTCCAAGGGTAGATGTAGATTAACACATGGAGCACGTTTACAACTTATTACTATGTGTAGAATATTTCCTGCATATGTTAGCAAACACTAAACTCTGAGAAGTATAGGAATGGGTCCATATTCTTCAAAAGGGACACTTTTGTAATGAAAACTTTTGTTTATCAAGGCATAGAGCATATATTTGGTCTGAATTATGAGATCAAATAAAACAAATATCTTCTTCATAAAATGTATAGGGGAGGGATTTTCTTAATTTTCCTACTTTTTAGACACAAAATCATCTTAAAAAATAATCTAAGCACATTCTCTTTTGAGACCCACAAAAATAAAAACAAGATGTCTAGAAATAAATCTTTCAAACTTTTTTTTAATTGGCTTCATTTTCAGAGCTTATAGTTTTCTAAATGCTATATTACTTCACCCAAGGATGTGGTTTTATTCTGGGCTGAGGCTTTTAACATGGACACAGTTACACTAGATTAAGAAAATTTATTTTCATAGGAACACGATTTTATTCTGGATGGGACACTGATAAGGTTTTGGCTTAGAAAGATAATAGCAGTTCCCTTGCTCTTTGAAATCCTCTGGCAGGCTGGCCATGCAGTTGAGAGCAGTAATTCAGGATTGCTGCTTATTATGAGTCTAAGGGAAGAATGTATGTAAGTCCCAAGAGTTTTTTGCAAGTAAACATGGTGTTCATTCATTGGATTTTGGGTCTGTGTTGAGCAGCTTACTACCATTCCAGAAAGTTTCTCCTGGTGGCTGGGGGAGAGAGAATGTGTACATAACCATAGTGATTACATGTTTGCAAAGTAATGTTCAAAGCTATACTCTTAGAGTATACATTTGAAAAAACTAACTCGTGTCCTTGTATTTGCACTCCAGAGACGTCATACACACAGGTGGAATGGAGACCATGGTTATATGTAGTTACTTAAATTTTGTGTTGGGACAAATGAATACCAAAAGAAATAGTAGTACAAGGGATTAAAACACATCAGGCCAAATCCATCTCTAGTCTAATGCTATTTATTTCAATGGAATTGCATACAGGTGAATTTGGTCTGTATCTTGTGTCCAGCAAGTCCCCATCAGACCAATGGAAACATAGTTTGTTACCTCCAATTGTCTTGGATCTAAATGAAAATTAAGACCATAGTTTCTAACCAGTTATTGTGGAGGATGTGGTGGGATTTTCAAAAGCACTCAGCATTGGACTCACTGTCTGCATTGAGCCCAATGGATGGAGTATTAGGCAAACATTAGCCACTCTAGAAAACCACAGTCTGTGTTTGAGATTGGTAGAGAGGAAGAGAATTGGGAATGAAGTTGGCTGGAGCATTTTTCAGGACACAAAATTTTGCCAAAAATGGAAATTAAATATTTTGAACAATTTTGCTGCAGCCTAACCCCTCACCCCAACACCCAATCATTCAGAGGCCAGCTTTAGTTAGTCATAAATGTAAAGAGAAAGACCAAGTACTGGAAGCAACAATGACATGATTAAAACAAAGTTTCTCTCCCACAGAGAAAATCCACTGAGAAGGGTGACAAAGGGGCAGGAGAACTTGAGATGTTCCCAAATATGGACAGAAGTGTGCTTCTGCCCTATCATTGGGTGTCCTCATTCATGTCTTATCACCTGGGACCCTTTCTTTTGCCCTTGAGGAACTGATCTTACATAGGGTTTGCTGCATGCAGAGGGGATCCAAGGAAAGATAATCTAGCCCCAGGATTTATTACTTTTTCCAATTAATATCCACAAGATGTGTGGACAGACAATGGACCAGATTCTTCATGGCTCTGCACCTTTTGCAGTCATTGTACACTGGTGCAAAGTGAATGTTGATTGCTACCAATCGAATTGACTAGCATTTTACAGCCACTTCGCATTGATGTAACATGATTATATAAGGTGCACGACAACAAAAATCTGGCCCAACGTGTCTCCCTAATTTCTCCCTGGTCCCCACTCCTTACCCCTCCACTGATCCTGGGGAGATCCCCCCACTGGGGCCTAAGAAGAGAAGAAACATGTTGCACACGTACCTGTGACTCTTTCACATGTCACAAGAGGGACCCATGCACAGAGCACTTTACCCACCCTTGACTCTCACTGGAGTGATCTGGGCCCCTGTATGTTGCTGTGAATGTAAGAACTAGCTCTACTTTCAGTATATTTTCTGTTAAAGATGGCATGAGAGATGCAATAGAGTCTGAGTTGAAGCCATTGGGAATATATCTCAGTAGGAAAGCACTTTAAAGGTCAGACAGAACTGATTCTGGGAATAAAATAAACACTGAGTAGAAATAGATAAGCTTTTAAAATGCAATCTAGAATGCATGGAGTAAGTACCGCCCCACCCTTCTTCCCAGCTCATGCAGCCACAAGGGAGGACTGAACCATTGGTAAATGAATGACACTGTATCATAGGTGTAGTATAGCCTTTGTTGCAGTATGAAAATTCAGAAATGCTAAAGTCACCAGCCATACGAATGCAATGAAAGTAACAATTTCTGTTCAGTCTCCAATTGTAGAGCTTTCTTGAAAGGCCATTTGTCCTAGAATTAGAAATAGTAAAGGCATCAGATTAGACTTCCTTCATGAATGTAATAAGCCTGAAGTGGGGGAAGGAATATGAAGGGAATGGGAACAATGTGGGACAAGCCTGAAGATAGGGCCATGGAGTTCAGTTCCAATAGACTAGTGAAATCCCCCCTTTGTGCTCCATTTTGCATCTGACCACATGCTGTAGCTCAGCCAGCTGGTGGGCACATCTGCCATTACCAGGGACATCAGATCATGCAGTTGACAGTTGAGGAGAGTTACCAAGGTCGGTGGATGCTGAATGACCTCATGGAAGTTGGGAGAGCTGAACCAGCATGCTAACATTGCGGTACAGGGAGCATCTCCTGTCCAGCACATCAGGCTGCACTGAGAGTCAAGTCCAGGTCTTCCCACAATAAGCAGATTTTCCCTTCTGCCCAGGATTGGCTATTATTATCATGTACCTTGCTGTGTTGCATTGTAAGGCCCTTAACATTTTCCCATCACTGCTTGCTAGTCCAAATGTCCAGTTGCTCAGACATTTAATTATAGACAAGAGTTTTTCTAGAGGAGTTCAACTGTGACTCCATTTCCTGGTTGCCCCAGAGAGACACCAGTACTTATGCTCTGCCTGGCCTGTTGCCAGCATGCTAATAGTTTTCTTCTGAGATACATATGCTGCTAAAGGAGTTGCCCTCAGTCAATGCTATCAAAAAAGTTGAGACTGGCAAATTGCTTACAAATGACTTCTTAGGCGTGTATTGTACTTTCTGTTAGGGAAGTGGCTTGAGCGGAAAGCACAAACAACCTAAGCAGTGATCATTGCCCTGTGGTAGGCTGGAGAAGGCCCATTTCGCCACCAAGGCTGTTATGCCATCACTTCAATCCACACTGGCATTGCATCAGTGGAAGGGCACATGGTGGTGAACCTTGTTTGGAAGCAAGGCTAAACCAAATGGTTGGATTGATGCCTGTACACTGTTGGGAAAATTTGGGGAATGCATGTCAACATGAGGTGTGTTCCAGGCATGCCAGGGGAATGAAATGGTGGTTAGCATATTGTATTTCTCCAGTGCAGACAAGGCACTGGAGAAGTAGTTCTCAACCTTTTTACCACTGTGAGCTGCATAAGCAGATTTCTGTGATATGTGAGCCACCTCCACACAATATATATACTACCTGTGTGGCCCTGAGGATGTCACATGGGCAGCAGCTGTATGCTGATTGGGCTGTAAGCAGCCTATGGGCTGTGGGTTGAGCACCACAGCCTTAGAGTCTTAAAGAAGCCTTTCTCTGTGGAGATTGGCAAATTGTACACAAATTGGAAGAGGCTGAGATCAGAATATGAAGGTGGAGGGGTTTCCTCTCACTATCATTTTGCTTGTTCTATATCTCTGACTTTTGTTGCACTGGCCGTTAGTTCCATGCAGTCTAATGGGATATTCTGGGGTTGTGGAGTTTCTTGGGATGGCTGTCAAATAAATCTCATATGCAGAACACATTGGACTGTTTAGATAAAAATAATACACTCTCAACATACCTGAATAGAATCAAGGTCAAACTTATTCTTCAAGCAAAGGAGTTAATCTTCCTTGCATATGGCAATGTGGTTTTTATCAAAATTCTCAAGCGTATTTTGATTTCTGTAGGCATATTTTGTTCCTCCTTAGATCTTCATTAATCTATATGGTAATTTTTGATTCATACGTCAATACTTTGCCTTTCATCTGAAAATATCAAATCATTTTAATTAAACTCCGAGCTTTTTTTGCAGTTACAGTTTCTATTGTCTTATCTATATAGTCAGTACTCTGAGGGACAATATATGTTTCATGCTAAACTTCCCAACGCTGAACCAAATTCCCATTCCCCTTCTTATTACGATAAATGGATAGTGTAGAATCTTACTGACAAGCAAAGTGGTCCCAAGATAAACTCATCATTATGGACTATCTACAGAATGAGGTAACTAAACTTTCTACTACTCAAAGAGCTGAGGCTGTACTATCCTGTCCCTGGGCTGCTTTGTTTCTGCCCCAGCAGTGTGTCACAGGAAATCAAAGACTGCCTCTAGAGTGTACAGGAAGCATAGCACTTCCTGGATGACTTTACTCTATAGCACGTCTTCCCTTTTGTAGATCCCTTTCTAAATTTCCTGACTGAACTAAAATGTTATTAAATTAAACGAACAGCTTATAACAAATACAATCAGTGATTTAATAACTTTCCAGGTTGCTCCAACACAAGGCTCAGATTTTTAAAGGTATTTAAGAGTTGATCTCCTTAGTGGGACAAGACCTAAATCCCATTTTCAAAAGTGATTTACACTCAGGCACAGAGTTGGTTGAGAAATATTTTTACCATCCCATAAACACTTTCAAAATTTTTCTCATTGTGCAGTGATAGAAAAGACATTTCAAAGTTTTTCATATTAAACAAGATATCTTAGGATAGCTGATATCATGGGTGAGCCCTAACCATGAAGCTGTATGAGACCTAGATTCATATCCCTTCTTCAAATCAGGCAGTGCAGGCCCTCAAACTTGGCTCTCCTATAACCTAGGCAAGTGCCCCAACTGCTAAGCTATTGGCAATTTGGGGGGGAGGGGAGTTGTTTTGTTTGTGCTTTCTCTCTTGTCAGATTTCTTGAAAACTTTTGGAAGGCCTTTTTCGTACCAATGGTGAATAAGAAAAATTTTGAAATCTCAAATTGTCATGCTTCACTTAGCATTGCAAAGCCTAAGTGACTTGTCTAAGATCACACAGGAAGAATGTGGTGGATATGGGAATCAACCCAGATCTCCAGTCCTAATCAGTGCTTTAAGCACAATATTATCTTCCCTCTCAATGTTCCTGTATTACAACCTCAATTTTTACAGTGAAACAAAAATCTCTGTATTTCCCAGATCTTTTTCTTTTATATTTTGTTTTTCCTTAACCTAGGAATGGAAGCCAGATCTATAAAAAAAAAACTACTGTCATTGCCTCAGCTGCTTGAATTTTTTTAAAAGCACATTCATCTTTTTCATAAATGTCTATTTTGATTCCCATAATACTTAACAATAACAGCATTTATATTGCACTTTTACACATTCAAAGCATTTTAGGGTTTTGATTGCCAATCAATTGCAGAGTAGACTAATATAAGGAAAAGAAAAAAAAGACTCATTTTGTGAGCTGACAATGTGTGAATGAATAGAGCTAAGCTAATACCTCAAAATATTTTCCATTAATGTTTACTCAAAGAAAACATGAAGTTTCTACTACTTGTGTCTGTGTCCCTCTTGTATTCACTTTCTGTTCCTGTGCATGAGTTGATTGGCAGAAGTGTTCATGGAAATAAGTTTTCAACTAAATAATAGAGAACAGTTTGCAAAGCTTTAAACTCCTAAATGTGACTCTCAAACTTGATTCTTAGTTACTCATCTAATCAGAGAAAAAAACAAATATTGTGTGATGAATGTATCCAGTTATAGAATCATGGAAGATTAGGGTTGGAAGGGACCTCAAGATGTCATCTAGTCCAACCCCTTGCTGAAAGCAGGACTATTCCCAACTAAATTGACCCAGCCAGGGCTTTATCAAACTGGGCCTTAAAAACTTCTAAGGATGGAGATTCTACCACCTCCCTAGGTAACCCGTTCCAGTGCTTCACCACCCTCTTACTAACAATCTAACCTATCTATCTCCTTTAACTAACAAAGTGCAATGAATGTGCACATGGAAACATGGGAATATGCACATGAGAGACAAACATGATAATATGGTTATATGCAGAGGCTACAGCTTTATTTACATTTTTTTACCTAACTGGGTAGGTCACTTCACCAAACTCCCCAGAAAAGCTGTTCCAGTGCATTTCCCAGTGGGCACCGGTCAACATAAACTTGAGAATGGGCATGAAGGCCAGGTCCTCTCTACCCTCCAAAGTCTGCTCAGGGGCCCTGACTGCAAGTCAGAGTCCAACCCACTTCCCTCCTTCATTCTGAAGGTAGGAGAGATGAGATGATAGGAACCAGGAATTGCCTGAGATAGAAGCACCTCTTCCTTCCTGCAGCCCACTAGATTACAGGTACCTTAGTCAAACACGTTTTCTAACCCACCAGCTGCACGGACACCTGCTGAAGTGTGACAGTTGTCATTCAACTCCTGCCCTCTGAGCGTGGAAGGTGCAGCCCTCACGCAACACTTATCAATTTTCCACATGGAAGAGGTCCCTTCCAGACCCCAAAACTGGTGTTCAGCCATTCCCTCCCATCACCAGGGATCCAGCAGGTAGATAAAGGGTGGGGCTGAAACTGGGAACCCACAATGACTAGCCAGCAAGATGCATCAACCACCCTCACCCTCCAGTACAACCAAATAGGAGCCAAAGACCTGGACCCAGCACCACCCTCCATGCCCCATGGCAGCAGCCATGGGCAGGGCAAGCCCCTTTTCCCCCCTGAGTTCTGGCCCCAGATACAGCATGTGACTCCCTTCCCACACCCTGAGCATGAGGACGGAAGGGGTGGGGAGAAGAAAGAAGCAGCACCCCCCAAATGCTGGAACAAAGGAATGAGTGAGAGAGAAAGGAGAGGGCAGGGGTCCATGGAGCACTACCTCAACTGCTCACCCTCCACACCCTGGTCCCAGATGATGTGTCCATTGCTCTTGGCTTCTCCAAAGCCACACCTTGACTAGCAAGGTTGGCCATTTTAAATTCTTGGTATCAAAAACTTGCAGTGAGTTACATGGGAGCATTCCCCAGAGCTGGAAAGATGTGCAGCTGCTACTTTGAGTCCGAATGTTGCTTGTGTGGCAACAAAGGGGAGAAAGAGGAAGCAAGATACCCCACCCGCCTATTCATGCCCCAATGTTGCATCCTGCACCCTTGCTCAGGCACAAGGAGGAGAGCACGTCCCCCTACCCCACTGCAGGTGGAGGATCCAGAGCTTTGGATTCAGCAGCCTTCTTTCTGCACATCCTCCTCTATTCCCCATGTGCTCACTGGCGGAGCTGACCTGGCACAGGAAGTGGTAAAACTGACTTGCACCCATAAAGAGAGAGAGGGAGCAGTTCCTCATCCACCAGGACTCCTCCTGGGATGATGCAGCACTGAACTGCCTCATGCTCCGGGCTAGAAACAAAGGCTGGATCTAGCCCTCAGTGAATAGTTTCAATTAACCGGTATATTTCAGAAAATCACAAACTGCTTATGGACATTTTGTTCATGGAGAAAGAAGCTAGATTGGTCAAATAAACAATTCACTGTGAATTATTTGCTCAGCTCTAGCATTCATCACTCGCAATAAAGGTTTTTTTTCTGCTCTGCTTTCTGGTGAAGCTAATGTGGTGAAAGATACCTGATGCAGTGTGTCTCATGTCAGCTGTGACAGTTAAAAAATGAGCTACACTAAATGCTATTGAATAGAGGCTGATTTAAAGGAAACCTCTATGTTACTGAAAGAGGACGTCAGATTTAATTTTCTTACCTACATCATATCATCTTCGAGCCAGATCACACACAGATAGGTGATTCAAACCCAAATGAGTGGTTCAGGATGTCTGCCAAAGTCACCAGCACATCGACACTTCTCAGCATGCAAACTAAGCTTCTCAGTTAAGAAAATAACGGAGAATTATTTTTCAGTCGCATAAGAGGTTGTAGCTGATTTGAGAAGTTCTTAGGAGATCTAATCTGAACTTCAACTTACGTCTCTGATATGGGCAAACAATTATTCCCTTTATTCAAGGTGACCACTGAACTTCTTAGAGAGACATGCTATCAGCTTGGGACATTGAGGATTGATGATGGGACATGGAAACATTCACTTCCAGAGCACCTGGTACAAATCAGGTCTAGCTATATGATGATTAAAATCCATTACAATCTATTTTTTGCTCCCTGTGAGGCCAGTTAGTCTTAGATCTCATTTTCCATCTTATGGAGACATGAAAGCTTTTAATAGATATGGAAATGAAATTACTCTTAGCAGAAGCTAATGACCTCTGAAAGTGGGTAATCAAAATTGACACAGAAGGGCATCCTTAGAGCCAGATTTGCCACAGGAGGCGAGGATCAAAATGTGTCTGTTTCAAAAGAGGTTGGGCTTGCCCACCTTGAGAAGCTTCCACCAACTACCTCCTTGCTCCAGGAGTTGATTCCTTCAGGTCTGTGATGTGTGATCCACATTGGCAGGACAGTGTGGGTAAATTTGCAGTGTCATGCTCCATGTCGTATCTGGTCTGTAGACAAAATATTCTGTCTCTAGTGCCATTAAAAGGACACATTTCATGAGCTCTAAACGTTTAATTAAAGCCAGATTCTGCCTCCCTTCCTCCCATAGAGTAGTACCTTACTCCATATATAGTCCCATTGGTACTGATCATGTTTAATTTCTATGGAACTACTTCTGGAAGCAGTGCTAGCAAGGGCATGTTATGGGCTTGATTCTACTCTCATGCTGATGTAAATCCAGAGTAGTACACTGAAGGAAGTGGAGTTTCATTGATGTCGAATTGGTGTAAGTAAAAAGAGAATCAGGCCCTATTACTGGAAATGTTACTACTGCAGACGACTTAAATTTAAAACCAACAAACATTCCAGCTCTGAGAGAAGTTTATTTAAACCCTACAGCTCAAAAGCAAAGAGAAAAGCAGGCTTTTTACATTTCCAGTAGCTACCATGGACTTCAGCAAGAGGTCCGCCAATATATTGGTGTATATGCTATTAAAACACCAAACCAGAGTTGTTAGTTAGGTGCAGGGTTTAAAAAAAATGTAACTACACAGTAAAGACAGGCTGGGTTGGCCTGGTCATAACACAACACAGGGATCCGAGTCTGGGCCATGACCTTACCCCTTGCCTTGCTCTCCAGCCTCTAGAAAGCCCAGCAGAATCAACACACATAGCTCCAGGGGAGAAGGAGTAGCTCTCACTAGCAGCCTCTTCTGGCTAACTGAAGTGGTGGAGTGGAGAGCCTCTGATAAAACTGCGTTTAGCCCTCCTCATCAGGGAGAAGATTGTGGCACATAGGCTTTGAGAGGAAAATAGAGGACCTCGGAAGGTTCGTTTAAAAAAATCTCTCATATGGTTGAGTGTTGGACAAAATCTTGTTAAAAGTGTGGTAAACTCTATTTTGGGGTATCACAGCCTGATGGGCCTCTTTAAGGGGAAAAGGGCCAGCCCCACTTGTGCTGTAATTAACATCCTCCCAGCCTGGGGTGGCAGGTGGGGAAGGGGAGGGACGACAGAGGACAGCGACTATTGTTATCAGGTGCTAGCATGGTGAAGGTATTGCATCATAAAAAGACTTGCGAGAATACAGTTGAGGAAAGCAGTGATGGGAACTGCAGGCAGTAGCTTACACTTGGGGGAAAAGCCCCCTGTAAGACACAGAGCGCTCCCTGGGTGAAGCAGCCAGAGTCCTTGGGAGAGGAGACAGTGGGAAACCAGTGAGGAGGAAAGGAGTTTCCAGGGAGAGGGCCCTGAGAGGGAGTGCAGGGACTGCAGTAAGCCATAGTCTGTGAGAGGGGCTCCAGGGAAAGCTGACACTTTCTGTAGCAGAACCAGAAAGACTGAAAGGTAGCACCAAAGGGCTCAGAGCTGAGCTCAGGTGATGTGATGGAGAATAGCTCTGAAGGGCAGGCAGCACAGTGCTTGGATGTTTTGTTTGACATTTAGTTGGACTTTCCTTACCCTGGAAAGGGGCTAAGCTTTAAGTGTTACCTTGCTGGAGGACTAAGTCACCCAGAAGAAGATGGCCCGGGGGATTAAACCGGCTGATAACAAGAACTGCTAAAGAGGGAAGTCTCTCTGCAATGCTGTGCCCTGATCTGAGGGGATCGTCTGGTGAGGGAGCCCCACGACATGGGGGGACTGGAGACAGAGGATTAGAAAGTAAAGGTGTATCTAAGCTACTACATTCTGAACTCTCTTGGTTGGACACTGCTTAGATCTAAGTTTTGGTTAGAGACGTGAGGACCATAGAAGACAAGCAACCAAAAGGTATGTGAGTGGGGAGAAGAAAATCATCAGCAGGGAAGGGGAAGAGAAAAGGGAAAAGGTCTGCAAATCACAAGATTGGAAGTAGCAAAATGGAGAGGCCTGGAGAGGAGAAACGGATGACAGGGAGACTGGAGGAAGACACTGGAGGAGAGCAGGATATAACCTGATGTTCAGTGTGTGTTGTGTTGTCTTTTGTGCCTGATTCACTGAGGATCTAAGTCTGTTACAGTTCCCAGCTAGGGTACTATGGGGCTGATCCAAAGCCCCCTGAACTCAGTGGAAATCTTTCCACTTTCTTCCGTGGGGAGTATTTCAGCCTCTCAGCTGAAGTTCCAGATGTTCATGCCCATGGATCTAGAAGACCCAGTTTCAATCTTTGGTAATGATCAAAGTGATGGTTGTTATACAGAAACACCCTAATTGTACGTACATTAAATAAGTGAGTTTCTGTCTTGGTGCTCACTTGTCACCCAACCATTGGAGCTTCACTCTTATGGTTTATGATGTAATTTTCATCAAGGGTGCTGGTGTTAACTTGTTTGTTTATCCTTTAGTATGCAATATTCCTTATAAAAGCAAACAGAGAGAGAGAGAACTGGAAATATCTCATGACTTAACTACCTACATTTTAGAGCTACGTGGTTTTGCTTTTAACTTACTAAAAATTGAAACAAATATTTTTTCTAAAAATGAAGGGGCTTGCTGTAGGTGCCAAAATTCCTCTCATATTTGAATAGCCCTCTGGTACTCCAAACAACATTCTGTATTTAAAGTTGCAAGCTGCTCTAGTGAATGTTTTTTTAAGTAATACTTGGGAGCTGCCATCAGGCATTTCCTGAAATGAGCCACTGATTAAGGGGAGGGGTGGGGGAGAGAAGTGTGTTTATCTGTGATGTCCTGTGTATTTAGGAAGTGATTTGAAACACGCTGCCTAACCTTTCTGTTGTGACAAAAATACCACTTCCTGTATTTAGCTCTGGGCTGAACTGCTTTAGTAAACTTCAGTTTCTCCATTACACAGAGGTATTCAGAGGCTTATAGACAGTCCTGGTATTTATAGTAAGGGCTTGTTTACGCTGGGATGGATGTATTTATTTTGCAGGGATGTAGCTATATTTGATGTAACTGCATTGGTATGAACCTTTAGTACAGATCCACTGCATACATGTAAAAGGTACAGCTTGCCCTCATTTGAAACTGGTGTAAGTCATTTTTTATATTGATGCTCTCTGCTAGTGATTTGCACCTGTTGGTGAAGCTACACTAGTGCAGATTCCCAGTGCAGACAAACCCTAAGTGACTTATAGTACCTCTGAAATAGTGGCTGCCATTGTTGGCATACAGTAACGAGCTTGAAACTGTAATGCCTTTTGTTTTGGATTGAATCCTCTTTGCTGTTTAATCTCTCTTTGAATTCTTTTTTTTATAATCCTATCTTCACCCCCAGCATTCCTGCTGTTTCCTTATAAGAGCAAATGGATATTGCCACTCAAAAAGACATTTATTTTAAATCCAGTGAATAAAAGGGGGGAAAAAACCTAAACTGATCCTCACAAAACAGTCGGAAGTACAACTCGGGTCTTCTGACAAGGGATGATGAGCACATCTGGATTCATTTCACATGAACCATACAAACCAACTCTGGAGGCCCTATTAACAGGGAACTGCCACTGTAGCATTGCCTGCAAGTTACTTAAAAGTTCCATTTCTGTCCAAGGCACTTGGAAATGGGGCGGGGTTTGGTGTTCTTAGAGGTAGGATGGTCTAATGGTTAGGGTATGAGCTTGGAACTCAGGAGATCTGCATTCAATGTCATGCTCTGCAACAGACTTCTTTTGTGATTTTTTTTTTTCTCCAGGGGAGGGAAGTTACTTGGGTACAGCTCCTCAAAAGGTATTTTGGCTCCTAATGCTGATTTCAATGGCAAGTAAGAGCCTAAATACCTTTTGAGGATCTGGGTCTTAGTGTCTCTCTACCTCCTGTTTCCCATCTCTAGCATGGTGATAATACCCTACCTCATGGGGGAGTTGAGAGAAATACACTTGTGATTGTACAGCTCTCGTCCTGATTCCTATGTTTGGACAGTGACCACTAGATTTTAGTACTGTCGCTTTAGAGAGGCTTTTAGCCTCAGGGTAACTAATATACATGAGCTATGCCAAGGCAAAAACACAGTCAAGAGAAGGCACTTTAGTTTCACCAAGAGGTAAACCAGCTGAGATCAATCATGAAGTATGAGTGGGGGTGGGGGAGATCTGATAGGCTTGCTCTTCTATTTCAAGGTAAAAGTAAAGTGCCTGGTCTTCAATGTGTGGGGTTTTCTTTGGGGGTGTGTGTGTGTGTGTTTATTTTTTTTTTAGCTGGAGTAGCTTGTGTGTACTCTGAGGTTGGAATACACTATTTCCTAGCAGTGACCAGGCCTAAACAACATATAGAGATTCTAGTTTAGATTTAGATCCATAATTCTTGATCTGAAGCAGCTGAGAAACTAAGCCTACTTACTAACAACCCACCCCCTCCATCCCTTTCCCAAAATGTGTTACATAGCTCCAGGTCTTCTCACCACCAATCATCTTCACATCCCTTGTGGTCATCTTCACAATTTAGAATGGTGTGAAACTAATAGATAGCAATGACAGTATTAGGGCAGCAGAAATGAATGCATTCAGTGGGCCAAACTCATCTCTGGTGTAAACCCACTAAAGTGATTAAGTGCTGGGGCCTGAGCTACCCAATTGCCTCTGGAGACTGTCCTTTTAAACCATTCA
Source organism: Mesoclemmys tuberculata (assembly GCA_007922155.1). NCBI lineage: Eukaryota > Metazoa > Chordata > Testudines > Chelidae > Mesoclemmys > Mesoclemmys tuberculata. Next base: position 67,921,167 of record ML675624.1, read on the forward strand.
GGTAAGAAACTCCTGTGTATATGGTGCCTTATCTGTAGGTAAATGGAGGACTTTGTTTCCTGGGCCTAGCATTCCAGCACCTTTCAGCAGCATTAATTCACAGGGAATGAATGAGATTGAGAGTGCAGCTATGTATAATCTACTGGTCCAATCTAAACAGGAATCCAGGGAGACTTCCCTGCTGAACTATAATATGCACAGACGCTGTTTCAGTACCTTCTTAGACTGGTAGCAGATTCAGTTTTCCATATATCTTTCTCACTCAGAAACTATCATCTTGCCAAACGTGCATTGCTTTGTGTATCTCTGATTTGTAAACAGCTCTTCCAACAGACTCCTATAACAGCAGAGTTAAAGTAAATCCTCAAGTCAACTAGCTATAATGAGCAAAGTTCCCAGATGAGATCCACGTAAGTGAGTTATTCTGTTCTCACTCACATACATGTATCTGTCCTTATGGATGAAATCAAAGGCAAAACTCTCACTGACTTCGTAGAGCAAGGATTTCACTTTAGGTATCAGGGAGCCACCTTTGCTAGCTCCTTCAAGCTGTACTGGACACCAAGGACCTTTCCCACTTTGCAGGGTGTGAATAACTCCACAAGGTGCAAGGACATGGAGAACAGGCAACAGATGAATGAAGCTTTACTGACTCTAGTCCTGTATGTTCTGAAAATAACTGGAGTTCCCTTCTGTTCAAGAAACTGAAAAACCTTACTAAACCTTATATTTTTGTTCTATCAGCCTGCTTCAGGAATAGAATTAGGCAAAATAAATACTTGAGCATGACAAGGAAAAGTAAATAATGGAACATGACAAATTACTATGTTACTATGTATCAAACTCTTCAATTAAAAACCTTATTTTTATTGCAGATTCTTCCCAAATTTTTTTATTAAACAAAAAAGAAATTAACTTTCTCCTTCTTAGGAACCACGCTTCCCAACACCTTGATTACTGAAGGTCCCATAACTATATATATATTTTTTTATTCAGACAGCTGAGAAGGTAGTGAGTTGGTTAATGTTAAGGACTCTTCTATGGTTTTTTGTGGAGTTTTGTATTTGCTGGCATTCCTGGTATAGTGGGGGTAACTTCCCCTAGTTAACCTAACCATAGTTTAGATTAAGGCCTTGTTGATCCTAGAAAGTTGTACTACTTTAACTATGCCAGTATAGTTAAAATGGTACAATCCCTCCTCATGTGAACACATTTATACAGGTGTAGCTATTCCCATGTTGAAAGGGGAATCACTATACCAGTGTAAGGCACCAGTTTAACTGTGCCCACTCTCGCAGTTGTATCAGCATAACTAGATTACACCTATAGCTGCCATGGCATGACTTTCAAATATAGATCAGGCTGAAGTCTTGCAATGTTATATTGGATTCTCTTCAAATAACCACATGATCTTCATTTTAGTTTTTTGGTTGTGGTTTTCTGTGCTTAGGCTTGATTTTAAACTGTAACTGATTTTTCTCAATCTTCCCCTTGGCTAATGGGCTGCTTGGCATTTTAAGGGCATATTGTGAAAACGAAACGGCAAAATAAATACCAGCAGGGACAGTAGAGCGCTGGGGTTACTTTAGAAGTCGCAATCAGCCCATTAAAATGGTGTGATTCATGCTCTGATGCTGTTGTTGGTTTGATGGTGGAGTCATTACATGAATTAAAAGAAGCTGTCCAAGCTGAAAAATAGACAAGCCATCTTGAGTCTCTCCCCAAATGTAATCTTGTCATCAAGTGAGAAGTAGTGACTGTAACAGTGGAGTGATTAATTCCTCTTGCTGATATTTGAAATGATCCCCAAATTAGTGTTCTCCTAAAATAATAGCAGTGTTCTACAAAAACAGTGGAAAAAGGGTTTTAATCTTGAATTTTAAAACATCCCCACTGATTGAAGTTGTGCTTGTGTTTGTCTACAACAGTGTAGTTACAATATGAAGACAATGAAATCTCCTTAGTTGAGATAAAAGACTGTCCCTATTAAAAATAACCTGAGTGTGTGGTGAGAGACTGCATAGCTCCTTGGTAACTATAGATAAATATTGGAGAAAATTCTGCCTGATTCCCTTAAACTGCTTTCTGCCAATATGCAGTGCTGTAGCAGTGTTGGTCCCAGGATATTAAATAAACAAGTTGGCTGAGGTAATATCTTTTTATTGGACCAATTTCTGTTGATGAGCGAGAGAAGCTTTTGAGCCACACACAGCTCTTTTTCAGACTTCATTTTCCAGGCTCTCATTGTCTTTGGTTCGGGCCCCAAATGAGCGTGACAGACTTGAAAACTTAGGGGTGAAAAACACTTTCCAATTTATATCCAAACCTTAATGTAGACAAGGCAAGGGGTTTGCCTCAAACAGTTGACACACGTTAAAAGCCAAGTTGCCCTGTATAGCCTAGACTTTTAAAACATTATAGTTAAAGTGGGTTGCCCTTTATCATAGTCTAGAACACGTGTTTGGAGCAAGACTGCATCTGTAGACAGGCCTGACAATCCCCGGGAACCACTGTTGGGTTCTGCAGTGTACCTGCTAATGGCTTGCAGTCAGCTGCCTGGCCATGAGCTGCTGTGCCGTCTGACTTCCCATTTTTCTCCAAACCACTTTTCTACTATTGCTTCCCCATGTAAGCAACTGCAAGTGTCTGCATTAGAAAATGGAAGGAAGGATAATCGTTACAATAACTACTGTCTTGAGATGTGATCCATGCTATGTGAAAACATAGAAATCCTTCTATTGAAGGATTGCAGGTTTCAGTCAAACCTTATTTGCCTCATTTCCATGCAGGAGTGAAATTATAACATTACATGCAGGAGCAGGGCTAACCGAACAAACTAGCATCTATATAATACAGACCTGATCATTATGCAGTAGCTATCTTCTTGTCTGATGCAATGGCTTGAACTGGGACCTCCAGAGCTATAACATGATCTTTCACAACTTGAGTTAGAGCCAAGACCTGTAACAGACTTTCATATCCTCTGTGGATCAGGCACAGAGGGGATGTGTAACACACACACTGACCAGTGAGATGCAGTTGCACTACTGAACCCCAATCTGAATGTAGTGTTAAAACCTTTATGTAACTGTCAGCTATTCAGTGTGCTCAGACTGTTGCCATATTGTGAACCAAACTCAGAACAGAACCCATTCTAGTTACAAAGTGTACATAACTGGCAAAGGCTTTGTCCATGTCAAACAGCCATAGGTGCAATTACTTTTCATGTATAATTTTGGTACAGCTTTGTTTTACTGAAAAAGCATATCAGGGATAAAAGTAACACAATCATTCAAAGTATTACTTTCATTGTCACAATAAAAAGAAATCAAGGGAATGGAATGAAAGGCAGAGGCCCTTCAGAACACAGTTTGTGATCAAACAAAGTCTAGTTGTGATTTTTAATCTCAATTTTGTATTTGTAAATGTAGCCCTCCTTTGAAACAGAGGTACAAAGAGCCAGTTCCTGCTTGCAGTGGTTTCCAAACGTTTTAGGCTACATACCCCTTGCCAATAATGTAGTGTACTGCGTACCCCCCCATCTGAGCGAGGGTAATATACCTGTGATGAGATCACTAAGTATTACTAAATAAAGTGCATTGTCTTCCATTACAGGATATTTCTTGCATACCCTTGACAAGAGATTGTGTACCTCTAGGTATACATGTAACCCAGTTTGCAAACCACAGCACTAGAGTAGTTCAATGGGAGTTTGGCCATTGACTTAATGAGAGCAGTTTCAGCTTGTTACTTTAACAGTCTGGAAGTGTGTGCCTGAAATCTTATCAGGCGTTGATCTTCCTAGGATAACACACACTTAACTCTTTCCTATCTGGATGCAGGAGAGGAGGCTGTTGCTCTGTGTGAGTGAGAATATAGTGTGTGAGCTGAGAAGTCCTATGAGAGGAACTAGCAGTAGGCAGACCTGGGTAGAAGAGCTGAGCTGACTTGTTTTGTTAAAGCCAAGCACCAGGAAGAGGATAGTTTGGACTTTACATAGTGTGTGAAAGGTGTTTTGAAGAACTGTTTGGAGAAGGTGCCTGGTCAAAGTACTTTAAAGTCAAGAAAATACTGATTAAACTTTTTGGCAACTAGTTATTTCTCATACTCTTTCAAGAGGTGTAGAAAATATATTCCAGAGCACCAGACCTAACTGGCAATCCTAAATTACTTTTTGATGTTATAGTTTGACCATTAACGATGTCAATCTTTTCTTACCTCCTCACAGAACTTAATCCATTTCTTTCTTGATAAAGCCTTCTTTCTCTCTATGCTGTGACACGTGAAGTTTCAGCTTCCCTTAGGAAAGCATTTTGTTTAGCTCGGTGGACACATTCCTTACAGGAAACAGAGGCCAAAACATACATACCAGGAATTAGATGAGAAGAATTTAACTTTTAATGGAAAACAAACCAAAAAACTGTCCCGGGGGTCTCAAAGTCAGTATACACTGAATTCCTCCCTCCCCCCTCACATTTTTTGTTTTTAGTGATTGACTCAACAGAATGATGTATGTATTTGCTGGACACAGGGCAGTGCCCAAGGTCAGTCTCTCATCCTCGGGCTGCTGTAAGGCTAAAAAAAACCAATACACCTCAGACAAGTTCGCATGTGAGGCAGACGTGGGCAAGGTCAGTTTTCATCACGAGTCAAAGTTAAGAAAGGCAAAGAATTCAGAACACGACAGTGCACCAATTTCCATCTCAAAATCAATGTGGTAAAAGAGTAAAGAAAGACTTGTTTGTTGTTCTACATCCTTATTACTTTCATGCAATCTGCCACTGTGCGCGGTAGTTCAGGGGCTGACTGATACCCTGACTTGCACCCAGTGGGATGGCTGGTGGAGTAAGGAGCTATTTAATAGGAGCAATGGTATCAATCTGGCCCTTGATTAGGAACATATGGTAAATGTCTGGCACCATGTGGAGGCATAGCTGCTGTTAGGGTGGAATGCAGGAAGTCCTCGGGCCACCATTTTTTCAACTCTGCTTCCCACCATACTGCACTGTTAGGGGTTCCATCAGCAAGAAGTAATACCCAGATTATTCAGGATATTTAGGCATTGCTGCACTCAGCAGTGCAACTTCTACCTGATTTAGGACTAGGTCTCATTTTCAAGAGGGATTTAGTCAAAATCTCATTGAGCAGAGGCCTTAGGTCAATGTATATAGATTTAATGCCAGACAATGGCCAGCCCTTGTGCAGCTGTGCACAAACAGGGGGGTTGCCTCCCCAGGTTGGTATCCCATGCAAAGGCCAATCACAGTCTTTGTGCCCTTGAACACAGGGACTGAACCTCCTGGGGCCCTCTGGAGCACAAGCCACTCATAGAGGGTAAGAAAGCTGGGGAGGAGATGGGGGATGGATCCTTCCCTCCACACTTCTTGGCCAGCCATAGAGAGGGACACACCATGTATGATTTTTAAGGTATGACACAGAATTCACACTTCACCTACACCAGTGAGCTCCACCCTTTCTCAGGGCTGTGCATTAATGTGTCATGTATTCGAACGAAGGCTCGAACTTAAGTGCAGGAGGTAGGAAGAAATAGTACAGACTAGAAAAAGACATTGCCCAGTTATACGTGGCCAGATAGTTCAAACTATCACACAAAGGTGCGATGGAATGACTGCTTTGCAGTTTACACACATTGTGGTGGGATGATTCTGGGAACACATAGCTTCCTTCCGGGAAGCATCATGTGAGCCAAGTTTTCCTTTCCAGTGTTTGATGCCACAGTGCTTCAGAGCATGGCAATTTCTTCTGTCATAAAACCATCCTTGAGCCATCTGGTGTATTATTATGTCTGATTTGTGCTGTCTGTTTTGATCCTCTGCACCATGGAGCAGGGACTGTCATCTTAATTGTGTTGTACAGCACTGAGCATATTGTCGTTTCTTAACAATAACTAATTAATAAGCAGATTCTTAATAAGTGGGGTGAGACCAATGCAAATAAAGGTGAGGTTTTTTCTTTGCCGTAGTCTGTTCCTCTTTACTTGCATTGCGAGCTTTACTTGTGGTGCCATTTAATAGGAGGGATAACTGGTAACTCTTCTGAAAAAGCACGGGCCAATACTGGATTTGGTGGTTGATGCTCAACGTTTCTTCTCGTAGCAGTGGTGACGAGGTTACTTGAATGTCACCCCAATTTATGTACAAGTTTCAGTAAATCTAAATTCCATATAATGGAACATAATCTAATTGCTTCTTGAGGGGCTACTGTGACTGATTTGGAAAGAATAGAAGCAGATATTATTCTTGAATATAGGGAGACTAAGCATCTGATAAGTTCCAGTGATTTCAACGGGAGTACTGATATGTTCAGAGTTACACACATACTTTAATGCTTTCCTTGATCAGGGTCTAAGGATGAAGCAGAAGTATTGCCAGAAAATGCTGTAGCCAGATGCTTGTGTAGTGCTGCATATTTTCAGGTTAAATATGTCTTAGGTAGTTCTGTGGTGGAATTATTGCAATACTGCAAAATTTAACCATGTGTTATCACAAATCTATACTAACCCATGTGATCATTGGTCCACATGCTGTTGTCTAGGCCAGCATAATGCTGTTTTTTTGTTTCTGGATAATTCTTTTATTCTTTTAGCTAATGTTGTAACAGGGTATAAACATGTTTGTAAAATGAGTGTCCTGAGTCCCTCTTGAGAAAAGCTACAAACCCATGTGTGGGGGACTCTGAGACAGCAAAAAGAAAAAACCTTGACCAAGAAGTAAACCCATGATAATAGGAACTTGCACGTTTAGCAGTTCCAGACCCAGATATGGGAATTTTGCAGTCGCTGCAAAAATTAGCTTTGCAAGTCAGCAGTAAATTTTTGAGAAGGGGGCTGCTGATAAGATGGTAAAGGAAGGGTCTATCATTGGCTTAGCAGACACATTAGCTGGAGTAGATATAAAGGGGTTGTCAGACCGGAGCAAGTCAGAGAGCCACGAATCAAGGAGTTCACCAGAATTGCGCTGTGTGGAAGGTCTGATCAACCATCCAGCCTCTCTCCAGCTCATCGCTGAAAGTAATAGGGTAGGGTATCAGAGCTGATAACCTGTGGGGCTCTGTTCTGCGGATGATAACCTGGGTGTGAATACAATAGAGGTTCTACCTGGATGAAAATATAGCATAAAAGTAAGGAGAACCTGGCCATGGTATGTTTGTGGGTTTTTGTGGGGTTTTTTTGCAGCTGAGTTCATTCGTATATGTGGTGAGTAGCGAGTATGAAAGTAAAACCAGTAATAATTCTACTTGTATTCCAGGGGTAGTTGTCGCTGTAACTCTTGGGGTAAGTGTTTTGTGTACATGTGTTGTTGTGATTAGTTGTTTTTTAAGTTTCATTTGTGTATTAAGAATTTTGTAAAAGAATAAGGGAAGACAATTTGTGGTAAGGTAAAACCACATAATAAATAGTGGATTTAGATTGGATATAGAATGTTATTGTGTAAATGAATGATAGATTTATGAACCGTTGACCAGGTCTTGGACTAAGACAGGTTCTAGCCGCCCTCATCCGTCCACAAGTTGGTCGGGTGAATAGCAAGGGGGGCCTTTCTGAACCTAGTGACCCAACGGGCAAGTGGAGTGTGTAGGCCGAAAGGTCAGTTCCTCTTTCCTCCAAACATGAGCCCTGCAGCTCTGTTGCTCAGTAGAGCTTCTGTGACAGCAGGGCACTGACACCCTATGTGTTTGTCTGTTACCTTTCCACCCCCCTCCCGCAAAATAAGTATTCCGTTATCAGGTTTATTCACCTCGGCAGTATTAGAGGCTGAATTGAAGCAGTACGAATCCCTCAATAAGTCAAACCTAAGTTGTGTAAGTGTATGTTTGCAAGTGTGTGTTTTTGAGAATCAATCCCTTTAGAAAAACCCACTGTCTTAAGCAAGGAATAAAAAGAACCACTACAAGCTGTGACACACAGCCATAAATCAATGAAAGTAAACCGGATAAGGGGCACTCTCTCTCTCTTTTCCAAGCCACCCCTCTCCCCCCCCGGCCCATCTAAGGCATGGAAGATAGATGAACTAAAAAGTTTTTTTTAACCCTTTGTCACCTCAGCTAAGAGCTTTCAGACAAGCTACAAGAGAACTTAGTCTGTTCTGCTGCTTCAAGGAAACCTCCAGAAAGCACTTGATGATGTGGTTGTTTGCTATAACTACATGCATTATTGCTGCTGAAAGCTGGAAGAGAATTTTCAGATGCCATAGAGAGGGGGGTTGTGGTGTACTGCAGTAACACCTAGGGGCCCCAGTCACAGGTCAGGACCCCACTCTGCTAGGTGCTGTGCAAACACAACAAAGAGATGGCCCCTCCTCCACCAATCTGATGATGTATTCTCTATACACTTCTCTATTTTCTGGCCTTTTTTCTCATTGAGGCTGTCTCCCTCTGGCCATTGGTAAGAACATATCTTTCCCTGTCTGATTCTTTCATGCCTGGCTTGGCATTTGTGTCATGAAATCAATATATGAAAAACATCTACATCACTAAAGTAGATTCCTGGCTGTTGTACCTGGGTGTAACTGGCTAGTTTTTTGTACTGCCTTGCTGGTTAAAAGATTTAATGCTTCAGGCATTTGGGGGTAGGAGGTCGGTTGAGACATGTTAGTGTGCTCTACAATTCAAACACCCTGCAGTCTGGACTGCAACACCATGTTAGGATAGCATAAGAATAATGATTAAATAACTTAAAAGTGTGTGTGTGTGTGTGTGTTTCTGTTTCACTAAAATAATTTAGTAATAACTAACTATAATCACGAGGATCCTATTTGTTGGTGAAGGGCAGGGGTGATGGCCTGTGGCCAATTTTTGGTTGATGGGGAGTCGGGGTGTCCAATGGCTGGGTTTTCTGCATCTCAGAGGTGGCAACCCATAATTTGTCTCCTTTTCAGGGCAGGCTGGTTCCATGCGCTATCCTCTAGGGTACTTTAGTCTGTCTCATGTTTAAAGACTCAAGCCAGTATAGTGCACATCCGTTCAGAGGAAGCACAGGCCAATATTTGACTTGAGTGCTAGGGTTTCTGATCATAGCTGTGGTGCCCAGGTTATCTAAATTGCCTTCAATTTATGTACCTTTCACACAAGTCTTTCTACTTCATTTAAAGGCACAGGCACTGCTGTTTTTTTTTTTTAAATACACCTTAGACACTTAGGTGGCTTTTATTTTGGAAACATTTGGGAAGTTGTCACTTTCAGGCTATTTTTTCTCAGGTCTAAACAGAAAAAGCCAGATGGCCCATTGCCTTGTCTAACTCACTAGTTAGTGTGCCCGAGCCACAGATTGTAAGGGTTTCACAGCCCTCCTCTTCCCCGCCACAGACCTTGACTCTCTTGCTCATGCTGTAGAGGCTCATTCTTTCAGCTGTACAGTTTAATTCCTGATGCTGGTCAAGACTGTAGCTGTTACATAAGATGGGGGCTTCCCTGGGATTTGACCTGGTGTGGACCTCTGTTGCTTGAGATGAATTCCTCCTATGTGATGACTGCCATCTTGGTGATACTGGGGATTGAACAGACGATCTCTAGAGCTGAAAGCATGAATGTCCACAACTTGAGCTGAAGAGTCAGCTGGGGAAAGGGGCATATCTTGTGTGACTTGGGCATAGAGGGAGATGTTCAGTACACTCTGACAAGGGAATTACATTGGCCCCTGAAAAGAGAGTGCCACATGGCTTTCAAACACTGCCAATTCAAATGAGTGTCTTACTCTAATTTTTGCATTTGTGCAAGTGGCTGCACAAGGTGCAGGAAAACAGTGAATTGGGTCTGGAGAGTCAAATTCAGGCCTGGAGTAAGCACATGCAACTCCACTGATTTTTTTTTTAAAAAAAAATTTCTGAAGTAATTGTAGTGTAGTTAATTTGGCCCATACGGCATATAAGAGTGAACACTAGTTAGTCAAGTGAGGGCTAAAGCCAATTATTCTATGATTTGAATCGTGTCCTTTCCTGACTTGACTCATCCAGTTTCTATTTCAAAAAAGGTCTTTACATACCGAGATTCAGTTAATCTGTGAAATATCTTGGTAACTACCCCAACACGGATGGCTCAATATGCAGCCCCTGAAATTTCTTTAGGCCCAGATTTGGCCTAGCCCTCACATTGGTGCACAGTGGGTACTTCAGGGGAAGCGTTCTGACTTCCCAAAGCTGAGTACCTCCAGCATTGTTCCTGTGCAACGCTGCTGTGTGCTACCCTCTGCTGTGCGCTGTGCCAACAAAGCACAATCAAGTATTTTGCTCTTTCTGCCTGTTCAGTGGCTCACGTCCCCTTGCTAGGCATTTTCGATACAAGAAAGCTTTGTTGTGTTTGGGGTTAGATTTCAGGGGGTGACATTTTCTACTTGCTGCTGTTGTGATTGTTTGCATAACACCAGTGCCTAGAGACCCCAGTGTGCTGAGCACAGGGTAAACGGAGACAACACCTGCCCCCAAAAGCTTTCAATCTAAAGAAACAACACACGGGGGCTGATGTGACTTACCCAAGGTCACCAGCACAGCTCGGACCAGAAACCTTCTCCGCTCCCCTTGCTACACCCTGTCCACTAAACCATGCTGCGGTCAATGAGATTTCAGGGCATTCAGCACCTTGCAGGACTGGGCCCCTCAGGAAGCCGCCTCATTTGAAGGCCGATATAAACTGTCGGTCTAGACCGTATGTAAGTGGGGGAATGGGCCCGCTATTGTGGGGAACTTTCCTTGCTTATGTACGAGCCCGGTAGAGTTGGCTAGCGAAACGATCTGAGTCCCTGCTGCTACTCTCTTTACCCAGGGGCCCAACTGACCTCGAGGGCTCCCCACCCACTCTCCCGTGTGGTGGGGTCCCTGTAACCCCAACAAGGCTAGGCCCAGGATTCCTGGGGCTCAACACCCAATCTTGCCGTGGCCCCTTAGGGCAGGGGCTAGGGTGTCCCCACTCCGGGGTACGAACTCTGCACTGGGCGCTTCCCTGGCCCACTCATCCTTGCATACAGTGCAAAACAATACAGTTTATTACACAAACAGCAATCAAAAATCAAACAAAAAGTAAGAAAAGGGGAGAAAGGTTAAAAGGGGAAACACCCAACACTGCCCCCTGGCACAGGGGCACCACAAACAGCGTCTCTGGGTGTAAGGGGGGGTCACAGTCTGTGTCACACGTCACAGGCCCACTGTCCAGGCCCTGGCTACGCTGCAGGGATGCAGAGTCAGCCACTTGCTCTGGCAGTAGCCACACACTTCCAGGGTCCCACTCGCTCTCTCCAGCTGCTCACCGTACCCGGCTCCAGCCCCAGCTCCTGCTCTGCTCTGTGCAGCTCTGCTCTCCTCCACTCAGCTCTCTGGGGTGCCCCTCTGGCTCTGCTGCTCCGGGTCAGCTCAGCTCCACTCAGCTCTCTGTGTTCCCCTGTGTCTTCCCAGCTGCTGGCTGCTTTGTCCTTAGCTGGGCCCCACCCTGCCCAGGCATGCCTGAGTTAGCCTCTCTCCACTGGCCCTGGGGCTGTGTCTGCTTCAGGGTCCTGCTTCCTCCAGAGATGGTCAACCAAAAAGACCCACAAAGTTTCAGTAAGGGGCTAATAGATCCCTTACACGTAGAACCCTTGCTCGTGTGCTGTGGAGCACTTGTACGAGTAGTCCCTTTCCCTTCAGTGAGGTCCATCGACCAGCGTGAGAGAGGGATCCATGATCAGGCCAGTTCAAATAAACAACACGCTGCTCCAACGGTATAATTCTACCTTCACATTTCTCATCCTGTGCTCCCCCTCACCCCCCTGCTGTTAGTGCTGTCTGTCAATCTGCTGAAGACCCCAGTATTTTCAGCAGCCGCCACAGCAGGTTGCTTTCAATCAGCAGCCACCGCTCCACAGCAAGCCACAAAAGTAACAAATTTTCCTCCGAGCAAGCACACTCTGGTTTCACGCAGGCACAGAAATACACTCCAGATACCAGTGAGCAATCTCCCAGCACATCAAGAGACAGGCTGCAAACTGTGTTGAAACAAAACAGATAAGCAAGCAGAAACACTTTCCTCCCTTGCTGAGAACAAACAGGCCAACGTATTGACAGACTCTGCCTACCTGCTGCAGTAGCTAGTCGCTCCAAACTGCAGGCCTGATCATACAAGGTACCAAATACACTCTCTTGCAACTGGCTGTAAGGGGACTTGAAGACACTCAGTGCAAGGCTTAGGTATTCAGCACCCTCACAGATGTAGGGTCTCAATCTGTGGCCAAACAATCAAAATGATTCTCCAAAGGCTTGATCCTGATTTCATTGAAGCTATTAGGATTTTTCCTGTGAACTCAAAGGGAGCTATTTCCCGTGCTCTTGAAAGACACTCCGACACTGAGGCTGGAAGGGATCATCTAGTCTGACCAGCACATCCCAGACCATAGAACCTCACCCACCCATTCCAGTAGTAGGCCCAAAACCTCTGGCTGAGTTCCTGAAGTCCTCAAATCTTAATTTAAAGACTTCAAGTTGCAAGGAATCCACCATTTTACTCTAGTTCAAACCAGCAAGTGGCCCATGCCCCACACTGCGGAAGAAGGTGAAAACCCCATGGAGTTTCTGCCAATCTGAGCTGGAGCCAAATCCTTCCCAACCCCAAATATGGTGATAAGTTAGATCCTGAGCATGTGGATGAAACCCACCAACCATACACTATAGAGAGTTCTTTCCCAGGTAAATCAGAGCCTTCCCTATCAATTGTCCTATCTCTGGTCATTGCTAATAGCAGATGCAGACGGGCCATTTGCTACTGTAGGCAATCTCATTCTGCCTTCCCCCTCAGTTGACTAATAAAAGATTGGGAAGCCTATAATTTCACACCAGTCAATGTTACTGATAAATGGCCAATCACAGCAAAAGGCATGTGTCAAAATACTGGCTGTTACTAAAAGCATCCCCAGTGTTCTAGATGTAGCTATGTTGCACAAAAAGAAGAGAAGAATCATTTAGCGGTAAAGCTTATTAAACAACTAACATTAAAGGGAACATAAAACACAGGTCACCAGCACAGGTTCTGGTCCATAGCAGCTATGCCAGAGGAAATTGCTCAGGGGAGCTGCTGGAGTTAATGCATCCCTTGGCTGTTCTGGCCACTGCCATCCATTTTTTTTGTGGGTGGTGGTTTTCTTGTTTCTCTCCTTCCCCCTCAGCAGAGGAGAGGTTCCAGTCACTTTTCATTGACCAACCCTCTCCTCATGCTGGCCTTTTGGCCGCTGAGTTGCTGCGCTCTCAGTCCCATTTTATAGATGGAAAAACTGAGACAGAGAAGGTAATTTTGACGGGTCACACAGCCAGCAGCGTAGTCAAAATTAGAATGTAGGAGAACCTGGCTCTCAGTCTCATGCTTCTCAAGCACTATAATAAACTGCCTGTAATAAAACAGCATTGTCTTACAGCTGACTTCTGCCACTTTGGAAGCTCTCAGTCCTTGCCTCCAACAGTCCTTGCACTGAGTCCCTGAGCCGAAGGTTAGAAGTTGTGAGTAGTGCCTGACAGGACGAATGTTCCTTGTACCTTCTCTCCACCTCTGTGAGGTGTAGGCAAAGCCTGGCATTCTTTTCAGCCTTACCAAGAGTTGGATTCGGCTCCCACCAGCAATTTTACACCAGAGTAACTCCATTGATGTGAAGGAAGTTGGAGCAGAGCAGAGAATTGAAGCCAGCTCCTTCAAGTCCCAGGTTAACACTGTAATCCTGCACTAGCTTTCTTCAAGGAATGGCAACAAGATCAATAGTAGAAGGAAATATAATTTACAGAGGGGGTTTCACAGATTTTCATATGTGCCTCTAATTTCATGAACAATGAACTTTCCCGTTCCTGTGCTGGGAAAAATAGGTACAGTGTCATTATTGTATAGTAAGTATAACTCCAGAGAAGCAGGACTGGACCACAGAAGAGTGAAATGCTTTCTAGTGTAAGTGGCTTCTGGTACATACTGTAGAGAAAATATTGATTAGGGTCTACTAATGCGTGATTTAGAATTACAAATAGTGTCATATCATTGAAGTAACAATGGGCCTAGTCATGCTAGCACTGAAGTCATTGCAAAACTAACGCTATGTGGGAACAGGACTGAACCCATAGTCAAAAATTCTTGAAGTAAATTCATCTCTGACCAAACTCCACTTACTTTATTTTAATTTCATACATTGCATTTAAAAAGTTCATTCCAGTTTGAGACAGTAAACGTATCCTAGACACTCCCTGTCCTTTAAATGAGGAACACATCCAGACCCAATAACATCTATAGAATCTGAATGCATTTTTTAAAATGTGTCCACTGTACCAGTGCAAGCAATTCAGTCTGGTGTGGTTGTTTGAAGGAGAGCATTTTATTGTACAGGTAACAAATTATCATGTATGGTAAGTAAGGATGGATCCAAAGTAAAACCCCAAATCCAAAACTCTCAGAATTTGGGAAGAGTTTGAGCCCAGATGTGCACTTTGCATCGCTAATGTCCATTTATTGGTTTAGGGTTTCTTTACTGGTAAAAGCTTCCAGTTTATGATAGAGAATTTAAACAGACATGATCATATTATTTACCCTTTATATTTTGCCCTATATACTTTTACCACTATCAAATGTTACATGCCCCCTCCTGCAGTACCTTCTGAGGCTAACTTTTCTGGAAAGCCAATGTACAATTGTACAGTACAATCAGGCTGTGATGTGATAGCATTGGGCCTTGGAGGAGGCACAAGGTTGAATGTAGAACTCCAGGTTGGGGGTTCTGTTCTGTGCAGGGAAGGAGGAGATATCCATGGTGGCTGGAAAACAGCTGAAGCCCTTTTAACCTTCCTGGAACACACAAATAGAAACGAAGTCAGGTACTGCTGGGACCTGGACACCCACACAGAGCTGTACTATGAGTAAGGATAAGCTTATGCCATGGAGGTCACAGATTCTGTGACTTCCAAAGACTTCCATGATATTTTCTGGTTCCACCCTGGGATGGTGGCCCCAGAGCTCTAAGCCTGGTCCCCCGCCCCCAGGGGGGTTAGGGCTCTCATCACCCAGTCAGCCACATTTTTACAGTTATTTTTAGTAGAAGTCAGGGACAGATCATGGGCTTCTATGAATTTTTGTTTATTGCCAATGACCTGTTCCTGACAGTTACTAAAAATAACTGACAAAACCTTAACATTAACTAGGAGTTTTGTTCTCTTTAAAACACTTTGATTATTTAAGACCTGTCTGGTTATGTGCTGGAAGTGGCCCACCAGGACAGGATCAGAGGAATATCTGCTCCTGACTATGCAAGTACTAGTAATTTCAGAGGAAGACTAGTTTGCATCAAATATTGTGTTCTGTTCCTCTTCTGAACAAAATGGGGCCTAGATGACTTTAGGTCACATCTTAGCTAGCACAACAGCATTGAAGCTATGTTGATTTGATCTAAGCAGTGTGTCTGGCTCTGTTTCCTTAAGTTTGAAGGCTTTTAGCCTCCACCTGAAAAGAGAGGATCCAGAAAACCGTGGTTGATGCAAACCCCATTAGAAACTTTATTTTGTTCTAGTACTATATCTTGGGAAAAGGGATTGTGGATGTGTGGGGGAAAGGAAATAATTTCAAGAGGGCAGGAGAATTTGGGATGCCAGCCTATGCCCTTCAAAAAAACAGGGTGGGTTGTAACTTAAACCCATGTAGTGAACCCTGGATTTATCCTTGGATCATTTATGGAGCCTGGTCAGTTCTTTGCATTTTTATACAACAGATTTATAATACAATCCATTTCTCTTATTGTAAATCTAATAAAACTACAGCTTTTTAAAAACAATCCTATCCTCAGAACTGCAAACTTGCCCTTGGATCTGAAATTAAATTGGTCTCTTTCTGGCTTATGCATCTTCTGTCACTAATGAAGACTTTGCAGATAGAATTTAGTTGACAGTTCTGGGGGATTCTGAAAATTGATGGGCTCAACTTAAACTCTTCTGATAATCCCACATTGTTTGAGGATGGATGAACCAGAACAATAACCAGCTTTGCTTTTCCCAGAGCTAGATTGGCTCTCCAATGCTAACAGGAGTACAAAGCAGTAAACATGTATCTTTCTCCGAAAGATAACCTCTCATAGCTTCATTTAAAAATTCACAATCAATATAGAAAATAAGCATTTATTAATAATAGGAACTAACTCTTTGATAACACTCAAACAGTAAAACGTCAGCACACAACAACCTGTGATTTACAGACTTTGTAACTGCAACTGATTATGCTCTGAAATCAAGAACTGTGAGGTCACCATGTAACTGCCTCAAAGGCATTTTAACGTAAAAGCTGTAACCACAGAATTACTAACTACTGACTTCTTTGCTACAAAAGTGCCCTAAGGGAAGGTTTATAGTGCAAAGGAATGTAGTCATGATACATGAGTGCTGATTTATGGATTGTAGGGTGAGCAATAAACTAAAAGAAATCAGAAGTTAAATAAATGAAAATGTACAATAATCTGTTGGAATGATGAAGTTTGCGGCTTTTAATAAAGAATTCACAGAAAAGTGCTCCCTCTAGCAAACTGTCCTTTCTCATCACACAATATCAAAAACATCTATATTTGTGCATGCCATGTACAACTGTCAAATATCTGTGAGGATAAAACCAAAATGTACATACTCTCAAGAGAATAGACAAGCATATAGGGTTAGTTAAATACAGCTCTTAGTTAAATGGGGTAAATTTGGGGTAGCTTTGCTGAAACAGCTGGAGACCTTTTGGATTTTCTGTGATGTAGCTGAGAGGAAATATTTGTTCCCCAATAATACATATTAGACATAACTTAGTCTTGGGTTGAATTGTCTCCCAAAAATGTATGCTTTAGAGAGTCCTATCAACTATTTTTATGTAGGCATTTCAATTTTAAGTTCTGATTCTCAAAGGCAGCTGGAAAAGCATATGGGTAATTGTTCCTGGAGAGTTGCTACAAGACCAAAATTGTTCACTGGAATCCCAACTGTTCTGGGTAAACCCAAAAGGAGGATTCTTGTTGTTCAGTATCAGTTAAGAAGTGAGAGTGTGTTTGGTGTTTTATAGAACAAAGAGGAGAGACGGATCCACTATCTTTAAGGAGATATGTTCTTGGAGCTTGATGCTACTCCCATAGAAGGTGTTGGAAATTTGCCATTGATTTCAGTGGGAATTGTATTGGGCCTTGACTGTGGATTGGATGGTGGATCAGCCTTTCTGTTGCTTCACCTCTGTTCCTAGGGGTGTCACAGTGGGAACAATGCTTACGTTTGGGGAAAGATGGGAGAGGAAAGGAGAAGAATGCCATAAGCTACTTGTGCTACCAGCAGGTTTGTCTGTGTATGTTCATCCTGTAAATTAATGGAAAACATTTGGATCGTTGTGGACTTTGACAGGGGAATGCATAAAAGGCATCTCAGAAGATTTACTGACGACTCAGGTTAGACAGAAGAAATAAGATAAAGGATGAGAGCAGCTCTTGGAGGTCATTGTGAATAATAATTTGACAAACGTAGCCCTTCTTTTTGTATGCAAATCATTCAGAAACCCCAGGATTGACTTGTGAATGTGTTCAGTAAACACTGAACAATGTTCAGTGTGTGTGTGTGTGTGTGTGTGTGTGTGTGTGTGTGTGTGTGTGGTTGATCAACTAAGTAACATGGTACTGTTTTGCTAACTAACTGAAGGACTGAAACTTTCTGAAGAGGAAAATAATGAATAAAGATTAACAGATAGCAAATAATGCACTTCTGTACAAATGTCTGGATGAATAATCATTCATATCAACATTTATGAAGCTTTTCCAAGTGTTTAACAGACAAACAGTTGCTATAAGCAATCTCATCAACTTTCCAGAAATAAATGTGTAAATTTATTTTGCGCTGGTCAACCAGCCATAGCAGGTTTTATGTTCTGTGCTGACCTCTTATAATGTACCACAGAATCTTACCCATGGTGGTCGGTTCTTGTCACTGTATCTTGAACAATTATACCACGGTTTGGGAGGGGGGTAGGGTTCAAAGACAAGTGATCAGAATGACTAGGGGCAGGCATATAAAAATTCTCATATGAAGAGAGATTGAAAACCATGAAACTGTACTTTGAGAGGAAGTAACTAAGAGTGACTGTGATAAAAGTGTGTGTGTGCACGTGCACAATATATATATACACAAAACAGACACAGAACAGGTGAAAGGAATATTATCCCCATTTTACAGAAACATCCTCCCTGGAAGCTAGTAAATACTTGACTCCCTTTACATCTGAGCGGTACTTAACTTTTGTTTACATTTCTTTCCCAAGGTCACACAGTGGGTCTTGTGTCATAACAAGATTGGACCCCAGCTGTCCTTATTCCCAGTCCACTAGCAGATTAAAAATTAAGTTCCTGTGGTGTTTATGAATTGCTCAACACTCATAATTTACCATCATGACCAACAATATTATGTTTAATTGTCTGGTGTATCACTGCTGATATAAACATTCTCTAAAAGGGAGTCCCTCCCATTCTTGCTAAAGTACTGCATTAAAATGGCTGAATTTAATCCTGATTCTGCAGTTGGAACCACACGGCTGAACCCCTATGCCTTTGAAATCCATGGGGATTGGCATAGACACAAGGGCTTGCCTAGACCAATCCAGTGGCAGGATTGGGGTCTTAGAGAGGGACTGGTGGTATTGATATTTCTCACCAGTCCTAGTAAGCGGTCTGAAGATACCAGCGTTGATTTTGATCTCGGTTACATCAGCATAAATTAAAGTAACTACACTAAAGGCAAGAATCTATCACATCGTATGGAAATTAAATGTCACGATTTTACTCTAATGGTACATTTGGTCCATACAGCTGAGCTAGGAATGTTTTTTTCAGGGAGAATTAGTTAAAAATCCAAGCTTATTTGTTAACTCTGAAATTTAAGAATGAAATTAAATGCTTTGCTGGGTCTGGGCCTACGTGCACGCACAACTTTAATCATGTGAAAATTTCTATTTTCATGGGACTGCTCACATGCTTAGTTACTTAAGTGCTTTGCAGAATCAGGGCCAAAAGGCCTGGCACTTTGAAGGATCAAGCCATAAAACAGTCATTTATGTTAAAATGTTTAAACTTTTTTGACTGAGCATGAAAGTTCACCTAGAAAATTTCTGAGGGATTTTTACAAAGAGACATAAGTAATTCTCCCTGCTCTTTAGAGTTTTTAACTTAAATTTTCTACAGAAAAAGCCAGTAGTTGTTATATCTCCTTTTGTCTACAAGACACAAAATATAGTTTACAGTGCCAGCTTCTCTTCTAGGGCTTGATCAAAGATGGCAACTTTCCATTGATATTAATGGCTTTGCATTAAGCTTTCATGAAAGCGAACACGTCAGTAATGCTTGTCAGGTCAAAGTTAACTTTGAATTTTAGGTTTTGTAAAAATAAGCTTTTAAAATATAAGACCAATGGAAATGTCATTCATATTTTTTATTTCTAATGTTAGTTGGCAAATGAAAATTGCCCCACACTAGCTGTCTGCTAGAGTAGAAGACAAAATTCTCTATGGGACTAGTTTGAGACTGGGGAATGAATTTGTACACGAACTAAATTCACTATCACAAATTTCACTATCTTCTTTTCAGTGCAAGGTACAACTCTTCAGCCTGCCTTCTCAAACACACACATCCAAAGTAGCCTGGACATTTAAAGCAAACAAATATGCAACCCTACCAAACCACACTACACCATGTACAATTCACCTGCAAAGAGGGTGACAGAGAGAATGAGCTGCACGTGATAGATGTTAATGATGGATCTCAGTGCACTACTGGAAGGTTTCAGATGCTACAGTCATGGGGGTTGGTATAAGAATTTTTTTTGCAGAATAAAATATGAATCTGAAAGTGACTAGATGATTACAAACAAAAATAAACTTGTTCCGTATCCAAGCTGTCAGAAATGCAAAAAGGAAACAAATGACACAAATAGTGGAAGAGAAATTAAAGTTATGATTTTTTAAATTTAAATTTTCATGGATAACAAAGTTAAGGAATCTTGCTCCTTAGTGTTCACTCCCTGTCCCTGGGCAGAGGGGAACTAGGGCAGGCAGATCAGTCTGTGGAAGGGGCCACCGAAAAGGGGGAAGGACTGACTCTGTAGTATTATTCTTTCCTTGATGCATCCAGAGATGGGTTTCTGAGGTATCCTAGAGTCTCTAGAGAAAGAAGGGTGGGAACTGGAGGACTGTTTGTCTATAGCGGATCTACGCAGCATTGTTCCCGCTATTTGTATTAACCCCTTCAGCCTTTTATTCCATCTAAAGTAACATAACCAATTCCTGTCCATCATTAGATAGTGTTAAACAAGGTTTGGGGCTTGATAGATAGATACCTGTACCTGTTTAGTACCATGGCAAACACACCATTAAAAATCCTTTTAACCTTTTATTAAAGATACAGAAAAGAAAGGAAAATTTGTTCAAGTATTTGAAATGTAAAGTATTAAATACAGTTTTCATTTTAACATCAACCCTCAATCCCTTTCCCTTCAGCTGTAGTCAGCTTTTAGAAGAACACTCCCTCTTCCTCCATTTCCCCTCGCCCCCGATTGTTTATAGATTGTTTATATCTTAGCTGGTAATAACTGTCACTTCAGGAGCTTTCTGGGTTTCAGCTGGATCTGGTAGAGGTAGCAGTGTAATCTAGGTGTCTCTTTCTCTGTCAGTCCCAGTATGACCAGGAGGTAGACGTGGTGAAGTTCACAGAAGTAGTCTGTTCTTTTTGCTGTTTGTTTCTTACTCTCTGTACAAAATGTTTCTTTTAAGGATCCAGAAAGTGAGTGGTGACTGGAACAGCTCATCCCCTCATTGTTTGCCCACAAGTTAGGCCTAATATCAGACATACCTATTGTGACTTACTGACTTCATGCTCCAAATCTCCTGTTTATAACAAGCATAATTTTAGCAGACCTTGAATCATATCAACTTAGCTTTTTTGTTTGAGCCTAATTCAATTATTCCAACTCTCTTTACCTTTCCCCATCAACTTTTGTTGTTATAGGTTATTGTAACATCCTATGAACTTTTACACACTTTTTACACTTGATCACAATTTTTGGATCAATTTGTAAGCCCAGTTGTCACAACACCGTAGGATTTCCTTGAATGAACTAAGAGCCCATCTGTATTAGCATACATCTCAAATAAACTCTTCCTATGGAGAGGGCCTTAGCGGGTGGTAGGCATGGGGGAGCAGCCTTTGGGCATTGCTACACATGGATCTGGCCTCTTGCAGTGTATTGAAATCTTGGAAAACTCACTGGTTTAGGGGACAGAATTCCACATGTATTCTCCTTCCACCCCTGCTCCCTCTCACACCTTCCAACAGAACAATTAGTGGAAACTGTGGGTGGAATTTCAGTTTTTTTCCCATGTAGTGCTCAGTATGGCCCTTGACTTTCAAACATTGTGTATATGATTTTTTTTACAATGAATAGATTGCATTACTTATTCCAGTATTAATAATCTAAGGATAAGTGATGGCAGAATTCAGGCCACTTTCTGTAAATAAATACATGTCGTCTAAGAAGGGGTTCATTAATGGACATTATTTGTCAAGATCCTCAAGAGAGTATTTCATAGGTGTGTCCAGAAAAGTAAAAAATATTCCCACTTGTAAAAAATATAATTAAGGTAAATGAAACAAGAAGTGGCTGGTAGTGGATGATAGCAATATTTAGCTCTTAATATCTAGTTCTTTCATAGCACTTTTCATCCATTCATTTCAAGGCACTTTACTTGGAGATCAATTTCATTACCCTCATTTTACAGATGGAAAATTAAGGCACAGCAAGGCGTAGTGACTTTTTGACTCTCTGATAACAATCTAGATTGTTTCCAGAGTAACATAGGTGCTCAAATTCATCTCCTTCCTTATAATGATCACCTTCAGTGGCAGTTCCCTCACTGGGAACCGCAGCTGCTCAGCACCTCTCAGGATGAAGTTCCTACTGTGGTATTCTGTAAGGTTCATTAATATGGCTATTATATAGTGACTATTTCCCCAGGAATCAAGTTTGATTGGAGGTTGAACAGAACCCCAGAGATGGAGAGGATTGATGAAAATGGAATGAAGACTTGAAAGAAGTTGCCATGAAAAAAACTGAATGTAGATGAAGGCATTGGGAGGAAACTTGTGAAAGATTCGTTCCTCATAGAGAAGAAGAATTATGGATGATACTAAAGCAAACTGAGAAACAGATGAAGTTGTGCAATCTAAAAAAAACCCAATATCCTGAAAAATGTAGGCGTAGAGGCATTAGATGGCAGCTTCATGTTCAGCTAACATGTTTGCACACTAAGATTAGAAGGATCATGTACAAAGATGAAGATAGAGCAATTGCAAAACACACAAGATCGATTTTTCTCTTTGTCTTTCCTCCTGTCTACTCTAAAAACATGCACACAGATCCAACTGTGTACCCTGGCTTCAGAAACTTGGTTCTTGTACTTGATCTAGAACATTCAATAGAGAAGCTTGAACCAAGCAAATTCCCAGGGGTGTCCTCCTCTATGGTCACATGATAAAGTACTTTAGGAAGATGGCTAAAGCCAACTTAGTGATGGGATCAATAGCTATGCATGTGCAGTATGTTGGGTGCAGGCTTTAGCATCTACTCATGCTTTTGAATATAATATTGTAAGGAAAGTGAAACTCTTCAGATCTGACACTAGGCATCAAGCCCTCACAAAGGACCCTGTAAGAGTTGCTGAATTCGTTCTTGAACTTAATAGCTTGCTATGATTATCCTGGACCAAAACAACTAGAACAGCATTTCTCACACTCATAGCGCCTGGGTTTTTGTAGGTTAAGCTGAAGCACTGAGGCAAACACTTAACAGCACACAAAACAAAAAGCAGCAGCTTTGCCTTCACTCCAGACGACTGGTGGCGTGCCCTGCTTAGGTACCTTACAGTGACTTCACCTGATGCTAGCAATAATGATCGCACAACTGACATTTTTATTGCACAGACAAAAGTGTGTTTAGTTGGGCCAGCAGGTGGCATTGTAAGGCTAAACATCTCCTCCAAGGCTTGCTGGGAGAGGGGGTGTTGTGAAAACAGGTGTTTAGACTCGTTGACTCTTTCTGTGCTAGGATCAGGTAGGGCTAAAGAGCCCTGTACCCCCACAGGCTGGGCTCTGCCTTTTCCCATTGGTTTAATTGCATGTTCTTTACGGCCGAGACGCCTCACGGGCAGCTGTGAGTTCGAGCCCTGTGCTGCCAGGGTGCCGTTTGTTTCAGGTATGACTCCATCACTTGGCCCTCGCAGCTGGAGAGAACGGCCCCACCTGTACCGCCGGCCGGGCCCTACATTCCACCACTCGAAGTGCCCCGAGGCGAGGGGTGAAAGATGCAGCCACCTTTAGCCATCTTCCCCGCCCCGATCCCTGTGTGATGAGACCGATCCTTGGCGGACCTCGCTGCTCCTATTGCGGAGGAGCACGTCAATGCGCCTCGCCCTAACACACCACACCCTCATTACCACCGGGGGAGGCTGGGAAGCGAAGGGGGCCTTTTCCTTGTCCGGGAGGAAGCCTGGCTCCTCCTAGATTTGAACCCCGGGTCCCTAACTCCCATTACCCAAATGGAGAACAAGCTTAGCAGCTCCTAGTGGGCCAATTTATATATATACATTTAAATCCCAGACCCTAACACAACAGTGCCACAAAACACCCGGATCCACTCTCCGGATCCTGTTGCACCCAGCCAGTTTGAACGGATTTAGTTGCTCCTACTTCACCTAGACCCTGCCATGCTCCCGCGCCTTCCGGCACGTGTTTGCACCGCAGCATGCTGGCACCCCGGGGACTAGAAGAAGTCCGCACAGATGCTACATTGGGATGACGAAAGTATGTGAGGCTGGGAGGCCGCCACCTAATATTAGCTCCAGCCCGGGGGGAAAGAGGCGCCGAACCGGAGTTTGTGCAGCTTTCTCGCCTCAGGCGATGTTGGTGTCCAGATGTGGGGCCAGCTTTCCTCCCCGGGGGCTGGCGTGCTGGAAGAGTGGAAACCCTTCTCCCTGGGGGGGTGATGAACCTTGCCGTGGTTAGGGGCTGTGTTGGGCAAGCCCCGGCTGACGAATCCAAGTTTTTGCGGAGAGGTTGCGCGGGGGTGCATCGGCCTCCTGGATTCGAGACAGTAGGAGTGGCTCCGCTTTTCTCTCTTGGGCCGGGGGAGTGGAGCCAAAAGTTGGCTGGAACTCGCAGGATCTTGGTGCGGAGCTCTGAGATGCGGGGCTGCAGCGGGGTCAGGGAGCACCACGCGTGGCTGGGATGTCCTCCCTTCAGGGCGTGGAAAGGGGGATCTTGGGTACCAAACTCGGTAGGATCCAGGTGGATCCAGCTTTTACCTTTCACCGAAGGCAACCATCAGCAGGACCTATCCCCCCCCCCTCCCCGCTATGAAACGGGCATCAAGTTAGCGAGGAGCAGCAGCAGTCGCTGTCAGAGGCAGATGGATCGCTTTCATTTCGCAGGATGATTTCGAACATCCCCGAGGATTCCCGGCCCAGCTGCAGCCCGGCGAGGAGCGGCGAGCGGAGGAGAGCCCTGGGCGTGGAGGGGAGGCGTGAGAGCATGGAAGGAGATGCGGGGACTCCCGCCTAGCTCTCCGGCGAGCCAGCGTCAGGGAGGGCGCCGAGCCGGGGCCGTGGCTGGGAAGTGCGAGCAGCCCCCCACTGCTAGCTGGGCTGGCTTATTTATTCGGCATTCTCCCCCGTTCCCCCTGGGATGCTGGCCGTTCGCCCCGCGGAGATTGTGGCTGGGGATGTGGAAGAAGCTGTGGAATAATATGGGTGGCAATCACTCCCACAAAACTCCGGTGTTTGATGAGAATGAAGATGGTAAGTAAGGAGCTGTCCATTGTTCCTTGTGCTATCCCAGCCTCAGACTTCGCCCCCCACCCCTCCCTTCACTTCTCACCAAGCTGCCCTTCCATTGCTGCTTCCTCATCACCCCCCATGGGTTGCTTGCTCATTGTTTTCCTCCCTATTTCATGTGTCAGATATTTTTATTAAATCCTTAGGTGCAAAGCAATACAACGATCCTTAACGGTTCAGAGGCTTGGTAACACTCTTCCTTTTTAATCGTTTCCAGTTGCAGATTTGTTTGGGTCACTTAGGGGTTTATTATCCCTGGGTTAAAGTAAATAAATGGACTAGGTTAAAAAAAATCCCTGTCTAACCTATCTTTATGCAGCATTTACTGTTCCATGTAACCAATTAATTCCTTGTTAATGTAGCTAATCTGCTCAATTTCACGCTGTCCACCTTGATTCACACCACATGTAGTTGCTTACGTTTCTGAATGCAGATCACATTCGAAGTGGAGATTGTTTCTTTCTATTTTTCTGTCCAAATTTTTGCTCTTAAAATACGTTATTACATATTTAAAATAGTGAGGTGTATTGCCATCAACATTATACATTTTCCCCCTACTTTTTGAAACTTTGTCTGCTATGTTACTTTGACATTTCGCTCCTTCAGAGATAATACTACAGTGCACTTAGTATTATATATTAAAAGAAGTGCTTTGAACTAATAGAAGAGCTTTTATTAAGTATAATGGTTCTTTAATACTTCTATATTAAATTTGTCCTAAAAACAAACAATATTTTATTAAAACGTTGTGCCTGCTTGAATTCAACCACCTTAGCTTTTTGAAGTAGAAAACATATGTTGTAATTTAAAAAATAGACATTGCATATCATCACTGGTAAAGCTTTTGTTAGCACACATATACATAACATCTGTTTTTGTTCAGACTGAATTTTGAATATGTTCATTTCCAAAGAGTTCTAAACTTATTAAAAGGATATAGATTTTATTCAAGGGATGTTACGGCACAACAAATTACATAGCACTGCGTTCGTTACCAAATGTTTGTAATGTGTCTTTAATACATCTCTCAAAACTTTCTGGTAGTATGATCTTCTGAAGACGCTTGACATTTTTTATTGTTTCGTCATTATAGAGGAATTAGGTAAAATGTAAGATATTTAAAAATGTAGATGCTCATTAATTCTCATTTCAGACACAAAACCCAGTTGTCTTTCCTTTCTTCTTAGCAAAGATTCAGTAGCGGAGTACTGAGGTGAGGGGTCATAACAATAGGACCCCATTACTTTTACAAAATACCTGACAATATTTAGTAGATGACTGGTTTTTTCATTGATTTTTCTGCATTGGGACAACATCCAGTAATTTATCCAGGGTCACTGGGGATATGTCTTCATTGCAAAAGAGCTGTGTGCTTACATTAAAATATCTTTCTGGATGTAAAATCCTAGTGGAGGCAAGGCACCGGAGTTTTTAAGTCTGTGCAGCTAGACAAGACAAACTCCAGGTGGAAGACATAGGGTTGACCTCACCTAGCTACAACAAGGTAAAAACTACCTGTGCTTTGTCTCCACTATTGTTTTACATCAGGAGCGCTATCTCAAGTTTGCTGTCTCAATGTAACACACCACTCTTTACAGTGAAGACATAGCCCTAGTCATAAGTGCAAATAAACACATCTGAGCTGTGAATTCATGCCACTTTCTCCTTTTCCTACAGAAAACCATTTCCATTGTGTACTTATTACTAATCATGCTAAAATAATCATAGTTCATATAATTTAGATATATTTCACTAAGCTGTCTATCAAATTATTATTTAGTCTTCGTTTTTATTGATTCTGGAAGCTTCCAATATCAACTTCATGTTTTCTTTTAAAGTAGTATGTTTACAACAGACTTCCTGTTTGAAAGAGTTCATTAGTATTGAAATGCTAGATTACTTTACTAGAAACAATCTTTCTGTTATTTATGACAGTATATAATGGCATTGGCTGAGTTATAAATAAGCATTTAGGATAGGGTTTTCTGAAGTGTTTAAGTGAGTTGGGAGCACAAAACGCCTTGGTGTTTGAAAATCGCACCCTTAGGGCTTAATCCAAAACACTTTGTACTTCATAGTGTCACTAGCATCAAAGTGTGTCACTGTCTGCCTAACAGAGTACTGAATTGCCTGTGCCATGCAGAGTACTGAAGCTACAATAAGAATAGGAAAAAAATATTGTTGCAACTGAGAGTAGCTTCGTTTGTGGGGATGGGCAGATTTTGCCTGATAATAACAATCCTTGTCAATACAAATAGAAGCAAAGTGAATGGGAGATCTATATGCATATTTGAGGGCCTAATTGGAACAAAATGATTCAATGTTTTGGAAATTGTGTTGCTGGTTTCTCTGTGTGGCTAGCAAAATAAAGAAATACACGCCATACGGCACTCACACATCATAGTGATGGATGTGGTGTAAAAACCTAGGCATCAAATTGTTTTATACCATAACTTTGTTAATGTAAACAAGTATAATTTAATGGATTTCTTATGCCTAGAGTCTTCTCCATCGGAGTGGGTGGGTGAAGTTCTGTGGCCTGTGATGTGCAGGAGGTCAGACTAGATGATCATAATGATCCCTTCTGACCTTATGGTTTGAGTCTATGGGCCACTGAGAAACTGCATGGAGACAACAGGCACTGTACCTGGTGCCTGGCAAATTCTAGGCAATACAGTCCCCAATCACCCATTCCTTCAAAGGAGAATTGATCTTAATTGTGAGGCTCCAACCCCAGGTTTCATCCAACAGTAAAGTCTATCCCTTCAAAATCATCTCCCCCTGTGTCTATTTGGGATAATAATGGCTTAGCCTTCCAGCAGTTATTGGAAGGGACTCCTTCACTCCATGATCCACATCATTAATGAAAATATTGAAATAGTACCAGATTCAGGACAGATCCCTGTGGAACCCCGCTAGATACATCCTCCCAGTTTGAAAGCAAACCACCGATAACTGTTCTTTGAGTACACATTTTAAATGAGTTGTGCACCTACCTTATTGTAATTTCATTCCCCTAGTTTGCTTCTGAGAATGTCATGTGGGACTGTGTTAAAAGCCTTAAGATATATCATGTCTGCTTGCCCCCCACCCCATCCACTAGGTCAGAAACCTGGTCAAGGAAGGAAATTCGGTTGATTTGGTATGATTTATTTTTGTCAAATGCACATTGGCTATTACTTATAACTTTAGCTGCTTAAAAACTGATTGTTAAATAATTTGTTCCAATTTATTCCAAGTATAAAAGTTAGGCTGCCTCTGTCTATAATCCTCTGTGTCCTCTTTGTGCCTCCTTTTAAAATTAAGTATTATATGTGCCCTTCTTAAGTCCCATGGGACCTTACCTATCCTCCATGAGTTCTTGAAGATAAACACTAATGGTTCTGAGATTCCTTTAGCTAGTTTCTTAAGTAGCCAGAGGGTGAATTTCATCAGTCCCTGATGACCTGAATACAGAGAACTTGTCTAAATATTCTTTAACTTGTTATTTTCTTGTTCTGACTTGTGTTCCTTCCCCCTTGTTGTTAATATTAACTGTGTTAAGTATCTGGTCACAATTAACGTTTTTAGTGAAGACTGAAACAAAATAGATTTTTTGGGGGTGTCCTTCCATACTAAGTATTGGACCTACAGTTTTCTTCGTCTTTCTCTTGCTCCTAAAATATTTGTAGAACTTCTTCTGATTGCCTTTTATGCCCCTTTGCTAGGCATAACTCACTTACCCTTTCTGATTGTACCCTTACATGCTTGCATTATTCTGTTCTCAACCTGAGCAATTTGTCCATGTTTCCACTTTTTTTTTTGGGGGGGGGTTCCTGTTTGATTTTTCAGGTCAATTAAAGTGCAACTGATGCAGCCATATTGACCTCTTACTATTCCTCCTATATTTCCTTCTTACTGGGATAACTTGCAGTTGTGCCATCACCACCGTCTTTTTGAGGAAACTGCCATCATTCCTGAATTCCTTTTTCTCTTAAAATTTTCTTCCCATGGGACCTTACTTACCAGTTCTTGGAGTTTGTGAGCCTGTTTTTTTCTGAAATCCATTGTTCTCATTCTCCTACTCTCATTTCTTCCTTGCCTTAGAATGATGAAATCTGTCGTTACCTTTAATCTTCGGATTTGCAGCCAATTCCTTCCTATTGTCAAAATTAATTCTAAAATGCCAGTTAAGTCCCAAGTAAATGCTATTTTGAAGCTTTATATGGGACTTAAGTAGTATGCAAGCCTCATGTTAACCCTCAGAACGGGGTGAATTTCACCCAATAGGCATGGACTGTTCATTTACTGTTAATTCTTGTCAATGTAAAGCATCATCAAAGTCAAGTCAAGACGCTTATGCCCTCTTTATGCCTTGCAGTACAAGGACGTACAAGGACATCTCAGAAAAGTAATTAAAGACACAGTGCCCTGAAGAGTATACAATCTAAATTTAATATGACTTTCAAAATGAGGATTATAAAGTGACAAAAATGTGGGGAAAGGGAAGGACAAATAACAAGTACTTAATAAGGTCATCACAGTATGTGGTACAGTTCATGTCACTTTACCTTTCCTCCCTAAGTACTTTTTACAGGCAGAAGATGACAGAAGGTAGAATTTTAGGAACAATTTGAATGAAGAGAGGGATGCTTTCGGTAAGCAGGTTTGGGGAGATAATTCCATGCATAGGCACCAGCATGGAGCAAGATAAAGAAGTGAGAGTGGGAAAAGGAGTGCTATATGATAGAATTTTGACTACAAAAAGTTTTGAATTAATATGGCAGTTTTTGTACATAATGGCATATTTTACTTTTGATTTTAAAAACTTCTATTTTAAACCCTTAATTTCACCAAACTTCACAGTGAAATTAGTTTTCTAAATTGTTCAAATAAACCACATGTATATTTTTACAATAAGTGACAACATAGCCATAGTGAACTTGCATTATATAGCAACTTTAATGCGAGGTGTTCAAAGCTCTTTAAAAATATTTAGGTTCAGAAAATCCATGTAAGGTTGGTCAATATTATGGTATATTGTTGCACAATATTATTGTAACCTGGTGTAATAAAAATTAGGCATGGTGACATTAATGACCTGGCTAAGGGCTATACAGTGAGTTCTTGATTCAGTACAGCACTTAAGCACCTGCTAATGTCCCACTGACTTTCCTAAATCCGGGCCTGAGTCAGTGGCAATGCTTCCAATTATGCTGAAAACAAAGACAATAAGGCTTTGTAGCATTCCTTTCACACTCATAATCTTATACAATCATAGATCCTAAGCCCCAGAAGGGACCATTGTGACAATCTAGTCTGACCCACTATATTGTACAGGCCATATAACTTCCCCAAAATAATTGTTAGAGCATAACTTTTAGAAAATTTTTAAATCTTGATTTACAAATTGCCAATGAGGGAGAATCCACCACAACTCTGTGCATTATTTACCCTCGCTGTTAAAAATGCATGCCTTATTTACAGTCTGAATTTGTCTAGCTTCAACTTCGACCAGTTGGGGATTGTGTTATATCTTTCTCTGCTTGATGGAAGAGCCCATTATTAAATATTTGTTCCCAGTATAAGTACTTACAGACTGTAATCAAATCACTCCTTAATTTATGTTAAGCTAAAAAGATTGCACTGCTTGAGTCTATCATTATAAGGTAGGTTTTCTATTTCTTTAATAATTCTTATGGCCCTTCTCTGAACTCTCTCCAATTCATCAACATCCTTTTTGAGTTGTGGACACCGGAACTGGATACAGAATTCCAGCGGTGGTAACTTCAGTGCCAAATATAGAGGTAATATAACCCCACTATTTTTACTCAGGATTCCCCTTGTATGCATCCAAGGATTATATTAGCTCTTTTACATTGACAGCTCATTTTCAACTGATTATTCATCATGACCTCCAAATCTTTTTTCAAAATGACAGCTTCTAAGGATAGAATCTCTGTATGGCTTACATTCTTTGTGTGTACATGTATACATTTAAATTTAGCCATATTAAAACACTGTTTGCTTGCAACCAGTTTACCAAGTATTCCAAATTGTTCTGTATCAATGACCTGTCCTTTTCATTATTTATCACATCTTTAATTTTTGTTTCACCTGCAGACTTTATCTGTGATGATTTTATGTTTTCTTCCAGGTCATTGATGATAACATTAAATAGTGTAGGGCCAAAAACCAATCCTTGCAGAACCCACTAGAAACATACCCACTTAATGATGATTTCTTGTTTACAGTAACATGTTGAGACCTATCTATTATCCAGCTTTAAATCCATTTAATATGTGGCATGTTAATTTTAGTCTAGTTTTTAAATTAAAATGTCATGTGATACCAAGTCAAACGTCTTGCGGAAAACTAAGTATATTACATCAACACTATTACTTTTCTCAGACAAACTTCCAGTCTCATCAAAAAAGGATATCAAGTTAGTTTAACAGGATCTGTTTTTTCATAAGCCTATGTTGACTGGCATAAATTGTCTTACCCTCCTTTAATTCTTTATTAATCAAAGTCCCTTATCAGTCACTCCATTACCTTGCCCAGTATCAATGTCAGACTGACCCATAGTTATCTGGGTCATCTGATTTACCATTTTGAAATATTGTAGCAATGTTAGCTTTCTGCCAGTTTTCTGAAGCATCTCCAGCGTTCCAATACTAACTGAAAATCATCCAGCCCTTTTAAAACTCTTGGATACAAGTTATCTGGCTCTGTTGAATAAAAAATTTCTGACTTCTGTAGGTGCTCTTTAACATCCTCCTTAGATACTAGTGTAATGGAAAAAGTGTTATAATATGATATAACTACATCATCTATCTTTTTCCCAGAAACAAAATGAAATATCGAATATTTCTTCCTTTTCTGTATTATTACTATAGAAATCTTGTAATGGACCAATGCAGATGAAGTGAGGGGGATTTTTTTGGGTGTGTGCAAGGAATGCAAGAGCCAGCCATTCAGATTCTAAGTGGTATTTTTAAGTATTCTGACTTGTGTGTCATCCTTGGAAAAGCTTCATGGGAGACCCTTGTTTTAAGGAAGGTTTTGAAGTTGTCAGTAGAATGCAGAAAAGTTGACAATTAAGTAACTAGCTCACCAGACTGACAGCTTGTGATGAATACATAAAATATATGAAAAGATACTAATGAATAAAAATGCCTGGATTAGCATGGATTTGAGGGCGGTAAGGATGGTAAATAATTACAAAATTTACATAAACTACAGTGGAAGTTGGGGGCATTTAAAAGTGAATAGGCAAAATTGACACGTAAGGTTGCACTTGGAGGTGATTTAGAGCAAAGATAAAGATCGTAATGACTTTGATGCAACTTCTCGCCAATGATCAGGTAGCTGCTATCAGCCTGTTGCTACATAACTATAATTGACAATGTCCGAAAGATCCACATAACAGGTGCAAAGAAAGCTGTTCCAATTTAAGGCCAAAAATCTGTTTTTACAGCGACCTTGCAGGTTAGTTCATAGCTTTAGAAGAACAGTTACAGTAAAGTGAGTCAATAAAATGAATTTTGAGTCTTAATACGTAAAGTATGAACAAGATAAATTATAATCGTTCCAGATTAAAGTAATGAATTTGGAAGGGGATCACTCTTAGCTCTGAATTACATTTTTGTCTATATAATTCAAACCCTGGTGATTACATTCCTCTTCACTGTCTTCTTTAGAAAGAAGAGTATTCTCACCCTCACTAGCATTTCTCTTTGGATGGGGGGAGGAACAAAAAGAAACTTTTTGATCTATAAAATTGCTCCAAAGCAGTTTTTCTTTGTATTATTTAATTTGTTTTAAACCCTCTCTTTTATTCAAGCTTTACCACCTGTGCTTGATATCAAGCTACTACAGAGACCAAATATAAAACTAGGAAAACCATTAACATTTTTTTCCCTTATGGCTATGTCGATTTATACAATTATCTTTTCTATTTATGTATCACCGCTTAGTAGCAATTTCATTATTATTTGTATTACCATAGTGCTTAACAGCCCTACTGGTGGACCAGAATCCTATTATGGTAGAGACTATACAAATACAGAACAAAAAGATGGCAACTTTTTCTTAAGGAGCTTACAATAGAAGTGTAGGACAAGAGACGAAAGGTAGAAATTGGACCCTAAATGAAAGACCTGGTTCAAACTTACCTACCAGAAGATTGAGATAATGTTAGTAGGAAAGGGGAAAGAGTGGTGCATGGGCAAATGCTGTAATCTCACCCATAGATACAAAACTAGGCCCCAGTCCTGAGAAAACTTGTGCACAGGCTTAGCTGTGTCCACTGTAAGCAGTCCCACTGACTTCTGTTGGACCATACCAGTAGACTGATAGTGGTGCCAAGGATGGAACCCAGGTTTCCTGAATCCCAGTCCACTCCTCTAGTCACTAAGGTACGCTGATATATATCAGTTTCCTTGCAACAGGAGATAGCAGTTTAAAAACTATTATCCCTCAAAAAGACCCTTATCATGGCAATGAGCATATTTCCTTAAATCTATCTTGCAGTTTTAGTCTGCCCCT
This sequence comes from Mesoclemmys tuberculata, assembly GCA_007922155.1. Lineage (NCBI taxonomy): Eukaryota > Metazoa > Chordata > Testudines > Chelidae > Mesoclemmys > Mesoclemmys tuberculata. The sequence goes on from ML675624.1 coordinate 67,954,569, forward strand.
GCTTTTTAGGCTGAAACCCCATTGACTCCAACTAGAGTTTAGTCCATGCAGATTAATTGATTTGAAAGTAGAATAGTCTAATCTACTGATTTCATCCTCCCCATCCTGTAAAGAAGGACCAAGTTGTCTTGCTCAATGGAGTTTAGTCTCCAGTACACTAATCACTTCCAAGGACAATACCAACTTTTCTAAATATATGTCTATGCTAGAAATGTAAGTCAACGTATATTAGATCAACTTACAGCCACTGCAATAATTACTGCCCAAGCTGATGTACACCCTGCCTCCTTGGGTTGGTGTGTGTGGCCTCACCAGGAGTGCTTCCACCAACCTACGAGGGCCAGGGTGGGTGTCTGGGAACCTGGTCTGGCAGCTCCCTGTCAGAAGCCTGGCTGCTCCACATGCTCCTGGGCTCCTAGCAGGCTACCCCCCCATCTCCACTTCCTGTTCCCCATAGGGAGTGGAGGGTGCTAGTTGGGCTTCTCTCCACATTCTCCATCAGAAGCTGCTTGGGGCTTCTCACCCCAGGGGAACAGGGTCCAGCTGCCCTGGCTTCTCAGCCCACCTGTTCCCAGGGCGGAGGACACCAACTCACAGTCTGTAGCAGGGTCCGAAGCTGCCTGGGTTTTTCACCATGGCTCCCAGCCACCTTTAGGGTCCAGCCACTCATCTCTAGGGGACGAATGGGAAGCTGGGTTCTAGATGCAGGGTTTTCTTGTCAATTTCACAGCAGGATCCCTGAAATTGAAAAGACTGCCATAACAGCTGATGTAAGGGAAGCAGTGTCTACAGCAACATAAGCTTTACATCTCTTGTGGAAGTGGAGTTACGATGTAGGTGTAGGAGGGCACTTACATAGGTGAGAGGAAGGAAGTCATGTAGACACTGACACAATTAGGTCAACATAAAATGCCTTATGTGACCTAACTGTGTAGTGTAGACCAGTCCAAAGTATTCACTTGGCACCAGGAAACTGCTTTTCACAGAAAAAAAGAATTCTGCGCACGCTGTATATATGCTGCCAATTAGTGCAGGTGAGAGGAGAAGCCCAACATTTATCATGGAACAAAGTTGAGTTTTAGGTTGACTTTCAGTTGATTGGCCAAAGCTGGATCCAAATTAGGGCTGGTTCAGAACAGATAATATTTATATGAACTACACAAGGTTTTGATTTTTGATATTGCAAAACTAACACTGTGTGTGGCTTTGCCCATGTCCAGTCATTTCCCTTTTTTTCCCCTCTGACATGTTAACACATGCAGTTGTAGGCTTTGGTCCAGTTTATTCTCTTTCTCAAGTAAATTGTTGTCAGCTTGTAAAATTCCCAAAGGTTTATCTTCAGAAATCAGAAATTTTGGCCAGGAAAATAATCATGGCACAATTCCTTGATCAGTAAGTCAGAGCTGGTCTTGTGAGGAATTTGTTTTGTTTTGCTTTTTTGTTTTAGCACTGCCTACCTTGTCCTTTTATAGTCTTGCTTGGCAAACATCTAGCAAAAACAAAAATTTGTAGGCTATAGCCTGTTTGCAGGACTTCATCAAGTCAGAAAAATTTGCTGTTATGCATTGGTCACCATTAGACAGTCAACGCTTGCCAATAGCTTCCACATAAAGGTGAAGTGTTCTAGGTGTAGAGACATATGATATCTCAGATAACACTGTGTGGCAACTGTTAGTAAATGTGGACTTTCCTGCTTTTTTGGGGGTCCAAAATGTGTCCATCCTTTTCTGTCTTAATTGCCAAAAGACTTCTTCAGCAGTCACTCTGACTAGTGTAACGTCCTCTGGTTTCCATAATTCCTTCATTGAAACCCTCTAGTCTGTCCAGAAAGCAACTGCTAAATTTATCTTCCTCACCCAGTCAGGCCCTGTAACACTTCTCAAAATCCTTGCCTACTGGAGCAAGTTCAAATGTCTCATCCTTGTCTGTTGAGCACCATGCAGCTATTTCATTTCTTGTATCTTGGATATCACTTGAGTGTCCATTCAAACTATCAGTGATGTGAGCCTTACGCAGCTGTGTGTTTCCCTCTACCACTGTCAACGCCATACCTTTTTTTCTATGCTGTCTGTCCTTGAAACTGCCTCCAACCCTAGCTCTCCTATCCCGAATACTGGCCCTCAATCAAATCACTCTGAAAGACTTGTGTCTTCCGTAAAGCTCAAGCACTAGCCGAGCACTGCCTTCTCTATCTCAGCATTGTGTTCAAGGGTTGTAAGGCTGGAGGGCAGAGTAGCACTTTTTTAAATAGGTCTCTCTGTGTTTGTCCTAACTGTAATGCTCTTGGTTTGTAAATAGGCCTGCGTTTAGAGTGCTGCTGAACATAGTAACAGTTTTTTAACAAAAATAGTGACAATTCATATAGCACAATGGCAATTACGGATTGCAGGCATATGCTGGCATTACATTTGTGTTGCAGAGATTGCACTGACTTCCAGTTTATTTCCAACTTCAATTCAACAGAACATTCTCAATGGCAGACCCAGGTATCTTGAATCTGCTTAATCCATCAGAGCCTATGTTTGGTAGCCTTCAATGGATGATGTAAGACTTGTGTGGCTTATCTATGGTTTGATTTTGATATTAGGAAATGTCAGGGAGAAGGCCTGGTAACTATCATTCAGTTTTCTATAGTCTGATTAGTAATTGGATTTCATTGATGCAAAGCACCAGGGACATTGGCAAAGGTCACCAATATAAACATCTCCATAAATAAATCAGCCAATCCAAATGAGCAGCCTAGGATCTGTAAGGCACTCGGACAATCTTGTTTTTTGCAATGCAACTGCTTTCAGATCTGTAGGAAATACTGATAAACAATTTGATGCCCCTTTGCCTTATACCACTAGTTCAGTTATACAGAATGACATATTTGCTGTCCTTCCCAATCTGGAATGCTTTGATCTTTCAGAAACTCTCTCTAGCACCTTTCAGTGTATTCCAAATAAATGGTCCTAGAGAGTCCAATTTTATTTTGCTCTTATCTATTTTATATATCAGTTTTATCAGTTTCTCACATATGCTCAGTTTCTTCTGCAACTATAATAGAAGATCCATTCTATCTAGAATCAAAACGTGTTCCACTCTGTCTGTTTTCTATTATCTCGCTCACGCTGCTTTATTCTAAACACAAAAATCTGAGGGGTAGCCCTGTTAGTCTGTATAAAGCAAAAACACCGGGACTCTTGTTGTTTTTACAAAAATCTCAGAGTGCTTTTATGAATCTTACCCTATTTTTTTATATACTTATTTAGCAGAATATGAAGAATTTATTTTCATTTGTTCATAATTTATACCAAGGCATTTTCTTCTTAAATTTCCCCTTATGCAGTGTAATTATAAAGCATTTACAGGAGTCAGAGGCAGCCCACCAATACAATTTTCAAATGTTGGCCTTTCTTTGTACTGTCAGATATAATAAGCCTCATAAGTATTTTCTTTTACAAAATCCATATTCTTAAAATATACTGCACCCTCATAATTTGTGATGCTTTCCCAATATTCTCTATATTGAATATGCTTCTTCTAATTACTTGCTATCAAATCTGCACTGTAGTTTGGTTATGTGACTCAAATCCACACCTTGTAGCTCTTTTTTTCTTTTGTCTGACATATTCTTTTCAGATGTTTTTATGTATTTCTATTTCCTCACTGTTCTTATTCTAGTTCTTCAAAATTAGGGCAAAATATGGAAGATGATTGGTTTATTCACTCTTTGTCAGCCAAAACTTCCACTGATTTTAATAGTAATTTTGCTTGAAGAACTGAAAAATAAAATCAAGTAACAGCTTCATGATTTTGGCTCTTCAATTATCCTTTGCAAAACCACAGTGTGTTACAATAAATTTGATACTATTTGAGACAAGCTCCTGGCATGGATTTTCATACAAAAATCCCTCTTCTTTTAGAGAATTGATGCCAAGATAAGGGCCATTGTTCCTTGTATCTGAAAGTGCATATAGCCTTGAACCGCAAACTGAGTTGATCCAGATATTAATCACTTCTTTCTTAATACATTGTTGTATTTCTTCTAGAGCAATAAAAACTGTTCTTGCTGCTTCCAATTAGCTGACGCTCCACTAAAGAAGAGAGAGAGAATGTAATCACGCAATCAACATTAGTCTTAAATTCTGAATACACTCCTCAAATTTCTGGATGCATATTCACATTTCTCCTGACATTTCTAGTATCATTATCATGTTATATCACAAAGACTATGTTTATACCATTCAGCTGATATGTGTTACTCTGGAGAACTCTTCTATTCTTTTGTAAACAAGGGACATACAATTTGGTGCCCACTATGAATTTGGACAGTGAGATTAGGAGACTTCTGTGTTATTTTTAGATACGGTCTTAGTGCCATCGGTGAGGACTGATATCTTTCTTTTGTGTGCGTGCACGACATGTAATGGAGCTATGATTGGCTACCCCATGTTTAAGGTTGTGTTTAGAAAACAAGTTACATGATCCCCAGATTACCGGATTTTTTTTCCAATGAAGCTTAATTTTTAGGGGCAGACTTCAAGTAAGTCTCTTTGATTATTTGAGAGTTCAAAGGAATAAAAAAAGGGGTTTTGAATCTCTCAAACTTCACTGCATTGACATGTGAAACTATGGATATAGAACTACACAAAATCTTATGCGCAGGGTATTATAATATAACAGAGCTAGATTCTTTACCCTTCCTGAGTACTGCTTGGACACCATGAAGGGAGGAAGCCAGCAGGGAGCCCACAGTGACTCCTTGGTTCCTTTCTGCCAAGACCTGATGCAAAGTCCCTCAATGACATTATGCTAATTGGATCATTGAGAATAGTGGTGTTTTGCTCCATCATGCCCATCTCTGCCTTCAGTCCAATGGTATGTCTTCCAACTTTCTGCCAGCAGTGAGCTCTCCTACTCTCAAACAGAGGGAAATTCTCTTCTGGTCATTTTTGTCTGGTTTATATCTATTTTATGCCACTTCAAATGTGGAAAAAAATGGATGTAGTGGACTGGAGAATCTGCCCTGACATTTTAAGCATTAGTCATCGATGTTTCTATGAAGCCAATGGATAAATATATAGTCATCCAAAGACTGGTATGATTTTCAGTGTGAAATCATGGCAAAGTTTCTAACATCAAGACTCTGTCTTTTATAGTTGATTTGTCAGCTATTAAACAGAAATGTCCATATTTGGTGTTTTCTATGGGAACCCGAGAAGAGGAAGAAAGGAAGTTCCTAAAGTAAAACAGGAGAGGCTTTGGCCTCTGGAACAGGGTTCTCCTCAAAAGTCTATCTCTATAGGGTTTAGTAGCAGAGCTCCACCCCTAACCTGAGGAGGCCTGTAGATATTCACAGTTTATCTCCATCAGTGGTTTTAGGAGGAGAGGTCTGGAGGCTGTCTCATATCAGAGTGAAAACATGTTGCATGAGGACTGCGTGAGTAGGGAGGTGAAGTCAAGACCACAGCCAGAGAGCCACTGAAGTTTAAAACAAGTTGGCGTTAAGGAGTTTATACTCCCAGCACACAATGGTGTTAGTGCAAAATATGTGAAGTCTTACAGATGAAAGATTTATGGACCAAAAATGAAGCAACATAAAACTTTTCAGTGCAAACTGTTTGGTAGGAATCTCCATGCATTGAAAAAAGTTTCTGTGCACCTCAAACTTTCAATGCAAAGTGAATGAATCTTCCAGCTACTGGAAACTCGTGACTTCTTCACTGACACTAATAATTTATTTATTTTTTTTCTAAAAGAAGGAAATTACTACTCCAAAGTACCCCGACATACAGATACTCTTGATACAGTAAATGCATGCCTTATACAAAACAGCTGAAAACACTGGAAGTATCTAATCAGTAAGAAGTGTGGAAATAAATTATTTATGCAAACTACCTTAAGTGGCTATTACTTAAAACAGAAAAGAAAAGGTCCAGAAAAGGGCAAAGCAAATGATAAAAGGGATAGAAAGACTTTCCAATGAAGAGCAATTTAAAAGATGACTTTAATTTAGAGAAGAGGTAAACAGGATGAAATGTTAGAGGTGTGTGAATATATAGGAAAGTACACACTCATAATATGTTAAAGAATACTAAGGTTGAAAAGTCAAGCTGAAAGTTGAAACAAAGTTGAAAAGTCAAGTATTTAAGTAATGCCAGAATGAAAGTTGCTTATAAGAATGGCCATACTGGGTCAGACCATCGGCAGTCTAGACCAGTATCCTGTCTTCTGACAGTGGCCAGTGCCAGATGCTTTAGAGGGAATAAACAGAACAGGGCAATTATTGAGTGATCTGTCCGCCTGTTGTACAGTCCCAACTTCTGACAGTTGGAGGTTTAGGGACACACAGAGCATGGGGTTGCATCTCTGACCATCTTGGCTAATAGCCATTGAGGGATCTAGCCTCCAGGAATTTATCTAATTCTTTTTTTAACCCAGTTATACTTTTGGCCTTTACAACATCCCCTGGCAACAAATTCCACTGGCTGACTGTGTGTTGTGTGTGAAGAAGTACTTCCTTATGTTTGTTTTAAATCTGTTATGAATTAATTTCATTGGGTGCCCCCTGGTTCCTGTGTTACATGAACGGATTCATAATACTTTTCCTCCATACCATTCATGATTTTATAGACCTCTATCATATCAGACCCTCAGTTGTCTCTTTTCCAAGCTGAAAAGTCCCAGTGTTTTAATCTCTTCTTATGTGAAAATTGTTCCATAATCCTATTCATTTTTGTTTCATATCTCTGTACATTGTCCAATTCTCATATATCTTTTTCTGAGATGGGGTGACCAGAATTGCACACAGTATTCCAGGTGGAAGTGTACCGTAGATTTATATAGTGGAATTATGATATTTGCTGTCTTATTATCTATCCATTTCCTAATGGTTCCTAACGTTCCATTAGCTTTTATAACTGCTGCTGCACATTGAGTGGATGTTTTCGGAGAACTATCCACAATGACTCTAAGTTCTCTTTCTTAAGTTGTAACAGCTAATTTAGACCTCATCAATTGGTATTTATAGTTGGGATTATGTTTTCCAATGATCATTACTTTTCATTTATCAACACTGAATTTCATCTGCCATTTTGTCATCAGGTTTTGTGAGAGCCCTTTGTAACAGTTCACAGTCAGCTTTGGACGTAACTATCTTGAGCATTTGCCACCTCACTGTTTATACCATTTCCCTCATCATTTATAAGTATGTTGAACAGCACTGGTCTCAGTACAGATCTTGGGGGGGGGATCCCTATTATTTATCTGTCTCCACTGTGAAAACTGACCATTTATTCATACCTGATCCATGAGAGGACCTTCTCTCTTATCCCATAATTGCTTACTTTGTTTAAGAGCCTTTGGTGTGGGAACTTGTCAAAGGCTTTCTGAAAGTCTAAGTACACTATATCAACTGGATCACCTTTATCTACCTGATTTTTGACACCCTTAATTCTAATAGATAGAATTCTAATACATTGGTGAGGCATGATATCCCTTTACAGAAGCCTTGTTGACTCTTCCCCAACGTATTATGTTTATCTATGTGTCTGATAATTCTGTTCTTTATTGTAGTTTCAAACAGTTTGCCTGGTACTAATTTAGGCTTATCAGCCTGAAATTCCCAGGATTGCCTCTTTGTGTCACATTAACTATCCTCCAGTCATCTGGTACAGAGGCTGATTTAAGTGATAGGTTATGTACCACAGTTAGTAGTTTTGCAATTCCATATTTGAGTTCCTTCAGAACTCTTGGCTGAATATCATTTGGTTCTGGGGACTTATTACTGTTTAATTTATCAGTTTGTTCCAGAATCTTCTCTTCTGATGCCTCAGATTTGTCACCTAAAAAGAATGGCTCAAGTGTGGGAATCTCCCTCACATCTGCTATAGTGAAGACTGAAGCAAATAATTTATTTAGCTTCTTGGCAACAGCCTTGTCTTCCATGAATGCTCCTTTAGCACCTTGATCATCTACTGGTCCCACTGATTGTTTGGCAGGCTTCCTGCTTTTGATATACTTAAAAAAATGCCGCTGTTTATTGTTCTTCAAAGTCTTTTTTGACCTGTATAATTATACTTTTACACTTGATTTGCCAGAATTTATGCGCCTTTCTATTTCCCTCTATAGGATTTGACTTCCAGTTGCAAAAGAATGCGTTTTTGCCTCTAATCACTTCTTTTTTTTCTCTCTCTCAGTTGTTTAGCCATGATGGCATATTTTTGGTCCTCTTACTTTTAAAAAAATATTATTTGAGGTATAATTAGTTTGAGCCTCTATTGAAGTGTTTTTAAATAGTTTTCATGCAGCTTTCAGGCATTCATCCTTGTTACTGTTCCTTTTTAATTTCCATTTAACTAGCCTCCTCATTTTTGTGTAGAACCTCTTTTTGAAGTTAAATGCTACTATAGTGGGTTTCTTTGGTATTTTCTCCCCTACAAGGATATTAAATTCAATTACATTATGGCTGCTACTATTGAGTGGTTCAGCTATATTTACCTCTGGGACCAGATCCTATGCTACACTTAGGACTAAATCACAAATTGCATCTCCCCTTGTGGGTTCTAGGACTAGATGCTCCAAGAAGCTATATAAAGGGCCAGATTCCTATAGCCTTACTCATATTTACTAGCTCCTTATTCCATGACTGGTCTCATCTACTTCTGTTTAGGTGCTATTCAGTGTGATTAAGAATATTGTCAGCCATCTGAAAATAGTTTTATATCAGCATTTAAGGTATTCCCTAGAGGAAAGTATAGGAAAGCTTAAGGCATAATGAGGAAACTTGATTAAAGTTAAAACTGGTACTTTTTAAGGGTAGTCACTCTATGTACATTCTGCAGTGATCTAGATATTTACCTGCTTCATCAGGACCAAAAGTACCAATACTAGTGGATATCTATGCAACTGTATTGTGTGAAATGGATATAAACAGGGTACAGAAATGTTTATGATAGGTCTCCAAGGTTATGAGAAGTGAATTATGGCTGTGATTACCAAATTTCTTGTCAAAAGAAGATGGGACAAGGAGGTGGTTTGGGGATCCTGTCTAAAATTAGGCTCGGGGTTCAGCTTTTGGATCTGGATTTGATAATAATGAAACTTTGCAAGATGCTCTCAAAAGATTTTGGTCCCAAGTGGCAGACTGAATGGTGGAAATTTCAAGAAATCAATTGATCCCAGAGTGGAATGGTAGGTATCCTAATTGGAACCTGAAATAGCAACTCTTTGTCTTTGGCTATGAACTGGAGCCAGTGCTGTAAGGGTGCATTCAGATCAGGGATTCTAATCTGACTTCCATCCCCTTCGTATGCACGTACTGAAATCTTGAAGAGGTGTATGTGTGGTTTTGGTTTTTTTTTGTCCCATCTCTAAAACTGAACATATTTTTAAAAATACAACTTTTTAACCATTTATGGGCTAGATTGTGTTTATGGAGTAAAGGGATTGTTGGAAATCTTGGTGAAATCATTCTCAGCAGAGAGGATGGAAGACAGATTAAAATGCTCCACTCTAGTATTAGAGATCAAACCTTCTGTAAAAGTAAACAGTTGTCAGTGATGAAAAAGTTTGTGGAAATCTTTCTGTTGATATAAGATTCATAGATGCAATTAGCTGCTGCCAGGTGTGTTGGCACTTCTTTGTGCCCACCGCTATCCTTGCAATGGAACACTTGATTTCTACAATGGTTCTCCCACACTCCAGATATTTGGCACCTAAACCACTCACCACAGGTAGTATTAATTTAAATCCTTTGACCATTTCTCATAACAAGGGGTAACCTGTTCTGGTTTACAGGCAGGCTCTGCCCTTTTTTGTTACACCTGTGCAATCCCATGGACTGCAGTAGAATCCCATTATTGCAAAATCGCAGCCCAGTGAAAACTCTTGTGACAATTTTGCTGATTGGACAGAGAAAGAACTTGTTTTCTGAAGGACACAGGGATTGAGTGAGTGTGGTGTTATGTCTCAAAGTACCTCCTGTGGTGTTTGGTTTTGGTGAGGAAGGGCCATCAATGACAAAAATAGGTATCTTTCAGACTTGCCTGAAAACGTTACTGAAGAAGTGAGCAGTCCACATATTGAATGATAAAGAAGCTAATTCGTAATGGGGCAGCCCCATTAATGTGACATTCAGACTTTCTCTGGCTGAACAGCAGAGTTCTTACCAAAGTGAATGAAAACCAAATTCACCACTTAACACCTTGGACACATTTTTGTTCTCAATTACACTAGAATAAGTTATTTGGAATCCGTGGAGTTTCTCTAGATTTACAAAAGTGCAAATGAGAGGAGAAATCTGACTCCCTTTGCTTCTTCTTTTCTCAATTTACTGCATGAGCCCTCTCAATCATAATGACAATAAATGGGAGGAAATTACTCCTCTGGCCCAAGGTTGGAGGTGGCCCTCTGCATGTGGATCTCAGCTCTGGGGCTCTGTGCATTAGAGAGGAGACAGTCAAGGTGGAAGCACAATTTGTCTGCCCCAGTGTCTACTGGGGATGCCACCAAAAAAGCAATATAGCTTTAAAATGAGCTTTTATGCAACCCTTCTCGGCAGAGTTAGGATCCTGGACAGCCACCAGGCAATGGGGCTCTGTAGGCAGGGGGAGGAGAGAACTGCTAGAAGCCTCTATCCAGAACAGAAGCACAAGATCTCCTGGTAGATACCACTAGATTCTGAGAAGTGTGGGGTCAGACCCACTGCTTCCTCCACATGGGTGAAACCCTAAATCTCCCCTGATAGAAGAATTTGGAGGCAATTCCACAAAAGGAACTCTTCTCCATCTGGGGACCCCTCTCATGGGTTTTATTGGAGGAAGTTTCAGTCTGGCCCATTAATAAGAAGTTTACATTAGTACTTGAATTTCTGTAATTACTTCCCTCTGAGGGTCTTGCAGTGTAGTCATTAAGAAGATTAGTTTCATAACTCTGGGTAGGGAGTATTATTCCTATTGTGTATCTGAAAGTCTCACAGGTCTGTGTGATTTGCCTGGTGTCATATAGGAAGTTTGTTGTACAGCCAGGAATGGAATCCAGACTTTCCGACTCCTATATTTTATCAGTTAATTTTTTTCTTAGTAGGTATCCTTTCTGCTGGACAGTTCTAGCTATCTGTTCTTCTAAGTAATAGGTTTCAGAGATGTATTTTGTCAGCTTAGTCCTAAGTACATATAGTTATTACATCTAGTGAGGAATTTTTTTGACATTCTCTTTCATCAGAAGAATGCCAATTTGTTGAAACTGAAACTTTTTGTGGGAATGTATCAGTTTTGACAAAACTTGCATTCAGAGAGGTTTCTCAGGCCCTGAATGGGATAGGGGAAAGACATACCTTGCCCCAGAATAGCCAAGTGGTTAGGGCACTTGCCTGGAAAGTGAGAAACCCAGGTTCAAACCCCTGCATTTTCCACTTCCCAGGTGAGTGTCCTAACCATCAAGCTTTAGAATCACTCTCTTTCTTTTTGACCCTGTGATGGCATTTACAAAGCCCACACCAAAGCAGAAACAGAGGAAGGGCTGGAGCAGTACTGGGGTAGGGAGGCTTCACCCTTCAGACACTGCTGAGCATGCTCTTGGGAAAAGACCAGGATAAAGGGATTTTCAGCAGCCCCCTGTGGGGCAGGAGGAGGGTGAAAGAGACCATTTCCCAGAGGAGAACCGCTCTGCAGCAATAGGAGAGGAAGTTTCTACCGAGGGACCCTGACTGTGAGGTCCCCCCCCTTTCTAGGCACGCCCGAAGGAGGACAGGGAACTGTGTGCAAGGGCTCAAGAAGACCACAGGCACTGGCCCTAGACTGTGGGGGTTTGGCAGTAAAGACTCTAAGTCCACTGTGACCATGCCCCAAACTGAGATGCAGTGATATTAGGAAGTGACCCAGGGAAAGGTGAGCAAGGGGGCTGGCTGAACTTAGGCCAGTGCACACTGCTTTATTTTCAGGGCCCTGGGCCAGGACCCGGTGGAGAAAGAGGGCCTGGGGCACCCTACCTACTCAAGGGCAACAGGGTGAGAGGTTACCACCATCAGAGGCCCGTCCAGCTAACACCTGTCCAGAGGACACCTTGAACTAACAGAAAGGCTGGAGTTGGCAGCCCAGACCACTATGCCTGCTGACTGAACAGACCACCCTGCTACAGATTGGTGGAGAAAAAAGGCAGCATTGCTGCTCGGGTTAGAGGGAGAGGGAGGCAAAAGAGAGAACATGGATCTGGACCAGCTACTGAAATGGGTGGTGGAACAGCAGGAGCAGCAGACCTAGCTGCTCCAGGAGTTGGCAACACAACATCAGCAACAAGCTGTACAACAACAGTAGCAGCAGCGATAGCAGTTGTTGTGGGGGTCAGCGGCACAGCAGAGAGACCAGCAACAGGAACTGGTCCAACAGATGGCCTCCCTGTTGTTGGCTTCAGGAGGTCCCAATCTCAGTGCACCACCTATTCCCTTAAATCTCAGGACAATAGGACAAAGGGACAACCCCAAGGCCTTCCTTGTAACATTTGAGAGGGTTTTCATAGTAGCCTGCTGGCCTGCAGATCGCTGCGGTGTGGTATTGGCTCGATACGTGACAGAGACAGCCCAGTTAGTATACAGGGGCCTTGATACAATTGCAGCACAAGACTATGCTCAGCTCAAAGCATCCGTCATGGAGGTGTTTGGGATCACCAACTCACCGATAATATTTTCAGCAAAACAGGTTCCTGCCAGGAGCACAAGCAAGAATGGTGGCACTCCTGAGGGAGCACTGCTGGTGGTGGCTCTGGACTGAAGAGAAGATGGGGTCCAGGTGGCCAAAAAAGTTGTCTTAGAGCAATTCCTCCAAGTGCTACTGGTTGGGGCCAGGAATAAGTGATGTGGCACTTTCTAGAGACATTTTCTGAGGCTGTGGCCTTGGTTGAAAACTATTTTGACCACCCACTCGTCAGTCAAGACTCCATGGGTGGACTCCTACAGTGTGACCTGTCCAAGGAACAGAGGGAAGAGATCAGAAAAGTCATGGAGGAGTATAGGGCCACCCCCTCCCAGCAGAAAGATGCCCTCCATCCAAAAACAAGGGCAGGAGTACAAACCCCCAGCAAGACTGCTAAGATGAAACATCTAGAGTAACCAGAAATCCTTCCCAGAATGCCAGTGGACCGGCCAGAAAAAAATCCTCCTGGGCCCTACTGATGCCTCAACTGGCAGTAGGCACCTCATTCAGGCAGATTGGCATGGACCTGATAGCCCCCTAGAAAAGAGTGCAGCAAGATACCAGCATATATTGATGATTATGGGCTACACCATGACATATCCACTATGATCTGTGAAAGCCTTGGTCCTGCCTCCAGAACTAATGAAGGTGTTTGCCCACGTAGAGATCATGAAAGAAATCTTGGTCATCATTGACCAAGGAACCAATTTCACATCCCAACTAATGAAGGAGCTGTGTGAGCTACTAAAGGTAAAGTTGTTAAGGCTGTTGGCATACCATCCACAGACCAATGGACTAATAGAATACTTTAATAAGACTTTAAAGTCAATGTTGCAGAAGTTCACAGACACAAAGCCCTGCCACTGGTACCAGCTATTCCCACCCCTGGTATCAGCTTCTCCCACCCTAGTGTTTGCCATCTGCAAGCTCCCCAAGTGTTAACGGGGCTTTCTCCATTTGAACTTCTGTTTGGCCATCAACCCTGAGGAATATTAGAACTATTATGGGAAACCTGGGAAGAGCAAGAGTCCAGAGCAGTTGGCACAAAGCAATATGTGCTCCAGATGTAAGAGAAGCTGAAGACATTAGGGGATTTTGGGAGGGGGGAAAAAAACCCTAGTGAAGGCTCAGAGCAACATGGAAAGGATTTATAACAGAGGAGCACACAGCTGGGAATTCCAGTTGAGGGACCAATCTGATGGCTCCATGGCAGGACCCCTTTGAAATGATGCAGAGAGTTGGCCCTGTAGATTATGAAGTCTATCAGCCGGGCAAGAAAGAACTCTCTAAAATATACCATGCCATCTTGCTGAAGGAGTGGAAGGAACAAGAAGGATTATTGGTAACACCATTTCCACCAGAACCTGAATGGAGTCCTCAAGCACCTGTGGCTCTGAGGCCAAGAGAGGCATCCATCAGGCAAGACTCAGGATGAACAATTTCACTCGGACCTTTCAAAATCTTTCATCCTACAAGAAGATGCAGTCCTCTCACAAGAAACAGAGGAGAGGAGCACCTGGTTCTGTACCTCAGCCCAGGAGTGTTTCCCCAGGAAAATGTGTATTCCACAATAAAGATGCTTTAGCCACAAAATGGGCCATTGAGGCACTAAGGTACTATTTGTGAGGGCAACCGTTTTGTCTGGTAATGAATAACACACCTGTGGCTCAAGGTGGCTGCTTGCCAGGAAGGACCATAAGCCTCCAAAAATGTGCTAGTACTTAGTGCTCCAGCTGTAATGCTTCTAAGCACTACACCGAGCAGGTAAGGACCATAAAAATGCTGACTTCTTGAGTGACAGTGGAGAGTCACTGGCAGTGTCAGTTCTGAGCGGGAAGGTGTCTGTTGGGGATTACAAACCCCACATTACGACAGAGACAGGGGCAGAACTGGACCAGTACTGGGCCAGGGAGGCTCTGCCCCTCAGGCACTGCTAAGCATACTCCTGAGAGAAGAACAGGATAAGCAGAGCTTCAGCAGCCACAGATGTGGAGGTGCATGAGACAAAAAAAAGGTTATTTCCTGCAGAAGCGCTACTCTGCAGCAAAAGGAGAGGGAGCTTCCACCAAGGGGACATAACTGTGAGTCTCCCCCAGGACCCCAGATGCTCCCCAAGAGGGAGGGAGAACTGTGTGCAAGGGCTCAAGAAGGCCACAGGCACTGGCCCTAGACTTTGGGAGTTTGAAAGTAAAAACTCCAAGTCCACTGTGACCAAGCCCCTACTGAGATGCGCTGGCCCAGTGGAAGGTGAGCAAGTGAGCTGGCTAAAGTTAGGCTTGTGCACACCACTTCATTTTCAGGGCCCTGGGCCAGGAACGGGTGGAGACAGGGCCTGGGTCCCCCTACCCATCCCAGAGCTATGCTTCTGGCCCCAAAGAGGGCATGACTAGGGGTTACCACCATCAAAGAGGCCATTCCTGCTATGACCTCATCCAGAGGGCAGAGATACCTTGAACTAGGAGAAAGGCTGGAGTTGGATGGCCAGACCAATAGGCCTGCTGACCACTCAAACCATCCCTTTAAAGACTGATAGGACTGTAGTCAGAGGCCCAGACCACTATACTGGCTGGCCAACTAAACCATCCTGGGACAAACTGACAGAGAGACTAGTCAGAGACCCAGACCACTAGGCTTGCTGACTGAACAAGCCACCCTGCTACAGACCTAATAAATATTTATATACATAGTGTGGAACAGCTCCAAAAGTAAAGAGTGAGATAGCTTCCCCCACTCACAGCCTGTTGGTTAGAGCACTCACTTAGGATGTGAGACACCCAGGTTCAAGTACTGCTGGGAATCAGACAGGGACATGAACCCGGGCCTTCCATTTGCTAGGTTAATAGTGGTTACTAGGCTACTCTAGGTTAGGGTCTCTCTCTTGGTTTTTTTCTTTTACAAAAAAGTTAAAAAGGTCAGGGTTTCATCCAAAGCAAAATGGGAACACTTTTTGAAATCTCCAACTTTTACAGGATGGGAAAGACATTTCCCACCCAGCTCTAATCATTATCCATCGGAAGCCCCTTTGACTCAGCTAATGAAGCTTTATTTTGTTATGAAAGGTCTTTAGACTACTTTAAATTTTGGACAGAGTCTGAAACTTTTCTCCTTATTGCAATGCCACATTTCCCCTTCAAAAGGGTTAAGAAGAGCACATACACCCACAAAAGCTTGCCTGCTATTCTGTGTCTGTGATAACGTCTTGTACTTTGATTCCATTGTTCTCCAATAACTTCTGATGTTTCAAGTGTTGCTACAAGGTTAATAGCTTTTCTGAAGTAAAACTGTCCTGTATCAAAACAGAACAGTTCTCAGGAGCAACAAAAAAGATTTTTAATTAAACTTTTATTGATATTATAAAAAAAAATTGAAATTCACTGGTTGAGTTTTCAATAATAGAATTTTTTATAAATTATTACTTTATAAAAGGCTATGTGCCAGTAGTGAATCAGAAAGTAACTTGCATACCAATTACTTTCCACTCAAGCAAGTTATCCATATAAAAATAGCTTTTTTACAGAATAAGATGGATTTGCTAAATGTTCTGTTCTATTTTGAATGTAAACATATCAATGAGATCAGTAGCAACAATCCCTAAACATGGTAAACTAAACTGGAGTTATCCTGAATATTTTGACATTGCATAAATACTACTAGCCTAATGAATTTTGATGTAGTAGATTGTGGGCATGTCTACATGTTGGCTCATGTCAGCTGGCTTGGGCAAAGGAACTGTTTAATTGGTTGGCCCATAGACACTACCATAATAAACTTGATTAATAAGTAGCCACTCTACCACACTGGTCCAGAAGCTCAACTGCTTGCACCTTATGTAGTCATTTATGCCAATGAAAAGTCATCAATTATTCACTTTCTGATTTAGTTGTGTCCTGGTGTAAAGGAGCACACATGTGCTGGGCAACAGAGAACCTGGCTCATTATTAGAGCTGGTTGAAAACTGGCAGTTATTTTCCATGAAAAATTTTAAGCAAAATGAAAAATCTTCATGTTGTTCAAAATTTTTCCTGAAATGTTCTGATTTTTCAACTAAATGGTTGGAAACAAAATGTATTTTAAAATAAATTTGAAGTTCAGTACATTCATTTCAATTCAAATCATAATGAAAGCTGAATAAATTTAATCAATCCTACCACTGATGTATACTCACCCAGGCCATGACAATCAAAGATTTGCTTTCCAATTGCTTACTATTTGCCTGACATCCAATGACTTCTAACACAATAACCTTTCTAAATACCAAAGAAGCACCCATAACTTCCAAACTCAGATTTGTTATGGATTCTGTTTTGGAGCAACCAATAGCTAGTTTTCAAGGCTGATGGATCCTAGTAAACCTAATGCTCTGAAGGTGGGCTGTGGCAGAGAAATATGGCTCTTCTGACTGCTGCAATCATGATATGTAAGTAAATGGACATCTCCTCTCTAAGAGGACAAATAACTAATCTAACCACCATTGTAAATACACAAGGAGCAATGCACGAGGCAAGCACCATCACTTTCCACTGGTAGAGTACTTTTTTCTTCAGGACAACATTAGGAATTCCCTTTAGTTTCAGCACTTGGGCTTTCTGAGGAAGCTTTTGCTCAAGTTACCACAGAGGTGCACCTCAGAGATTCCAGTAGGTTCTTTGGCAAAAGGACACAGCTGGACTCTTGGAGCCAAACCCTGGTCCCACAGGAGACAATAGGAGTTCTGCAATTGACTTCAGTGATTCGACAACAGGTCTCTCTCCTCTCTGAGAATCTAGGATTTATACAATGGCCTCCCTCAGTGCTTCAGTATAAAATAGGGTTTTTGTTTATTAATGTAACTTGGTTTTGGTGACTTATCTTTTGATTTAATCAGAAGTGGCCTTGATGTTGTGGCATGGTCAGGTCCCCTGTAGCGTACCTCTAACCCCAACCCCACCTCAGCAAAGTTGCAATAATGATAATTTGTTAGTACCTTGCTGAAAGAGGAAAATTAAGGGTCTCAATTAGCTGTTTGACATATATTTACTGCCTATTTGCATTTAACAGTATGAGTTTTGTAGGAGAAAATAATTGTAGTTACAACCCACATAATTTAAATGTCAGGTACACTCAAATAATTAAATACCTAAATGATAACATTTTACCTGTGTATAACCCTGGATGCAAAATTGCATCTGCTGTTTCTTGAAGTTGCAAATTGTGGGCTCAGAAGTGAGGCTAGTCTTAGGGTTTTCCGAACCCAAAGCAATGGTAACTTAACTGTTTCTTTCCAGGTGGTGTCAGGAATAAATCAATAGAGGGCACAGCCCATGTGTCTGATAAATGATTGATACAAGCAAGCATGCTCTTCTCTAAAACTACTATTTATTAGACTTTAATCACACACACATACACAATAGGTTTAGATATTCCAGATATAGTTACTCACCGTCTAAGATGTTCTCGAGTGAACACCAACTGGGTTTCCAGGGGGTCTTTTCTGCCTAGTTGATGTAGAGTTTAGATGTCAGTTCTTTGCCCGAAGGAAAGGTCCCTCAGACTGCTCCAAGGTATTTACTTTTACTTAACGTTTTATAGCTAATTCTAACAAAGCACATAACCTATTGTGACATCTAGTGGGTCAATATAGTAACCTCTACTGGGTCACCAATTCTTCTAATTTAAATAAACTATTAGTTATCTCAAAACATTTCTAGTATTTCTAGTCATAAAAACAATGTGTTAGGGACATTTAAAACTAAGGTCTATTCACTCACTCTCTTCCATAACTTTCTGTCCCATCCTCCCATTCTGATTGGCAAACTGCAAGTTTGCAGCTGTCTGACCTTACCTCACAAAGGCCTAAGATATTCCTAGCTATGTGATGCCTGGTTTTCAGCTGGCAGTTGCTGAACTTACAAAATTGCTGATCCCAGAACTTGACAGTACACTTGGGATACACATAGAAATGTCAAATTCTGGGGTAACATCTTAAACAGCTCTCTCCCTTCCTCCCCCCCACACCTCCCATACTTTCTTCTACTTAATGATTTCTAAATTTATATTGTTGTACTCATGGCACATGTTTTGTATTGTTGGGTAATCAAGATTTGCTTTACTTTAGTGGATTACACTTTATTATTCTAATCTGTTGTTAACAGGATACTTAGTATTCAATGACTGGTCACTCTAATGCCTCTCCAAAATTCTTAACCCACCAAAATTAATACGGTTAAGGGAAAAAATTTCTTTCATGGCACAGCCTCTGAACAATGATTTATAATGGTGCTGTGTCTAATCCAAGTAGTGTGCTTTTGAAAAGGAAGTCCAGGGCACTAGGTGATTGAGTCAAAATATGAATATATATATAAACAGGTATTCAGAACTCTTACATCGAGAATTTTCACATTTCATACCCTATTAAAGTAAATACACTTATTAAGTTAAACCATATACTTTACAGCACACAGCAAAAGAGTCCTGTGCAGAAATCCTGTTCCTTTGTCCAGTGCTGGCAGGCAGTAAAAGTAAATGTGTGGTTTAAGGTAGGAAAGATTGAATCAATGGGGAGGCTCTTTTATTAAAATGTTCATTTAGCCTAAAGCTATGAAATTTTTTTAAAAAATCAAAAGGACTACAAATGTTTTGGGTTCTCTTGATGTAACTGAAATCTATTATTAGAATAATCATTATGGGAATAAGGTAATTCTTCTTCCTGCATGTCCTTGGCAAACGCAAACAGAAACAGAAACCAAAGCTACTAGAATAAAAACAACCATTTAATTTATGCCAGGAAATGTAGAACTTTTAAGGGCACTAGTAATCATGAAGTATGCTGGTTTCACAAAATTACTTTTACTATATTGCACAGTGTGGGAACAATTTTCATATGTGGTCACCTAAATATGAACACTAGATCCCACATTTGGGCATTTAAATTGTACTTAGGTGCATACTATGAGGGAAAAATGTCTGTTTTCTATTTAAGTAGCCTAAATTAATATTTAAATGTTCTAGGAAGATATTTGGGAAACTGAGGGAAGGAAATTAAGGCCTAAATCTCAAGTTGGGCCTCCAAAATTGAGATGTTTACATTTTATTGTATACTTAAGAAAAACTTTGGCCCAAGTGATGCACTCGAGGTCATAACAGAACCAGTTACAGAACTCAAGTATGAAATTCTGGTTCCATTGGCAAAACTGTCATTGACTTCAGCTGGTATAGAGTTTCATCCCAAGTGTTTTTTTGTCCTCAAACTATGCAACCTGTAAACATATCATAAATTTGCTGCTGCTATTTCATGTTCTTACTGGTAAGAGGATTAAAGGAGAGACTTTCCGTGACAAGCCAAAGACTTATCAAAATCTAATTTTTAAATATTTTTTTTAATTTTTGTAAGAAAATGTTGATTTCAATGACAATTTTTTATTGGAAAATTTTTAAATAAAACATTCGATTTTGAATTGGCGCTTGGACTGAAGCTGGTTGAAGTTTTCCATAGGAAATTTTGATTTTGTGGAAACTGCATTGAAACTGTTGAAAAATCATTCCAATGGAAAATTCCCAATTTTCCAAAAACCAAAACAATGTGTTTCATTTTGAGCCACTTCAACATTAAACTCTATTTCCCCACTGTGGTGCACTGCCTTATGGGAGCTGTCATTTGGGTGATAGCTTTCTTTCTGTCTTCTGAGCTGGGGTCCCTGTCTGGACTATGATACTTGATATAACAGAATGTTCCCTGTGACTAAGTGGTATCATATACATTGGAGACATATGGCTGTGGGTATATCATAGACCCATAGATTTTAAGGTCAGAAGGGACCATTATGATCATCTAGTCTGACCTCTTGCACAATGCAGGCCACAGAACCTTACTCACTCACTCCTGTGAAAGACCCCTAACCTATGACTGAGTTACTGAAGTCCTCAAATAATGGTTTAAAGACTTCAGGGTACAGAGAATCCACCAGAGGGTACACCAGCAAGTGACCCAGGCCCCATGCTGCAGAGGAAGGTGAAAAAACCTGAGGGCCTCTACCAATCTGCCCTGGGAGAAAATTTCTTCCCAACTCCAAATATGGTGATCAGCTAAACCCTGAGCGTGTGGGCAAGGCTCACCAGCCTGATCCTAGAAAGAATTCTCTGTATTGACTCGGAACCCACCCATCTAACATCCCATCACAGGCCACTGGGCATATTTACCACTAGTAGTCAAAGATCAGTTAATTGCCCAATTAGGCTGTCCCACCAGACCATCCCCTCCATAAATTTATCAAGCTCAGTTTTGAAGCCAGCTAGGTTTTTTTGCCCCCACTGATGTCCTTGAAAGGCAATTCCAGAACTTCACTCGCCTGATGGTTAGAAACCTTTGTTTAATTCAAGTCTAAACTTTCTGATGGCCAGTTTATATCCATTAGATCTTGTGTCTACATTGGTGCTGAACTTAAATTTTTGGGAGAAGGAGATGTATTTCAGCCAGAGAGCCTGGTCCATAGTGGGGAATGAGGGCATTAGTCATCCAAACTACAACTCCCTTGAGGCCATACACCATCATAAGGTGTATTTATAAATACAGATTAATGTTTAACTGACTTGAAATGAAACACTTCTGATCAATTCAACAAATTGAAATGAAACTTTTCCATTCTGGAATATTAGAATATTTTATTTTTACTGAAAATGCTGAAACAAGCAGTTCACTATTCCCAAACAGCAATTTCTCTTTCGTTCTATGAAAAAAATTTGATATTTCAACTTGTCATCCTCAATAAGGATGACAAAAATTTTGAAATAGAATTTTCTGTGGGATGGAAATTTCAATTTTTGCTCAGCTAATTTTGACATTTCAAACTTTCAAAATGTCAAAAAAAAAACCCCAACTTTTCATTTTAATCTTAAAAATAGATTTTTTTTGACATTTCCAAATTGATAGATATCTGAATACTTCATTCTGCAAACATTTTTGATATTTCATCCCGTTCTGATACAAAAACAAATGTTAAAATGTCAGAATTTCCTTTAGGATAGGAATCACATTTTCCGAAAACCTCTACTTTGCAAATATGATTAAACTGAAATTTATTTTCAAATTCAAAGAAATATTTACAAAACTGTTTTTTCTATTTTTCACTTGGCTCTGGTTCTCAGCATTTGCATATATAAAAGTATTCAGATCTTGCTCAATCCAAACAGACTGTAGATAATTAAGAAAAAAATTAGGAGTGATTAAAACAGTAATTAGAAACAGCAGCTAAATTTCACTTAACACTCATTAAGCTTGAAGAATTGAAATGTCTTCATTCAGTTTAAATGCAAAGCTCTGATATGCAATGATAGAAAAATGTATCATTAGCAAGATAAAAGATCACCTTTGAAGCTGCTATCTTTCTTCTCCAAAAACCTATCCTTTTCCTAATTACCATGTTCTCTCCATCTTCCTAATCAAATAAATATATCTTAATGGATGTTCCGATTTAAAACCTCATTTAGGTACCCAGTCTTATTCGTTGCTTGCCTCAAAGTTACATCTGCTCTTAATATTCTGTCAACAAAAGCTTGTGTTTAAACTCAATTTAAACATGATCTTTCTTCACTAATGCATTTTCTATAAATAGAGCAATATGGACTGTGATTCCATCTAATATAGCATTTTATGCCCCTTAATCTAATTTTTAAGTACTTGTCATGTTTCTCCTGTATATATTAGTTCACCTTCAAGACTCCATTATGGCAGCTGACATAACTGTATGTAGCTGGCTATTCATCTTCTGTGCTTGTGCATGCAACTGCAGTAGTAGTTTAACAAGCTGTGATGTTTGCTCAAATTCACTTAGATACTGCCAGAACAACCTTGTGGCTTGTAATCGTCATATCTCTATCTGTTCAAAAAGCCTTAGAATTTACAAACTAACCAAATGGAAAAAATATGCCGCAGGACTCTTTGAAAACTTATTAGCAATGCTGCCAAATGACTAAAAGGTACAATGCAGAATGTGTCAAAGCCACAAGGAAAAAATATTTAGCTAGTTCTCTGAATTACAAAGGAAATGGAAGCAGAATGTAAAAAAATTACCAGATGTTCAAGGCATGAAATAGACTTGAATTCAAATCTAGCTCCTTAGTGGAGTGTTTCATTGTAAAACATTGTCCCCAGGCAAACCTTTTCAAATATATTGTAATGTAGTAGCCCTGTCTTTTCTGGAAGAAAACTATAGCTATGTTATGGAATATGAAACTGGAGCTAGGAATAGCTGCAAGACACTTCCCTTTCTGTTCCTTGCAATGTTAAAAAACACACACACACAAATGACTTTAAAATTTCCAGTTTGGGAAGAAACAGAGAGTTAGTGTATCCGTATCACGGTAGTGAGATACAGAGCTACAGTGAGCTCCATGTAGACCCAGGACAGGATCAGGGTTCGAGTTCTACTGTTCTCTACTGAGTGCATTCAGATTTGCTCAACCATGTGTCATAAACTCTACGCTACTAACGGATGATAGGGTCATTTAGCTCAAGTGGTGGTGGTGGAGAAACAAATTGTGTTCTTAAAGCAGGAGTGTCTCCATTCAGTCACTGTAGCCCTGTCAAGTTCAAAGTGGATCTGGTGTTCTGGGGCACAGACCTAGGCAGTAACTTATTTGTTAGAGTTCTGTATCATGTGAAATGGATGATGCATGCAAAATAGAAACAGTTTCACATAGGTAAAAGGGTACATAAGGGTACATAAGGGTACTAGAGATGTTGCTGCATGCCCGTGGCTTGAAGTGGATTCCATTATATACAGGGTTGACAGTTTTTTCCATGGCTTTCAGCACCCCCACTGTATAAATTGTTCCCGCACCCCTGCATGTTCATCCAAATTCCTTGGCTTTATAGAACTATGTATGAGGAATTAATAGGGAAACTAATGTTCCCATGCTTCAAACACCATGTGGTTTGTGCTTATGCTTCATAAAGGACTCAGTCAAGGTTTTGGTGTCTTTTTTAGCTTTATACACTTGAGTCATATTTTGGCCTCAGTTACACCCATGCAAATGAATGAAGTCAATAGGATTACCAAGGAAAACATAGGAGGAGTCTAGCTCAGAATAGCATCTTCTTATGGATACTTGCATCTTCTGAATTGTTTAAACAATTTCAAATCTATTCCTCTGCATTCTTTTCAGCAATGCTAAAGTTGTATATATCTTCATCTGTACCACTTAAGAAGAGGTGTATGTTTTATTTTATGGAGTGTAAAATTCTTCAAATAATTCTTATCAATGTATTTGGGCTAATGACATATTTATACAATAAATGTATCTCAGCCACACTGAGCACACAATAGGTAAGTCAGCACTCTCCAAAATCCATCTTGTACACATATCACCTCAGGTAGCTGTAATTTACAATTGAACAAATTATGCTGAAAGTGAGATTTGAAATTAAATTCTTAAGTAAACCTACAAATCAGTGAGTGGAAATTTTATTCCTATCTGATGCAGCATAAATCATATATGTAATGATCTGTATCAAAATAATGGTTTGCTTATTTTTATTTGGCTCAAATCACTGCACCACTCATGAATAATGCAAGTAGAGTGAACTCATGTAAAGGACTCTATTATTTTAACACATCGTTATACATATCATTTTGTATAGTCTATGCAAAAGGATAAGTAATAGATATTTCCATGAAAATTATCCAGTTTGTCTGCAGTATGGCAGTAAAAAGTCAGTAGACTGTGATGTGAATGTTATTTTCCTAATGGTGTATTTTCTCAAAGGGTGGGGTGGGTGATACCAGAAAACATACATATCTTTCCACTGCATTAGGAACTTTCTGCTGTGTTACATCCTTTCAAGCTATACCGCTGTCATCTGGGAAGCGTATGACTGGACTAGGCATCAGATTCTGTTCTCAATGCTATGGCTAATTTGTTATGTGATATATGTGTCAGTCATTTAATCTTCTGTGCCATAGCATTCCAAAATATGGATGATAATTCTTATACAGCTTTGTAAATTGATTTCAGATCCTCACATGAAAGCACTATTATATTAACTCTGCATATCGTTTTATGTGTTTCTTAGATCCTGAAATGGACCACATTACCATAGTAGTTGAGTACTTCGCACCAGGAGCTGTGTCAATAACTCTTGTTTTATTTTTTTTGGTTTGCTGGCAGTTCCAAAATATAAAATTTCATTTCGGGTCAGTCCCCATCCAAAATGTTTTGGAATTTTCTGCAAATTGAAAAATAGTTTGTGGTTGAGTGAAACATTTTGTTTGATCCAAAACAAAATGTTTTGTTTTAATATTAGATATCTTTAACAGTTCTTTAAATTAGCTTACCTGATTAGGGGTCCTATATAAGGAGCCAGCCAATCAGGCAGCAGCACAGACAGCTGCAGCAGCACAGGAGCCAGCACACAGGGCTGCTAACAGGGGAGTTTCAGTGGGAGTTTCCAGGGGGAGTTTCCAGAAGAGGGAAGGGGCAGAGGCCTGCCAGCAACCCAGGCCCTGTTGGTGTCCCACAGGGCAGTGTGAGGCCTGAACCGCCAGGCACAGAGTTGGAAGGCCATGAGTGAGACAGAGAAAGCAGTGAGAGACACACTGAGGATGACCGAATGTGGAAGCTGTGGTATGTACATGGTCCTGGAGGGGGCACCTGAAAGGAGTTTTCTCTGCATGAAGTGCCGCCTGATAGAACTGCTGGAAGAAAAGATAAAAGGACTGGAGATGCAGGTGGAAACCATGGCTGAGTTTAGAAGCAAGTTTGAGCAGATAATGGAAGACAGACATGATGAGCCACAGGGGATAAGCTCAGACGAGCAGATGGAAGTAGGACCAAAGAATTCTGAGGAGCTGCTGGGTGAGGAATCTGGACGGTGGAAGCATGTGACTAGGAGAACCAGGCAGAGGAAAAGACGGGCCAGCGAAGGAGAAATAGAACTCAGGAACAGGTTTGGTGCATTGGAAAATGAAGATGGAGCACAACTGGTGCTCGCTGTAGGAGAGAGGGCAAGGAAAAAGAGGCGAGCGGCTAGTCCTTCGGGAGGAGGGGAGGAGTCGATGGAGGCGACAACCGGTATGAGCCCTAGGAGGATTGCGAGGGCAAAGACGAATCGAGAGGGCTTGCGGCCAGCTGGTGCCGGGGATAGACCGGAGAGTCACACTGTCGCCGGGAAAAGGCAAGTCTACGTGATTGGAGACTCTTTACTGAGAAGAATAGATAGGCCCGTAACTAGAGCTGATCGGGAGAACAGAAGGGTGTGCTGTCTGCCGGGGGCTAAGGTACGGGATGTGGACCTGAGGCTGAAAAGGATCCTAGCGGGAGCGGGAAAGAATCCGTTGATTGTCCTTCATGTGGGAACGAATGATACGGCTAGTCGCTCCCTGGACTGTATCAAGGAGGACTATGTCAGACTGGGGAAGACGCTCAAGGAAATCCAAGCTCAGGTGATCTTTAGTGGAATTTTGCCGGTTCCTAGAGCAGGGCAGCAAAGGAGCGACAAGATTATGATGATTAACAGATGGCTCAGGCAGTGGTGCTATAAGGAGGGCTTTGGGATGTACGGTCATTGGGAAGCGTTTACGGACAGACGACTGTTCGCTCAGGATGGACTTCATCTAAGCAGGGAGGGAACTGGACTTCTAGGATGGAGGTTTGCCGACCTCATTAGGAGAGCTTTAAACTAGGAAGTTGGGGGAGATGGTTGGGAGATGTTCAGGAGATCTCCACGCCGGAACTTAACCTGGAGAGGGAAGCAAGCAAAGTGAGAGGGGATATCCTAGTGGACCGAAGAATTGACCAAAGGGGGAAAAGCGGAGTTGCAACTAGCCAGACGGGTGATGATGGTGGTAGAAGGTCTGTGCGTGACGGGGGAAAGAATGTCATTGACGCCAAACGTCAAAAATTAAAATGTCTGTACACTAATGCGAGGAGCCTAGGAAACAAGATGGAGGAACTGGAGCT
Organism: Mesoclemmys tuberculata; assembly: GCA_007922155.1. NCBI lineage: Eukaryota > Metazoa > Chordata > Testudines > Chelidae > Mesoclemmys > Mesoclemmys tuberculata. The sequence continues at coordinate 67,981,175 of ML675624.1, forward strand.
ACTGGTGCAGGAAGTGAAACCGGATATTATAGGGATAACAGAAACCTGGTGGAATAGTACTCATGACTGGAGTACGGGTATTGAAGGTTATGTGCTGTTTAGAAAAGACAGGAAGAAAGGTAGAGGTGGTGGAGTAGCTTTGTACGTCAATGATGAGGTGAATTGTAATGAAATGAGAAGTGATGGAATGGATAAGACGGAGTCTGTCTGGGTAAAAATCACACTGGGTAAAAAAGCTACTAGAGCTTCCCCTGAGATAGTGCTTGGGGTGTGCTACAGACCGCCGGGGTCTGACTTGGATATGGATAGAGACCTCTTTAATGTTTTTAACGAAGTAAACACTAAGGGGAAATGTGTGATTATGGGAGATTTCAACTTCCCGGATATAGACTGGAGGACGAGTGCTTGCAAGAATAATAGGGGTCAGATGTTTCTGGATGTGATAGCGGATGGATTTCTTCATCAAGTAGTTGAAGTACCTACGAGAGGGGATGCCATCTTAGATTTGGTTTTGGTGAGTAGTGAGGACCTCGTAGAAGAAATGGTGGTAGGGGACAATCTTGGTTCGAGTGATCATGAGTTGATTCAATTCAAATTAGATGGAAGGATAAACAAACGTAGATCTGGGATTAGGGTTTTCGACTTCTCAAGGGCTAATTTCAAAGAGTTACAGAAATTAGTTAGGGAAGTGGATTGGACGAAGGAACTTGGGGATTTAAATGCGGAGGAGGCCTGGAATTACTTTAAGTCGCGGCTGCGGAAATTGTCGGAAGCCTGCATCCCAAGAAAGGGGAAAAAAACCATGGGCGGGAGTAGCAGGCCAAGCTGGATGAGCAAGCAACTCAGAGAGGGGATTAGGAAAAAGCAGAAAGCTTACAGGGAGTGGAAGAAAGGCGGGATTAGTAAGGGAAGCTACCTTAGTGAGGTCAGAACGTGTAGGGATAAAGTGAGGAAGGCTAAAAGCCGCGTAGAACTGGACCTTGCGAAGGGAATCAAAATCAATAGTAAAAGGTTCTACAGTCACATAAATAAGAAGAAAACAAAGAAAGAAGAAGTGGGGCCGCTATACGCTGAGGATGGAACAGAGGTTAAGGATTACCTAGGCATGGCCCAATATCTAAATAAGTACTTTGCCTCGGTCTTTAATAAGACTAGTGAGGAGTTTAGGGATGATGGAGGGATGACGAACGGGAATCTGGATGTGGTGGTGGATATTACCGTATCTGAGGTAGAGGCCAAACTTGAACAGCTTGATGGGACAAAATCGGAGGGACCGGACAATCTCCACCCGAGGATATTAAAGGAGCTGGCGCGTGAAATTGCGAGCCCGTTAGCGAGAATTTTTAAGCAATCGGTAAACTCGGGGGTTGTGCCGTACGACTGGAGAATTGCTAACGTAGTTCCTATTTTTAAGAAAGGGAATAAAAGTGATCCAGGTAATTATAGGCCTGTTAGCTTGACGTCTGTCGTGTGTAAGTTCTTGGAAAAAATTTTAAGGGAGAAAGTAGTTAAGGACATGGAGGTCAATGGTAATTGGGACAAATTGCAACATGGATTTACTAAAGGTAGATCGTGCCAAACCAACCTGATCTCCTTCTTTGAGAAGGTGACGGATTACTTAGACAAGGGCAATGCGGTAGATCTAATTTACCTCGACTTCAGTGAGGCGTTTGACACGGTTCCGCATGGGGAACTGTTAGTTAAATTGGAAAAGATGGGGATGAATGTGAAAGTTGTAAGGTGGATAAGGAACTGGTTAAAAGGGAGACTACAGCGTGTCGTGCTGAAGGGTGAACTGTCAGGCTGGAAGGAGGTTACTAGCGGAGTCCCTCAAGGATCGGTTCTTGGACCGACCTTATTTAACCTTTTTATAACTGATCTTGACACAAAGAGCGAGAATGTGTTAATAAAATTTGCGGATGATACGAAGCTGGGGGGTATTGCTAACACGGAGAAGGACCGGGATGCTATTCAGGAAGATCTGGACTACCTTGTACACTGGAGCAATAGTAATCGGATGAAATATAATAGTGAAAAGTGCAAGGTCATGCACTTAGGGATTAATAATAAGAATTTTACATATACATTGGGGATGCATCAGTTGGAAACGACGGAGGAGGAGAAGGACCTTGGGGTATTGGTTGATAACAGGATGACTATGAGCCGCCAATGTGATATGGCTGTTAAAAAAGCAAATGCGGTTTTAGGATGCATCAGGCGAGGTATTTCCAGCAAGGAGAAGGAGGTGTTAGTGCCGTTATATACGGCGCTGGTGAGACCCCACCTGGAATATTGTGTGCAGTTCTGGTGTCCCATGTTTAAGAAGGATGAATTCAAACTGGAACAGGTTCAGAGACGGGCTACTAGGATGATCCGAGGAATGGAAAATCTGCCTTATGAAAGGAGACTCAAAGAGCTTGGCTTGTTTAGCCTGGCCAAAAGAAGGCTCCGGGGGGATATGCTTGCTCTATATAAATATATCAGGGGGATTAACGTTAGGGAGGGAGAGGAATTATTTAAGTTTAGTACTATTATAGGCACGAGGACGAATGGGTACAAATTGGATATTAGGAAATTTAGACTAGAAATTAGACGAAGGTTTCTAACCATTAGGGGAGTGAAGTTCTGGAATAGCCTTCCGAGGGAAGTAGTGGGGGCAAATGACTTATCTGGCTTTAAGACTAAGCTTGATAAGTATTTGGAGGGGATGTTATGATGGGATAGTTTAATTTGAGCAATTGATTTTGGATTATCGGCAGATAAGTCTGCTCAATGGTCTGTGGGAATGCTGGATGGGATGGGAACTGAGTTACTGCAGAGAAATCTTTTTTGGGTGCTGGCTGGTGAGTCTTGCCCACATGATCAGGGTTTAGCTGATCGCCATATTTGGGGTCGGGAAGGAATTTTCCTCCGGGGCGGATTGGCAGGGGCCACGGAGGTTTTTCGCCTTCCTCTGCAGCATGGGGCATGAGTCGCTTGCTGGTGGATTCCCTGCAGCTTGAGGTCTTCAAATCTCACTTTTGAGGATTTCAATAACTCAGTCATGGGTTCGGGGTTGTTATAAATGTGTATGGGTAGGGTTTTGTGGCCTGCCTTGTGCGGGAGGTCAGACTAGATGATCATATTGGTCCCTTCTGACCTATGAGTCTATGAGTCTAAATTTATTTTCATTTCTTTAGGCAGTATTAACAGGTTTACGAATCTGTTTTTTAATAAAAGGAAAGGAAGTCTGGAAGCGAATGGAGGAGGGCATGCATGTGGGCTCTCTCCCCACCCCCTTGTATCCCATAGCACGGTGGTTAGGGCACTTGTCTGGTATGTGGGAAGCCCAAATATACACAGTCTCACTCTGGCACAGGGATTTGAAACCAGGTCTCTTATGGAAGTGCCCAAACCACTGTTACTGTTATTCTGCAGTAGTCCTCTTTCACCTTATAGGATCAAGCAGGAACTTGAAACAGTTCAATTAAACAATTCTGACTCTTCCCCCCGCCTTTTTTTTTTAACTGAAACAATTTGCTGAAATTGGCATGAATTTACAACATGTTTTGATCCATTCAAATCTGTATTTTTTGGTGAAAAAAGTTTCAACTGAAAAATTTTGCCCAGCTTTACTCACAACCTTTAATGTATTTAGTTGCCCAACCATAGGAGGTAGAGAAGTGCAATCCCTATTTTTACACATGGAGAATTGAAATACTGAGAGACTTGCCCACATTCACACAGAAAGTCTGTAGAAGAGCAGGAAACTGAAGTAAAGTCTGCGTGTGTCCCAGATTAGACCCCTACATGCTGAACCATCCTGCCTAGAAATTATTAGTCTTTCTAATATATTTTGAACGCAATACTGTGTGTGACTATGATGACCTTTTTGCATCTACATTGGCAGGTAGTGTATAGCCTTTTTCCTTTGGAAGTGGCTATTGTTACCATTATTCACACCTTTGTTACTTCAAGAGTAAACTAGTATAATATGCTCTCCATGAGACTATGCATCAAGTTTATTTGAAAACCATGAAAATAATCAAAGCAAAGTACACTTTTGTGCTTCAAAACTAATAATAGAAATTTGAAGCTGTGCTATGGAATTCATTTTAAAAAGTATTTGAGTGTGACTAAACTGAGAGGAATAAAACTTTAATTTATATGCACATATGGTTCATCACTGAAATTAACAGGCATCAGTCACCCAAATACCTTATAGTGCAACAGCTACCATAAACTATTCTGCATTTTCTCCCCTATGAAGCCAGACAGTTTGACTGCATGGGTTGTATTCTGTGCTCCATTCTCAGTTTTGGATTGACTGTATAGGTGTCCCAGTTAACTATTTCATTTTTGTGGAAGTAACATACATATCTAGTTGTGTCAAATTGATTAATGCCAGCATCTAACTCTCCTATTTCCCCTATGCATAATTGATAAAGGGGCTTGATTTTAACTTTTCTGAATTTGTTTGGGTGGAAGAGGGGACGAATGAATGCAGACTAATTCCTGATCTTTGTAAAATGCTCAAGTAAAATGAATATTGTAAGGGCCAAATTCAGAACTAATGAGCAAGTCATAGCTCCTATATACTTGCTTAAATTCTCCTAGAACTACTTCTCTAGGAATGCATTCATTTACATGTATGCAAGAAAATCTGATTTGGGGAAATTGACATGCTGACGAGTCAGAAAAAGGTTTACCTTTGAGTGTGTATGAAGGTGTAATTTACACATTCTTACAGGATTCTTTTAGCGTCTTTTCTTGCTACAGACCTTTCTTCTGGACAATCACATGTGAGTTACTCACTACTTTCCACCCTACCCTTTGCTTTAGTGCTACCTGCTTCCACTCTCAAATATAGTCTTCGGGTTTAAGGAGGAAGGGACTAGCAGATCGTCTAGTCTGCGTAAAATATAGTCTGTATATCATAAGCCCCCAGCAGGACCTAGCATGCTAAATTCAAAACTGAAATTAGACCAAAGTAGTACAGCCCACAGCAAACTATTATGTGCCACAGGCAGATAATAGGAAGGACTGAGATGCAGGGGAATAATTAAGTGAGATATACCCTAATAATCCTGGCAAGTGAACCACAGACACACTGCAGAGGAGGGTGACCTCCCCTGAGTTTGCTGCCAGTCTGGGAAAATTCCTTCCCAACATCACATATGGTGATCAATTAGACCCTGAGCACATGAGCAAGAACCAACTAGCCAAGCAGCTGAGAGAAAGAATGCTCAGTGCTACATCAGAGCCTCAATCCTCCCTATTCTATGCTTCATCTCCAGTCATGGCTATCCTTGATACTTCAGAGGGAAAAGATAAAATAAACAAAACAATATATTGTGGGGAAAGAATCCCTTCCTGACATCTAATCCTGACCTTAATCTTTGTGCTGGATCTAATTTAGGACCTGATCCTAGAATCCTTAGTCAGTCAAAATGTCCACTCATGCTGGTTGGAATTTTAATGAGTAACAAATGTAGGATCAGGCACAGAGACTGCAGTCTCTGTGAGATATTTTATTTTCCTACATGTTTGTAAAGCACCATTAACACCTATTAGGCTACACACGATAACTCACTAGCAAACGGTGCTTGCTACAAAAACTAGTTAGGATAAAATGCATCAACCTCCCAAAAAGTTGAGAAGAAAACGTTTTCCCCTCAAGTGAAGGATACTAAAAAAACTATTTTAAAAGAGTAATAGTCATATTACTGATGGTAAAGAATGAGTTCTTCTCCCAGCCATACCATTGTCTCGCCTGGTTCTGTACCAGCAAAACATCATTAGATACATTGCCAGTCTCTGCAAGAGCATTAGATGTGGAATACTTTAGAGAATGAAAACTCTGTGATACCCTCATTGCACAGACAATGTCTGATGTTGATGACATTTTAAGCACTGGAGCTGCTGGAGGTCAGGGTCAAATGGCTTATATCAGAATCAACAGTGGCCATGCAGTCTTGAGTGTTCACAACAGGGAGAAAACACATGAAAAGAACATAAAAATTGTGTGATTAAATAAGAAAAGGCAAGGAGTGTCAGAGGGAAGGATTGAAATCAATGGACTAGTGTAACATTAAGGTAGCACTCAATTTAGTTTTGCAATGCTCCGTTAGTTACAGCTGTGCTGCTAAACTGGCTGCTATATTTAATGTATGTAGTGTTGTAGCCGTGTCAGTCCCAGGATATTAGAAAGACAATGTGGGTGAGGTAATATCTTTTATTGGACCAAGTTCTGCTGGTGAGAGACAAGCTTTTTAGCTTACATAGAGTTTTTCTTTATGTGTTAACTACTTATGCTAAACAATCAGTTCCATCTTGTATTTAGCTGTCACACTCTGAATGCATTTCCTAGACCCGAAGAAGAGCTCTATCTAAACTGGAAAAGCTGGTCTCTCTCATCAACAGAACTTGGTCCAATAAAAGATATTACCTCACCTACTTTGTCTCTGCTACATTTAATGTTTTTCTGGCCTCTGATAAGTCTGCTGTTTAAAACATCATAAGCCTAAAAACTGAATATTGCTATTTTGACTGTAGGTCTCATCTGAAAAAGTGTCCTTTCCACCCTTCTCTAGCACCAGGCTGAGAGCACTGGGCCAGCACTGACGCAGAGGGAAGAGTGCTACCTGCTGAATCAGAAGCACTGCTTCTTGCAGAAGAGATGCTGGTGGAGAGTGTCCTAATCTAAATGTTGACCCAGACCCCACTGGTTGTAATCTAAAGTGCATGGGAGCTTTGCCATTGACTTCAATAGAACTAGGATTCACCCGGTGTGTGTGTGTTATCTATGAAGATCACAGTTCAGGTTGGCATGGCTGTAGGAAGCCATGATTCCTTTTCATCCTCCTGACAACTACCACTGAGTTGTGTCCCTTTTCATTGTCTGGCTGATCCACCTTGGCTCTTCCATCTTAACTACAATACCAGAAGCAGACATTCACTTTAAAATTTAAAGTAAGAGGCTTGTTTTATAGCAACCCATGGAACGATATCATTGTTTTCTCTTAATGTGAGGTTGAAAAATGTAATATTCCAGTTTATCTTCACGCTGAGAGTAAAAGTTGGGAAAATGAAATAAGTTATTTGGCTGTGATTTCAATCACTATTCTGTGGTTTTTTAATAATCTGAGTTAAATTAAAAGGGACAAATGCCTCATTTAATCATTTTCTTCTTGAAGTCCAATTTGCATTTAAATCCCCTATAATAAATAACATTTCCTAGTCATTAAGAATAATGATAACCATTAAAGAACAAAATTTGGAGAAATAGGCTTTAAGTGGGCACTAATAAATTTCCTTTCCCTATCTGAGCATGGGTGTTTAATCTAGGTTTTTTCAAAAATAAAATCACTTATTAAAGCGATACATTTCAAAATCAAGTCGGTGCAGCACAATAGAACGTATTCCCTTTGTAATTCGTGTGCGATTAAATTGAAATTGCTGGAGACGAATCTACATCAAATGTTATCCAGCTGTCATTAGGGACTGGCCTCAGTGGTTCAGACATTGATTCAAGTTATGCCTGTGTGTGTCTGGAGTAAATGAGTTGAAGCCAATGAACCTGATTCTCCTCTCATTTATTTTCTCCTGAATTACATTGAAAGGAAATCCTGCCTAACAGGTCTTACTTTGGGCTAGCCAAAATCAGCATATGGCCCAGTTGAAGAGCTCAGTCTTACCTTCTTTCTGAGACTAAACTCCCATTCTCATAAATAGGACTTTTGCCTGCCTACACAATGAAGGTTGGAGGCCATGCTCAATCAAATTACATTTTCTTTAAAATGGTTGAAAACAAAATCAATAAAAATACACAAGAAACCCCCAAAGGGATGTAGTATGTGAATTACAGAGATAAGCTTGTTTGCAAAGGAGAAAACTTGCCAAAGAGGAGGTAAAAATCACTCTATACTATTTAAGCAGGAGCTGAGGGACACACATTTATCTGAACCTTTGCATGCAACAACGATGTAAATCTTTGATCAGCTTCAAGATCAGGATCACTGATCCTGCAAGTCACTCCATTCAACTGACTTCAATGGGCACACCTGTCCAGAGTGGCTAGCAGAAACAGGAATTGGCTCTGAATCACTGAAAGAACAGATCTCCTGGACACCAGCTTTGGTCAACAAATGACCTTGGACTGCAGTGTGAAGGGAAGGGAGCAAACCCTTTTCAGCAACAGCAGGCCCTTGACAGACAAGCTCCTTTCTTCCAGAAATCAAGATGACCCCATATTTTACCTAGGATTTCCCGCTTTCTAATTGCTGAAAACTTAATGCCTGTGCCCTGTCCCGGTTCTTCCCTTAAGCTCCCACCCCACCTCCCCACCCACGCCTTTCCCCCTCCCTTGGGATGCACATCACATGCCACCTGCTTGGCCAGGCTGGGAGCAGTTGACCTGGTGCCTGCCTAATCAGAGCAATCACAGCAGGGCATGGCTTGGGTCAGTCCCTGGAGCGAGGGGCTAGGGTGGGGAAATTGGGGCACAGCAGCGTGGGAGGGATTGGTCCCTCGAGCAGGGGCTGGAGAGGGGAAGTGGACCATAGTGGGGTTCAGTCCCTGGAGTAAGGGGCCAGTGCAATCAGAGCACGATGGGGCAAGAGGGGGTTGGGGAGCAGGGGTTGGGCTGAGGAAATTGGGACACAGTGAGGGAGGGGCAACAGGTCTGGGAGCCAGCCAGCTCTCTCCATCAGGTGTTAGCAGCTGGGCAGAGAGCAGCTCCTTCAGGCTGTTGCTCTTCCCATCCCCCGGTGGCATAAGCTACTGCCTGTAGGTAACCAGACTTTTAGGGTCCGATCAGTAGTGCTGACCGGACACTGCCAGGTTCCCTTTTTGACCAGACTTTCTGATTGAAAACGGGATGCCTGGCAACCCTAATTTCACCGCATTTGGAGCAATATGTCAGACTCGTTGTTTTACTCATAGACTCATAGGTCAGAAGGGACCAATATGATCATCTAGTCTGACCTCCCGCACAAGGCAGGCCACAAAACCTGATTTTGATTTGCCATCCACCAATAGTGGTGTAGCCCACTCTTCAGCATATATCATGCCTCCCCCCTGGGCCCGATCCACAGATGATGTGACTCTGCTTCTGCACCTAATTAACCCACTAATTTGTTTATCTTAAGCTCTAGCATCCTGCATCCATCTCTCTGGGTCCTGGATTCAATCCCTGGTGATTATGAAGAGGGTTTTTGTGGTAACAGCACAAACAAATGGAGCAACATGGCTTCCTTGAAGACACTACAAACAAACCAAAATAGTCTAATATTAAAATATGTTATAAATATCTTTGAGTAAAAAAAAACAACAACACATTACTAGCATTGTTACAAAGGAGAAACTGAGATGTTAGCCCTTCTCAGAGTCTTGCTATGTGTCCGGATTTAGGACTGGAAGGGAACCCCTGGGTCATAAGCATCGGGCAAGTGAAGTTCTGGAACAGCCTTCCAAGAAGAATGGTGGGGGGTGAGAAACCTAACTGGCTTCAAGAGTGAGCTTGATAAATTTATGAAGGAGATGATATGATGGGACAGCCTAATTTGACAATTAACTAATCTGTGACTACTACTGATAATTATGCCCAATGGCCTGCAAAGGGATGTTAGATGGGGTGGGTTCTGAATTACTACAGAGAATTCTTCCTAGGTGCCTGGGTGGTGAGTCTTGCCCACATGCTAAGGGTTTAATTGATCACTATATTTGAAGTCAGGAAGAAATTTTCTCCCAGGGCAGATTGGCATAGGTCCTGTGGGTTTTTTGCCTTCCTCTGCAGCATGGAACATGGTTCACTTGCTGGTGGATTCTCTGTATCTTATAGTCTTTAAATCATTATTTGAGAACTTCAGTAACTCAGTCTTAGGTTAGGGGTCTATTACAGGAATGGGTGGGTGAAGTTCTGTGGCCTGTGTTATGCAGGAGCTCAGACTAAATGATCATAATGGTCCCTTCTGACCTTATAGTCTATGAGTCATCAAGACCAGTCTCCTGCTATCCCAGACAGCCCCATCGTATAATTGCAACCAACTGACATCAGCCTTAAAAACTCTACTCTCCCATTTGACCTGTCTGACAGATATTTTTGACAGGTGAATAAAATGTGACTAGGAAGTTTTGTTTGTTTATGGGTAGTTTTCTTTGCCTGGGGTGGTAAATGTTCAGAGCACTTTTGCAAAAGCACTGTACATAATTTTGCAGATGCCCAGAAAACACAGTGGTGGGCACATTAGACATGGAGAGCCAAAGCTAGAACAACACACAAGTTGCCAGTTCTTGGGGTCGTTTTGTTTTTAAATAAATAAATGTTGCCAATTTCAGTTCATGTGGTTTTGCAGCCTTTGAGTTTCACTTTAAAGTGTGATTCTGTTCTGACAAGTGATTGTAAAAACTGAATCACACATTCCCATAATTGTGTCTCACTGACTCCATATCAAATTTGCTCAGATTACAGGAATAATGATAGATTTTCCCCTTAACTACCAACCCTACCACCTACGCTGGGCTTTGACAGTCATACTGTACGCAGCACCAGCACCAGCACCACCACGAAAGGTTCTGAAAGCCAAAATCTACTCTCTCACACCCTCATGCAAACCCAGCGTAGTCTCTGGAGCAGACACTACTCTAATGTACATTGCTGTGTTTTACTCCATTCTATGCTAAGATAAAAATCTTCTGAAGTAGATTTGGTATTACATTTAACAAAAATCTGTGGGTTTTTTTTAAATTACAATTTTCACTGAGATAACAAAACAAATAGGGACTGACCCTGATCCTTTTGCACCGGCTGCCCATTCACGTCAGTGGATTTTCTGCCTGAATAAGGAGATGACAGGAATAAGCCTGGAGAGTGGTTACTGCTGCCATTGCTATTGGATATCTGTAAGAGGATGGCAGTGTTTGCCTATTAGCAGATGCTGCTACTGCTTCAAACTGTTAAATAGGTTTTGCTGACTCACTGATACAACTAGCTCATTATGCCACCTGGTTACTAGGGAAGTTGGAAGTAGCCTGAGCTGGGAGCTGGGGGAAAGAATGAAGAAACTGTAAGTTCAGACATGCTTTGAGTGTGGCATTTTTAGTTATTAGGATTTTGAGAATGACCTTCTGAATCATAAATTGGACCCCAAGAGAGGTGACTTTCTTATCACTCAGGGTATGTCTACACTGCAATTAGACATCTGTGGCTGGCCCATGTCAGTTGCCTCAGGTTGATGAAGCTTGGGCTGGGGGCCTATTTAATTGTGATATAGACATTCAACCTTGGACTACAGCCTAGATTCTAGGGCCCTATAGGGTGTAAGGGTCCTAGAGCTCAGGCTACAGCCTGAGCCTGAATGTGTACAGTGCAGTTAAACAGCCCCCCCCCTGCTCCCCAAGTCTGCTGGCAAGGGCCAGCTGCAGGTATTTAATGGCTGTGTAGACATACCCTGAGTCTATAAGTTTGTTGCATTGGGGATCTCCTACGCATTCACAGTAACATTTACTTTAATCAAACTGCACTTCCTGTAGTTTCTTCTATCTGAAGATCTCTGATGTGCTGTACAAACAATGAAATACCCCTACGAGGTTGGCATTGAACTTTGTTGACTTAAACAGTTTCTAGAGCCCTGCAATATGCTTTTTTCTAGGAGGGGTGCAGTGGTTACAATTCCAAACCACCTCTGTTCCGCTGGAGATAGTTATTGTGACATCAAAAGTGGATGAGGTGAAGCAACAGCTGTGATTGTCCTCCTGACTTCTCACTAGGATATATTTCCCCTCCCCCTCCATTGGTACAATATTGCCCATCTCAGTTGTTCAAAATAATGAATTAGCCTGCCAAATTGTGAGATTTTCTTTAAAGTCATGAATTTTTTTTAAAAATTGAGTTTATTTTATTTCCTGGTTTCTGAGTATTTAGGTTACACTCAGTTCATACTTTCAGGCTTTTCTCTGCAAACATGAGAAGTAGAAACTAACAAGTTTTTTTTTTTTGTTTTTTTGTTTTTTTTAAAGAGACAAGGTGGGTGATGTAATATCTTTTATTGAACTAGCTGCTGTTGGTGAGTGATACAAGCTTTCAACTTATGCAGAGCTCCTCTTCGGGTCATCTGTAAATCAAAAGCTTGTCTCTCTCTCACGAACAAAAGTTGGTCCAATAAAAAATATTACTTTGCCTACCTTGTCTCTCTAATATCCTGGGATCAACGCAGCTACAACAACACTGCATACAAAACTTTTTTTTTCAGTCAAACCATAGTTTCATTTCCAGGACCTGGGGCTTTATGAAATATCATATCATGAGATATGTGGTAAAGCCACAAGAGTAAGCAAGTCTGAATTGATTTTAATTTTTAAATAATTGTTTCTGATTCTGAGTCTACATTTTATAAACTACTATTCTCTCTTTTCTCTTCGCTTTTACAGTTAATTTTGACCACTTTCAAATACTGCGGGCTATTGGGAAAGGGAGTTTTGGAAAGGTAAGAATCAACTTATTTTTTTAGTGATGCAAACCTAGCAGCAGATTGCTTCATACTAATATGGTGTGCTCATTCACTCTGGTTAGACTAATGTAGAGAGCTGTGTGTTTGTAACATTCGGATCACAATCAATTTAAGCGTAACTTTGATTATACACTAAATTGTTACTCTGACTACAGTACGTTTGCTTAAGTTAATTTTGTAAAGATGATTATAATAATTAAATATCTTCAATAGGGCTTAGTAGGACTAAGAAATCAACCTAAAAAAAACCAACCAAACAAAAGAAGTAGTAACAAACAGCTCAGTTAGGCTGTCTCAATAAGAATGATCTTGATCTGATCCTCATTTATCCATTTTAATATGATTAAAATATTTCAATTACACAGATACTTTACATTTCAGCTAATAGAACTTTACCCATATTTGAATCAATGTAAATGATGATGACTGAGAAAATGTGTTTTCAAATCAGTGAGCAACTGCTAGAAAGGGGAAAACTAATGACTTGTTTACAAATGAGTAGGTGATCTTCCTTTGTTTATAATAAAGAAACCTGTAATTTCCAAGATTTTAAGTTTTTTTCATATGGGTAAATACAAGGCGGTGCAATCAGATGAAGTCATGTTAACAAAATATTAGAGAGAGATCATTACTTGAAATAGTGAATTTGAAGCGAGTGTATAACGTGGATAGCAGATGAAGTAATGATAAAAATTAGACCTTGATTCAGGAGATATTTAAGTTAAGCACATGCCCCCTTTGTTCATTGGAGCTACTCCCACACTTACGATTAAGTCCATATGTTAAATTTTACAGGATCGGGGGAGGTGTCCTTACACATGGAACAGTGCATTTCATCCAGCAGAAGGCCAAATCACTTTGCAAGCTGACTTTCAAACTTTTGGCCCCATGCTGTAAAACCTTAAATAAGCCCAGTGGATTTCAAGAGACGTTTTGCCTGAGTAAGACTGCAGGAATGATTGTCATATGCGAAAGTGTCTTCAAGAATCCTCCCCCATAGCACTGAGGGTGGAACACAGTGACTGTTTGCTATCACACACTAGAATGTCACATCAAATTGAAACTACAGAAGTCCCTAATGAGTCCATTGTCTGGGGTACAGGTTAGATAAGTATTCACAGGTATATCCAAATGATCCTAACCCATGGAGATGTCCTTCCATTCCTCTCTTTCCCTCAGAGTTGCCCCCCTCACTTCTGAGATCACTGCCTTCCCCAAAAGGCCGTGGTTTTTCATGTTGACTGCATATCTTTTGTTGGGGAAGGGTAAACCGAATGCTACAACCTTTTGAGCTATTCAGGAGCTGGCTGGTGGATTTACTCTTTTCAGTGTTATTGGGGGCAGATGGCAATGCAAAGAAAGTGGTTCATGAAGCACTGTTTGTTTTTGTAATTCCCAGTATAGCAGCCTTTGTTGGTGCTGAGTGTTTGTTTGGGGTTCAGTTGGCTGCAGGGTTCTCTGAACCTTTTTATCCTTTGGATTTAGTTTCACATTTAGTCCCCTAGAAGATCCACTGAACAATAGGAAGAAATATACACACACTGCTCAATGTTTAACCTAAATATTTAATGTACAGTTGTCAAGGCAACAAAATAGTCTTCAGCATAATGTACTCGTTTAGCCCAAATCAACTCACAAGAGTTCCACTCCATCTCATGTCTCTTCCACAAACAGTGAAAGAAGAGAAAATGTGTTAAGAAGACCCCGTCCTATGATATCCAGAAGGATGGCAAGTCAAAAGCACAGCTTCCAAAAACATTTTCCTCAGCAAATCACTTTCATCCCCTACCATCTATTCAGGATGACCTTGCTTCTAACTTTACCTGTCAGTCTCCATCTGAAACCTGCTGGTGACAGAAAGCACCCAGACACAATGCAGTTGCCTCATCATTTCTTTATTTTGGTAAATTGTGCCAGAACCTATTGCAACACCCTCTACCTGATGAATGTCCTGAATTTTATTTTGTGCTTGTAGAGCGTGGCACTTTTCATGACTAGACTTTATCAGAGGTTGAGATAGGCAAGGTAATATCTTTTACTGGACCAACCTCTGCTGGTGGAAGGGACAAGCTTTTGAGTTTCATTGAGCTCCTTCTCAGGACTAGAAAGGTAACCAGAGTTTCTGAGATAAATACAAGTGGAGACAGCTTATTAAGCAAAGGGGTTCACACATGCTAGCAAGCAGTAGGGTGTGTTACAAATTGTTGTAATGAGCTGTAAACCCAGTGTCTCTGTTTATGTTCATAGTTTTTTAGGGTCCAGCAGAGTAATGAATTTAAGTTCCCAGGCTCATCTTTTGAAGGTATGATGCAGGTTTCTTTGGAGGAAGAGGACTGAGAGGTCATATATGGAGTGATAGCTTTATGAAAAGTGTTTACTCATGGGTGATATGTTTTTGTCTCATCACTTTTATTTGTGAGTTCATTCAAGAGCATAGTGACAGTCTGGCTTCACCCACGTAGTTATTGTTGTGGCATTTCATGTACTGGATGAGGTATGCCACTTCGTATGATAGGTGTGCGTAGAACCCATGGATCTTGAAAGTTGTGTCTGGGAGGGGGGGAAAGGGATTGATCATTGTAGCAGTGGAGATATTTTTACAGATTTTGCATCTGTTATTCTGGCAGGGTCATGTGCCACTTTTAGTTGGTGTGTCTTGGTTTGTCAAGAGCTTGCTTCTGATGATGAGGTTGGGGGATTGTTTGAAGGCCAGAAGGGTGAGTTCAGAAAAGATTTTCAGAGTGTGGTCCCCATGAAGTATGGGTTGTAACTAATGATACTACATGAGGGTTCCAGTGTGGGATGGTAAGTAATTCTGCTCCCTCCCATACCCCCAGCATTGAAACTGGTTCTCCCAGGGAATTTGGGTGTCCCTTTCAATGATGTGATCTAATTCTCTGGTGGAGTGTCCCTGTTTAGTGAAGATGGCTTCAAATGTGTTTAGGGTGTTTCCAGACTTTCTTTTCAGAGCAAATTCTGTGGTATCTGAGTGCCTAGCTGTAAAAATGAATGTCTTGGTGTTTCTGGGGTCAGTGGAAGTAAGTGTGGTGATTTGTAGGCTTCTTGCAGATAACCATTTGTAGGGTTTCATTGCTGAAGGTGATTTTGGTGTCCAGGAAGTTGATGTTGGTGTGGGAATGTTCTAGGAAGAGTTGGATGGATGGATAACGGTTGTTAAAGGTGTGATGAAAATCTGAGGGATTTAGGTCATCTCTCCAAAGGATGAAAATGTCATTCAGTGTATTTCAGATATCATTGGTTTCTGGGGGAAAAAAATGCACCATGAAATCCTTCTTCTTGAAGAGGTTGGCATATTGGGGAACCATCCTAGTGCCTATGGCTTTTCCCATGGTTTGGACACAGTGTTTGTTGTTAAATGTAAAGTTGTTGTGGGTGAGGATGAAATTGATGAGTTTGGCAATCTGTTTGGGGTGGATTTCTGAGTGGTGTACATTATCATGTAGGTATTTGAGATAGGCAGCGATGTCATCTTGGTCAGGGGTGTTGGTATATAGGAAGGTGGTGTCCATGGTGGCAAGGATGGCATTCCCTGGGTGGCTGTTAAATTGCAGAGTTTCTGGAGGAAGTCACTAATGTCTTGGAGGAAGCTGGCTCTTTGTGTCGTGAGTAGTTTGAATATGGTTTCTGAGAGTCCTATATATTCCTTCAGTAAGAGTACCATGGTCAGGTCTGATAGCTCTGCCTGTGTTCTGTTGTTTGCATATTTTGTGAAGCATGTAAAATGCCTCAGGGGGTGCGGGGGAGGGTTCATGGGGGATGAGGTTGTAGAGTTTTTCTCAGAGTTATTTGGGGAAGGATTTGTTTGTATCTTTAAATTCTTGTGCGAATTGTGGTGTGGGGTCTCCTTTGAGTTCTTTTTAGTAGATGGTGAGAGTTGCCTGTTAGCTTCATTGATGTAGTCATCAGAATTAAAGACTACAGTGTCACCTCCTCTGTCCGCTGGTTTGGTCATTACCTGGTGATTAGATATTATGAACTGTATAGATATCCTGTCAGTGGAGAGATTGTGGTAGATGCAATATTTGTTGAGAATAGCACTATTGGGTTTTGTTTTTGTTCCTGAAGCAATGGATGTTCTGATCCAATGTGTAGTTTAATCTGCTGGAAAGTGTCCCATCAGTTTATTCTTTTTTCTTATGACTAACAGTGAGGATGTGGTAGTTGTGGGTGATATCTTTGAAGTGAAAGAATTCCTCGAGTTGGTCAGCAGAAGAATTCTTCTAGTTCTCCACATGTTAGTATGATATCCAGTTCTGTGGTGGGGAAGAAATTCAGTCTCTTGGGGAGTACAGATACTTCAGTTCCTGTTAGAGGCAGTCTTGATAGGTTGGTGATAAGGTGTTGTGTATTGTTCGTGTGGGTATCATGGTGTATCCAGAGGTGGTTCCACTTTTTGTTTCTATGTTGGATGCATGTCATCAGGCTTTTTTAATAGTTGTTTTGTATTTCCTGAATTATTTCCAGATAGGTTTCCTAATTCATCTCCCCTCCTCCCCCCTCCAGTGTGTGTGAGCATCTGATAATTTCATGTCTGAGGTGCTCCCTTCTAGAGTATGTAGGGTACAGGTGATGGTTCCTCAGTTTTTTCTGAGGCCCTTCTGCAGAACTGATCTGCACACTTGGAATTGTGGGTAGCGGTCAGAAGGTTATACATGGTGAGCCCTCTTGGGATGACGTCTCCTCAAGAGGTAGATTTTGCTGTTCACTATGGTGTCTGTCTTCATATTGGGAAATTTCCATTTTGTTGTTGTTCCCCCTCTTCAGGCCACCCCAGCCTCTTTTGTCTTGTGACAGTTGTAGGGTTTTTTTATGACACACTCTAACTTTATATTTTACTGCTACTGGAACGCAGTCTCTGTGTAGATATATCTTAAAATTACAGTGGTTGATACAGCAACCTTAGGCCTCTGTAGAGGGGTGCAGGTGGCAGCTGATATGACAGCCAGGCAGAGACTTTACACAGCTCAGCATGCTTTTGTGCACAGAGCTCAAGGTGATTCTCTACATCAGCTCTCCCCCCTGGAGCTAACTCTCTCAGCAGCTAGCCTGTCTCCAGAGGCAGCTTTGAAAAACAACCAAGCATTTTTTCCTGACTTTTGTTGACATCCCAGTGCCAGTTTATCTTCCATATTTTACTGCAATAGTACTTGTTGTATGAGAACTTGCAGGCCTTTCAGAAGATAGAAAGATGAGCTCTTGAGATATAAAGACCTGAGAAGTGGCCCCTAGATTCTCAAATGAGCCTATACCAACATGCACCATTCTCTTAAAGGAGCACTATCTTTATCAAGATTGAAAGGGCAGATGCAGTCTTGTGATGACAGCAGTAGTTCTTTTACTACAGAAAGTGAAAAGATATACCATAATGGCTGTGAGCAGGATAGAAAAGGGGCCAGGGATGTGGGGAGGTGAAACAAGGAATAAAATCAGTTTTCCTGAAGTAAAAAGATTTACTTATCCTGCTCATAAAGAGGGTCTTCTGACAGCTAAGTCTGCAATTCAGCACAGGATGTGCTTAAACACTGAGTGACCTAAATTCTGAGCCTGGTTTAGGCAGTGATTTAGGAAGGTACACAAGCATGTCTTTTATACATAAGCATGTCTTTAGACAGGTGAGCAGTCCCATTGGCTTTTGTCCCTGACTTGCTCTATGGCTTTGGGTAGCTCACTTTCCCAGTTTTCTTATCTTTACCACAGGACATTGATATTTACTCACCTTTCACAGTGTTTTAAGATCACTGTGTGAAGGGCACTTTTGGCGTACAAGGCAGTGTACTATTAATATTCCTTGTAATACCCAAAGCTGGCCAAGTCAGAAATTCCTCAGGAATAGCCTTCCACATGGTAGTCAGTATTTCTTTTCCTGGTTTCAGTGACCTATAGGAACTCCAGCTGGGAACGCAATGTAAAAAAAATCATTCAAACTGCAAATTCCTAATATTAGTACAGGTAATTGTTGTTTTATTCCCTGTCAAAGATTGTAAGTGTGTGCTTGCATGTAATTTAGCTAGATTTTCTTAATAGCTCTGTAAAATATGATTCCAGTCAAACAAATTATAGTAAAAATTATTTATTTGGATATTCAATATATCAAATATTGACTAGGAATGAAATACTATAATTTTCATTTAGCTTTACTGCAGATGTAGCCGTGTAATTGTAGGCTCGGACTGTCAGGATAATTTGTATTCTGGTTCTGGGTTGCCTGTCCAGGGATATTATTGTACCAGACATCTTCAAATTCTCTGTTCAAATTATCAAGTACACTGAACAGTCTTCAGGAGCAACCCTATCCATTTTGCCAGCCAGGGCGGAAAACATTTTTGGATTTACGATCCTGCCAGCAGCCAAACCAAAAAGAATAAAAAATATCCTAAATACTTCAAAACACCACCACACAGCCAGCCAATCAGAGTGGAAAAAACAACAACAAAATAAAGAAGCTGAATAGTGTGGCACTCCCTGGAAATTGGTGCCCTGCTTTCCTGTCCCTAGAACAAGCTCTGACTTCCTTAAATTATGATTCGAATGTACAAACACTTCCTTCTCCTATTTGTCTTGGGTGTTGAGACACATGGCTTGGATCTGATTCTTATTTGGCACTGGTGTAAATCAGGAATAGTTCTACTGAATTCAAGGAAGCTACACTGGTGTAACAAGGATGTGAGATCAGAATAAGTCCTTCAGTCATAGAGCCTGTTTTACTGAATAATCTGCTAAGTATTTTCTAATAATCTGCAGTTTATCCAACAGCATCATATTGCACAAGTGCAGAATAATAATTTTTTTTGATAACATGGCCACACATATTTTTGAACTTGAACTGACATGAGAAGATACTGGGCCAGATGCTTTGCCTCTGTTCCTGCAGTTTTGTATTGGACGGCCTTAAAAGGGCAGCTGAGACAAGGAAATTCCCTAGTAGTGGAAAGCCAGATCTACAACACCCTTTCCCCACTCCTGTGTAAATTTCTCCAGTCTATAGCTAGGGCAACCTAGCTGAGACCAAGAAACTTAGTAGCTCAAGGCATGAGAGGACAGATCAGGAGTGAAGGGTAGATTCTCTACCCATACACATCTTTACTGTCTATTGTCTCAGCTAGTTCATCCCAGATATAGACAGGAACAATTTAGTTGGGACTAAAAGTGTGTGGGGACGGAGTGCCTCACCCCACTTCCAACTGGGTATCCCCTAGGCAGCTGCTTGGGAGCCCAGCATAAAATATCTGGAATTGCGATTCTCCTGGGTAGATCGGAGATTTAACAAGTATACGTTCTCCAGCAGGGAAAGTGACTCTCGGCAAGCCCCATCGTTGGTAGGGAAAGGGCTTGTTTAGGGCCATTTGACTAGGTGGGGCTCCTGCGTAGCACAGTGAGTCTTTCCCCAGGGTACAGATAGCAGATTAAAACTGACTAAGGGACACATTCTGCCTTCTTTTTATACAATGAATCCTCTTCCAGGTTCCATGATACAACGGTGTGAGGGCCAGGTAGAATTGCAGTCCCTGCACTCACAGGACTTATTGAGCAGAGGGAGTAAACTAGCTCTCAAATGGGTTCTAATGGTGTGTGTCCTCCCCTTTGCATGCTGGGGAACGCAGAGGCAGAATGCAGCTCAGCACTGGACTTTATTTTGGATTGTGCCACAAAGGCACAATCTAGCCCTGAAGTCACAATCACATCAGGTTCACTCTCCAGCTGGCTCCATGGGGACAGCAACTCTGTATGAATATGCCCCTTGTCATATTCTTTATCAGCTGCCAGCTTTAAGAGAACAGCATTAGTGGAAACAGATTAGTTTTTAGATTTTATCTGGTGAAAGGGACTATTCCACCTCCTGGTGATAGCAGCTCAGGCATGTAGAAACAACTCTCTCTCTCTGGCTGGAACCTTTTCATAACGGAGATGTTAAAAATAAGCATCGCATACCCCAAAAATCAAACCGATAGAAAAATTCAGCAGCTGTCACTGATACTGAAGCCAGGGGTAGCAATTGTGCAGAGCAGTAATTACTGACTTGCTCTTAATGATATTCACAAGGAAATTCTAAATGGATAACTTTTGTAATGTGAGCCCAACAGGTGTAGAAACCCACACTTATGTGCAAATGATGCAACTGGGTCCCTGCCTCCTCATTTACACATCAGTTAGCCTGTTTCTGTTTACAAATGTTGGATTTGTGTTTCCATTTTTGTTGTTGCACTTGTGCCCATGTTTCAAAATGTCTCCAACCATTTGAAAGTATTTGAGAAACACAATAATTTCTCATTAAGACTGCATGTATACTGAAGCTTGTGAATTTTTTCCCACCATCCCTATAACATTGGTGCAGCTTCATTGGTGAAAACAGCACTGCCTGCTGCCTTTTTGCATGTTGCTCAGCAGGAGGCTAGAGAGCAATGTGGTTAAAAATACCAATGAGAGGTCTACAATACCACTCAGGGCATTGCTATATAATGACTCTGGAAAAGATGTAGGGGTCATGGTGGGTAATCAGCTGAGTATGAGCTCCTAGTGTGACACTAGGGCCAAAAGGTCTATCCTTGGATGGATCTACAGTAGAAGAGAATAATTTTACCCCTGTATTTAGCAGTGATGCGACTATGGATGGAATACTATGCTCATTTCTTGTGTCCACAATTCAAGAAAGATTTTGAAAAATTGGAGAGGTTCAGAGAAGATACACAAGAATGATTAAAGGATTAGAAAACTTGCCTTACAGTGACAGACTTAGGGAGCTCAACCTCTTTAGTTTAACAAAGAGATGGTTAAGGGGTCACTTGATTACAGTCTATAAGTACCTACGTGGTACTCGTTGCTATTTGATAATGGGCTTTTCAATCGAGCAGTGAAAAATATAATACGATCCAGTGGCTGGAAGCTGAGGCTGGACAAAATCAGACTGGAAATAAGGTATAACATTTTAACAGAGTAATTAACTATTGGACCACTTTGACAAGAGTCATGTGTGGATTCTCCATCACTGGCAACTTTAAAATGAAGATTGGATGTTTTTTCTAGAAGATATACCCCAGGAATTATTTTGGGGAAGTTCTATAGGCTATGTGATACAGAAGGTCAGACTAGATGATCACAGTGGTCCATTCTGGCCTTGAAATCTCCGAATGGTGGGAGATTTTTACAATAACATCAGTGTAGACACAGCCTTGATTCCATAATTTTCTTGAAAATACCCAAAGTATTTTAATGTAACTCTCATTAATCACACAGAAAATTATATGTTCAAAATGTGTAGGAACAAGTTGTTATCGCAATGACTTTTAATTTTTAAAAAAAAGACATGTCTTTACAAGTTACACATGTATCCTATAATAACAGGGGATCTAATCCCATCATGATTACCTCCAAATAGCTCAGCCCCCTCATTGTCAGTGTGAGTGGAGAGAATCCAGCACCTTTCAGGAGTAGATCGTCATTTAAAACACTCTTAAAATCCATTTAAACACAGTATTTATAAAAGTGAACTTAATTTCAAATGTTAGAGCAGGTTTGACATTGCTGGGTGCATGATACTATATTACTATCTTAAGACTGATTCCTGTCACTTTGAAACTATAACACCTTACTCTATGAGCAGTCTCCCTGCAATCTTACCAGGGCCCTTAGTAAGCAGATTCCCAATACAACAGAACAGGTAGCTTCAGAGGAAACCCAGCAAGCCTGGCCAAGAGTTAGAAAGAAAAGAGCAAGCCACATGTTCCTGTAAGTGAATGACTTCTGGGCTTTAGGTGGGGAGCAAAAATCTAGTAGTGTTTGATTTACATAGTGCATTGGGAAATTTCGTTTTGAACATCTAGCATTCTATAAGCAGTCACTTAATTTCAGATGGGGAATTAAGAATCTCTACTTAATCTCTTGCTTTTACACTCCTGGACAAGTTTGAACATTTTCCCTCTCTTTCACCTTCCCTTACCCATCTTTTAATGCTCTCATAGTCTCTTTTCTATTATTATTATTATTATTATTCTCCCCTTATTCCATATATGTGTAACAGCTTGTCTTGCATCTGTAGTGACATGTAGGCATTCAGCCTTTAGTTATCTTGAGTTCTTTCACTAATAATCAAACTTCCATTGACAGTATCAGGGAAAAAACATCTGAAGCTTTTATTACACCCCATTATACATCCTTGGTAAGTTTGGCCAAATTTTTATCATCCTTCTTTTTATTAATTAACTAGATCCTTTCTATCATTAAGAAAGGCAACCAGAAGCTGCATTTATTCGCACCTAAATGTCTGACTTTAATTATATGTTAATAGAATGCAATGCCTTAGGGCTTGTCGAGAGATTGAAGTCAGAGCCTGGCATCACCATGTAGAGTCAGTGATCTGTGCCGTGCTGCCCAATGGCAAGAGTCATTGGCCAGGCGTTGTGGAACCTGGATCCTCCCTGCTCCACCAGGTTCCAGGCCAGGACCCTGTGAATAATAGCTCAAATATGTTGCCGATTCCCTGGAACACTTCCTACCCCAGACTTGATTTCTCCACAAGTGCCACTGGTGAGCTTCTGGATTCCCCCTGGAGTTCTCTCTGATAGTGTTCAGAGGGTCTTCCTCTATTAGCTGTGGTCTATCATTCCCAGATTCTGTGGGGTGAAGGGCCTGTGGCAGTTTGGCCATGGGGCTTAGTCTGTCAGCCATGTGGAGCCTCTGTGGCTTCTCTGCAGGAGCTTGCAGCACACAACTGCTCTCCTGTTCTGTCCACCCAGAGCAAGCTGAGATGATCCCTTTTGAGCCCAGCCTCCAATGCGAACGTGCCCAGCAGGTGCAGCTCGGCGTAGCCTTCCAGCACCAGACCTCTTCAACCCTTATCCCACCAGTGTGGGCACTGCATACCCCATCACAGGGCAAGATTATGTCTTGAGGACATAGCCCATAGAAACTGGCAACCTCTTGCTGCCCTGGAAAGGAAATGTGACTGAGGTCCTGTTCCCCATTTCCTGTCAGGGAATGGAGGAAGTAATTTACTGATGGTCAGTAACCGCTGTGCTGGCTGGAGCTTTGGGGATGCTACCAGGGATTTGACCCATTCCCCAGCCCTCCCTCCTGATTCTCTCCCCAGCTGCTTTGGTGTGAAGGTATAAATAGTCAGACAGCTTCCATTATCCCTTCAGATCTGGAACTAGGTCCAAGATGCTCCTGCATGAGTGACAATCCATTATAATGAGATGAGGGGGTTCAACTTCTCTGAATCCTCTCCAATCCACGTGAGTAATGTTGGATTTTAAGCATACATTCTAATTTTAAATACTTTATAAAGCCACACTTCCTTTTTTATCAGTATTTTGTTTGACTTAAATTCTTCCAATTTTAGGCACGTCACCATTTTAAAAACAATTTTTAATAAAGCACTTTAAAATCCTGTAGCAAATCTATCATCCCTCCTCCCCCTCTCCCTCCAGTTATATAATAACTCCAATGCAAAATGAATGGATCACATTGTCGTAAAACTCCTCCTGTGCAGTTGCTCGAGAGAAGTGATCGGTTTTGCAGAGAGGCTGGAAGTGTGAAAAATCTGGGCTGTGATGGTCATGGGGAAGAAACAGATTCCAAAGGCGAGTATCCTTCACAGAAGATGGAGCTGCTGGCAGGGTCTCTTTCTGAAACTAAGGGTATGGAGCTCCCATACCTTCACTGGTCACAGCTATGAGAATATCACACAGAGTGTGAGGTTGTCTTAAGTAGAGCTGATCAGGAGATTTTAGACACAATGTTTTTCATCTGAAAATGCCAAAGCATCAAAACTTTCCTGTGATCAGTTTCAGGGCCAGTTTCAATAAATTTCCCATATCAAAAGAAATTTTGGACAATAGTTTTGAAAATGGTGAAACATGTTTCAAATTGAAAAACTGAACTTTTTCATTTAAAAAATGTTGAAAGAATATATTGTTTGTTAATTTATAGGGGGGAAATTAAAAAGTTGAAATCAAAACAAAAGCTTTGGTGTTATTGAAATGTTTCTATTGTCTTGATCTGAATTTTTTTCAGATTTTTAGTTAATGAAGATTTTTGAGATTTCAACTCTTTTCCCATTCCAAATTGTGACAAGCTTTTTGAAATCTGGAAAATTCTTGTGGGATGTGAAACCATTCCCCTCATAGCTCTAGTTTTAAATATCCAGGTCCCAAACCACTCATGGCTTTAAGTTATTGGCAGCTAGTGCTGATTATGTGCCATTAGTGACGATGTGCCTCTTTGAGGCACATCATTCAATTTGTGAGTGGCCACATTCTGTCCTAGTTCAGTTTTTGGTTGGTCTCAGTGTAGCCTCAAGTATACTAAATTGCAATAATTGAACCTCAGTCACAAGATTAGAAGGATCCACATCTTTTTGAAAGGTCACACGAGACAGAAGAAAGTGCTCCTAGCTACCACTGCCTTCTGAGCATCTGAGAGTAGCCAGGATTTAATATTTCCAGAAAGAAAAATTTAATTGTTTATAAAAAGTGGTCATACTCTCTGAGTCATGTGTGTTGATATAATCATCAGCTCCTCTGGTTGCTTTCCCAGTTTACCAATATTATCTTAATCTCTTTCTGATCTAAGCTTTATTGGCCAACTCCCGATCTTGTGTAGACAATGAGTTATTTGTTCCACTGCATCAGTTGATATTCCTCAATCAAGTTTGTGTTGTACAACTACTGTATTCTATAGCCATTTTTAAAATAATCATATATGTAAAGTAAATATCCAGAGCACTCTCTGCAAAACAGCTTTATAGATTAAACAGTTTTAAGATTTAATTCCACTTCCTTTTCCTTCTTTGAACCTTTCCTCAAGACCCACCTCTGCTGTGATGCCCACAAGAAAACAATCAATTTATAATGTCTTGATGGGCAGATGGAGATGGTTGGCACTGGTATTATCTTAAATTGCAAATATATATAAATTTTATATATATGCTTTTATCCCTCTCCCTGCCTTACTCTTTGTACGTCATGATTTCTTAGGGCCAGATTTTGATCCCTTTTCTCAATACCTTACCCCAGAGATATTCCCCTTGAAGTCACTGGGATCACTTATGGTGTAAATTGCTATTCAATGTGAGTAAAATCCCTTAGATTGTCCCTCCCCAAAAAACTTGTAATGGGTGAGACTGTTTGGTGCAATTCTGAAAGGTGCGGCATAGCAGTTGTTCTCAACCATAGGTACACGTATCCCTGGGGCACGTAGAGGTCTTTCTGGAGGTACATCAACTCATTTAGATATTTGCCTAGTTTCATAACAGGCTACATAAAAAAGCACTAATGAAGTCAGTACAAACTAAAATTTCATACAGACAATGACTTGTTTATGCTAATCTATATACTACCCACTGAAGTGTTAAGTACAATATTTATATTCCAAATGATTTATTTTATAACTAGTTGGTAAAAATGAGAGAGTGCGCAGGACAAATCAGACCCCTGACAGGGGTAGAGTACTCTGGAAAGCTTGAAGGTCTACGCAGAACCTGCAGTCCAGAGGGAGGGAGTCCTAACGTGACTTTAAGCCATCTTTGCACCCTCCAAAACTTTGGCTCCTCTGGCACACTTGGGATAAATTAGTCATGATGGGCCTAAGTTATGGCAACCTCTTGGACTGCAGAACTGCATGTAATCTTGGATGTACTCTGGCCCCATCTCTGACATGCTCTCCCGCCCCCAGAAAACTCTCCCTACACCAGCATGTGCAAGAAATACTCAGAAAGCAGCTGTATGGCTGTCTTGGATGGTTCCTGCACTAGGGAATTTTTCCCTTAGCTAAATACAGGGCTTTTAGGTCGCTTTACACTGCTCCAGACATTTTACGTGGCATAAATTGGCCAGAGAAGGAATGAATTTCAGTTTTATATTATAGTGCTTAGTGCAATGGGACTTTGAATTAGTCTGGAGCCTGTGTATGCCACTGTAATATAAATACTAAATAGGAATAACATGGTAAATTCTAGCAGAAAGTATGTTAGAATATCTTCAAGGGGGTGGCTTTTAAAAACCCTGCAGAACAATAGCATTCAATGGGAAAGCTTTTTCACTCAATCCATAACCCACATAGTTTTGCTGCTGTATTTAGCACTTGTGAATGTGAGATCACTCTCAGCTTTCAGGCTAAGATACATTTTAAACTAACGTTTCAATGCTACCACAAGTTGCTTTTCAAAGTTATGGCTCTTAGAAATGTCTGCTATTCAAGACTATAGCAGTCAGTCCGTTTTGGATCAGAGCTAAGTTAGCCTTAAGGCGAAGGAAGGCAGAGAATAGTATTTGCTCACACTAAATTATCACTTAGCATTAGTTCATTTTACTCTTTGAGTCTGTATGGCTGTGAAAGAAACCAAAGAAAGTGATCCATGGCGTGAGGCTAGATGATTGCAAGGGTCTCTCTTGGCCTTAAAATCAGTATGAGCAAAGATTATCTTTCCCTTAACAATAGTTAGGGGAGAATAGCCTTGATATTTAGATGATCTTTTGTGGCACATTATCCAAGGAAATGATGATTATGTGTGTCTGCTTTTGTGAATGAGGACACTGGACATTTTTTTCCCTTAAACTAAGGGGACAGTGTGACCTGATGGCTAGAGCATTGGTCTGGGAGTCAAGAAACTGAGTTCTGTTCCTTGCTTTGCCATTGGCTTGCTGGATGACTTTGGGCAAGTCACATTGCCTTGCCATGACTCTGTTTCCCCATCAGTAAAATGGACATAATAATACCTCCTTTATAGTCTTTTGAGATCTAGTCATGAAAAGTGCTATATAAAAGCTAACTTGAGGTCTCGCTCAGGATCCGACTGGTTACCAGCATTTACTCCTCCTCAAAATCTTAGAGTAACCATCATTACTGAAGGATTTTTTTAAAGTCACAATGTTATGTTTTTCTGAGATTCCAGAAAGGGGCAGCTGTGAAACTTCTGTTTTTAACTTTTCTGTCTATTAGGTGTGCATTGTGCAGAAGAGAGACACCAAGAAAATGTACGCCATGAAATACATGAATAAACAAAAGTGCATTGAGAGAGATGAAGTTCGGAATGTCTTTCGAGAGCTACAAATCATGCAAGGCCTTGAACATCCCTTCCTAGTCAACCTGTGGTAAGCAAACTTTTTTAAAATTTTATCATGATCCTTTGGTTACCTCCTTATTGCTGAATCAATTCAAAGAGCAGGGAGTTGAAATCTTGAAAGGATTTTTGGAGCTTTTTTTTTTAAGCTCATTTAATTTTTTCTGTGGTTTTGCCTCCATAAATATTTTAAAGGTGCCCTTTCATGTTGGAATGGTTAAGCACAACAATTTGCCTTTTTTTACTTGCTGGTTTGTTTTCTCTCTAAATTGTTACAGTAACTGTGTGCAAAGAAAGGTTGGTCTCCCATGGTTTACCATTTTTGATGCTAGTTTTGCTAGGCATTTAATTACAATATTTTGGTATATTGAAACCACATTGTGAATACGTATAAGGATAAAATATGCTTTGAGGAAGGAACTATCTGTTGATGCAGATGAAACTAAAGGAGGGAAAGGTTTTTGTTTAAGGAGGGTTAACTAGGCAGCCCATGAGACTGAAATTCTGGATCACATGCCATTTTATATATAATACACACATCCACACACACAACTGAATATGTCAATGAATGTGTCCTTTCCCTATCTCATCTTGCCAATGCCAACTACAGTATCCCCAAAAGCTTTCCCCCTTTTTAATGTCTTTAA